>JAFBJW010000182.1:73703-283274 GCA_016785235.1 Pseudorhombus dupliciocellatus
CCCCCCCCCCCCCACCCCCACCCCCACCCCCACACACCCTGTGTCACATCCACGACATCCACTGTGTGTGTGTGTGTCCTCTCTCTCTCTCCTCTGTCTCCTCTGCACCGCACAGCCGACACACACACGGGTCACACACAGATCTCACTTCACTCTGAGGAGGCGCTTGTGATTGTGTGGATGGCTCCGCTGGCCAAACGGGTTAAACAAGGTTACCATGATCAATAAGTCAGGCCTTAACGATAGAGTGACTGAAACGATGTCCCAACACCGAGCACGAGCTCCCGACAGTGAGTCTATTCATTTCACCAGTTTCTAATCATATGGCCCAGGTTTGAAAAGCGGAATTCCCCTTTAACTGGGGGATTCCATGGGAGACACGACCCACTGTGTGCTCATGAACTCTTTTAAAACACATGCTCTGAAGGACAGTAGAAGGAGGGTCAGTTCAGCTGTGTAATCCGTAATGTACTAGACAACTAGTTTGATTAGTCACAGTGTATACTTTAGTGACATCTAGTGGCCACGTTGGATTTAGCAGCTGAACGCTCCAGTTCCTGTTAAAACGGTTAAAAACACCAGTGTAAGTACCAGTACAGTAGATAGATGGATAGATAGATAGATCCCTGCTATCGGGACGATCCGTTCGATTTAGATGAAACTAACGAGTGGAATCATTATTCCATTTTCAATCCGCTAAGTCTGTTCTCGTGGCGTGTGAGCCTGAAGAAGCTAACAACAGTCATGAATCTGGCGATTGAGCCACTAACTGCCATCCAGTCAAGCACCTCGCTCACCTCTCCTCTGTGCATGTGACCGGACGACTCATTCGCGCCTGTCTGACCTGCCTATCTCATCCTCCCTGTCCTCTCCGTGTGCTCCGTGATCCAGGCTCCACCGCAGGGCTGTCGGCCACGCCCCCCGCCTCCCTCCCGGGCTCCCTGACCAACGTCAAGGTTCCGCAGAAGTCGCCGTGTCAGCAGAGGGAGCGCAAGTCGTCGTCCTCGTCTGAGGACCGCAATAAGATGGTGAGAGCTGAGCGCTGAAGCCTTTCTGCTCTTCAGTGCGTGTGTGTGTGCGCTGACGCTGCGTCCTGTGACACAGAAAACCCTGGGCCGGAGGGACTCCAGTGATGACTGGGAGATCCCAGAGGGTCAGATCACTCTGGGTCAGAGGATAGGCTCCGGATCCTTTGGAACCGTCTACAAGGGGAAGTGGCACGGTAAGAGCAGCAGCTCCCCCTGCTGGCAGACCACAGCATGAACGATCAAAATCATTTATTGGCCCAGTCCTACATAGCACCCAGTGTGTATCCATCCGCCGCCACAAATAGTCCCCAACTCCCCACCAAGTTAACTGAAGCACTGCAGGACGACAGGACGGGCTCTGTTTGCTAGTGGGTTCCAGATGTTTGATGAGATCTCATGGACGTGCTCTCCTCCTCCCTGCAGGTGACGTGGCGGTGAAGATGTTGAACGTCACCGCGCCCACGCCGCAGCAGCTCCAGGCCTTCAAGAACGAAGTGGGAGTCCTCAGGTACGTCCTCGCTGTGCCCGTTTATAAATAAAACAGCCGCACGGAAACAGTTTCACTGAGCCGTGTGTTTGTCCCGCAGGAAAACGCGTCACGTCAACATCCTGCTGTTCATGGGCTACACCACCAAGCCTCAGCTGGCCATCGTGACCCAGTGGTGCGAAGGCTCCAGTCTGTACCACCACCTGCACATCATCGAGACCAAGTTCGAGATGATCAAGCTGATCGACATCGCCCGGCAGACGGCTCAGGGCATGGAGTGAGTTCCTCTCCACACACACACACTCTGATAGAGCGAGTGCTTGTGTGTTGAATCCTGTTCTCCTCCTCCTCAGCTACCTGCATGCCAAGTCCATCATCCACAGGGACCTGAAGAGCAACAGTATCCTGTGCCGCTGAGTGGCGTCCAGCTTTAGGCCCGACTTAATGACAACATGGAGGGGGGTGGGGGGGTGGACACAGTGTTTCCTTGACGACTGCTCCTCCCAGATATTTTCCTCCATGAGGATCTGACGGTCAAGATCGGTGACTTCGGCCTGGCCACGGTGAAGTCCCGCTGGAGCGGCTCCCACCAGTTTGAGCAGCTGTCGGGATCCATTCTGTGGATGGTCAGTACCGCCGGCGCTTTACTGGCCCAGCCTTGTGAACGCCATGTTTCTTTAAACCTTGACGATTCCATTCTCTGCCGTCTCAGGCTCCAGAGGTGATCCGGCTGCAGGACAAGAACCCCTACAGCTTCCAGTCCGACGTGTACGCCTTCGGCATCGTGCTGTACGAGCTCATGTCAGGGGCTCTGCCCTACTCCAACATCAACAACCGGGACCAGGTGAGTCACACGTGGCTGCTGAACACCACCAACAATGAAGAACATCAGAGCTCAACAAACCTCTCTGACTCCTCCCACAGATCATATTCATGGTGGGTCGAGGTTACTTGTCTCCCGACCTCAGCAAAGTGCGCAGCAACTGTCCCAAGGCCATGAAGAGGCTGATGGCCGACTGTCTGAAGAAGAAGAGGGAGGAGCGGCCTCTGTTCCCTCAGGTCAGAAATCCCCTTATATACGGTTTCCATTCCGTCACGCGGAAGCTCGGCGGTGGCTGATGAACCCGCGGCTGCGTGTTCCCACAGATCCTCGCCTCCATCGAGCTGCTGGCTCGCTCCTTACCCAAGATCCACCGCAGCGCCTCGGAGCCTTCGTTAAACCGAGCCGGGTTTCAGACGGAGGACTTCAGCTTGTACGCCTGCGCCTCACCCAAAACCCCCATCCAGGCCGGGGGCTACGGTGAGGGCACGCGCTCAGTCACGTGATCTGTTGCAACGCAGCGCTGATTTTCTCTCTGTCTTTCTTGTTTCTTTTCAGGGGAGTTTTCAGCGTTTAAGTAAGTGCTGCAGATCCCACCACTCCATCCCTCGTCACTCCTCACATCTTGTGTCTCTGCGGTGGATTCATTACGGAAAAAAAGAAGAAAAAAAACAATCGAAGAACATAACGACGACAACCCAAAGCTGCCCTGCGTTCAGACACGGCGAAAAAATGGAATTAGAAAAAAAAAAGAACAAAAAAGCAAATTGAATGACACAAAACAGAAAAAAAGAAATCCATACCAAAACCGTTTTCCCGCCTGCCGGAGGGAGAAGGCGAAGACGGCGGAGGAACGCCAGGAGAAGCCGAGGCCGCGGATGGCGAACGAGGAGGGGGGCTGGTTTCTTTCAACCGGGCCTCCGACCTGCACTGGGACTGACGGCGGAACGGGGCCCGTGGAAGGAGACGCAGCGGTGGAAGGTCGGGCGCCGCCCCTTTTCCGACTGTAGATCACTGGGCAAGGGTTAACCCCTCCCCTTCCCCCTGAAGAGCGATGACTTGAAAGATAGATCTATTTTTACCGTTTCTCTCGGTTCGACCTGTTGACGCGAGCAGAGATGATGGTTCTCTGTCCTTTGTCTCTCCAGAGGAGACGTGTCAAGCAGCCCTGACTTGTTTTTTGACCAAATGCTGAGTTTTGCCTTCGTGTCGGCCTCATCTCTGGAGGAGACACGCAGCAGCAGCAGGAGGACAAATGCTCATTGACGTGGTGATGCTGGAGATGACGGGATTCCATCCGGCCCAAGAAAACTGATTCCATCGGTTTGGAGATGTCGGACAACTTTGTTTTTTTTTTTTTAATGATTTCATTGGAAGTGGTTATTTGTGTGACTTCCATTTGGAAACTGTAGCGGAGGAAAAGACACGGGCGTGATGGAGGAGGGAGCGTGTACAGGAAGTCGTTACACAAAGCTTTTCTTTGGCTTCTCTCTTACTTTGGTTTGTGACACCAAGTGCATGTCTCTCTTTCGCTGGCTTTAATATCGCGCTCTGCTTCGACAGGGGACCTTACTCGTTGCCGCTGCTGACCAATGAAAGGACTCCAGGTCTTCTGGCAGGTTCTGTTAGTCTTGGGGGGAGAAAAAAAAACAAAAAAAGTTCTGAAATGTCCTTTTGGGTCACACCTTTTTAACCTTTTCTACACACATGCACCTGTGCTCTTTTCATTCCAGCGTGTGCTGTAGGTGTTACGCATTCTTTTTTTTTTCTTCATTATTGTCATTGTTTGCCTTTTTCTGTACAGGCAGGCCTGCAGATATTTACTTATTTATGTGAATTTTTTTAGTTTTTTTGGGGGTTACTGACTCTTCAGTCGACGCTCTCTTTCTTTAGACGCTTGTTTTGGTCTTTGTGACTCGTGAAATTGCACTTTGTCGGGAGGAGATGGATCGAAGCAAACGAGCGACTTGCCTTGACTTTTGTTGTTCTTTTTTTTATTGAAGAATAATTTGTACCATTCAGAGCTGATGACCTAAAATCCATCTAATGCATGAGTCACTGGCCGAGGAGGACTCTTGAAAATGAGACTACTGGCTCGATGAAGCGTCCATCCAAATATGACTAAACTGGATCACGTCTTTCCATCTTAATCCATGAACCCCCCATCATCATCTTAATGGAACTGTCCGGCTTGTGAGGGGAGATAGTTTAGCCTAGCTTAGCACAAAGACTGGAAGCGGGGGGGGGCCTGCTAACCCAGACCCGGGACCGTCTTACAGCTTGTCCCGGTCCTGGATCTCCACCCCCTGGAGCAGCTCATCATGAAACGCGTCACGGGAAGCCAACCCAACTTGAACCAGATGTGTGAGGCCTGGCGTCTCCTGGCTGATGCACGCTGCACGACCAGGGACATATTCAAAGTCCAGCTGAGATGGTCCGTTCCATTTCAGTGAAAGTGCAGACTTGTCTCGCAGGTGTTGGTGGAGACCAAACATGGAGCTGACAGGAGAGCGACCAATAAAGAGTCAATGATTGGCGGGTAACTTCTAATCTAGTTGGGTCTGTGCTGTCACCAGGAGAACTTCCACCCCACATGGCTTTGGTCTGGAATATTCTGTCATATATTACATATCAGTCATTCATATTCTGCCTCTGGTGTGAGTGACGCCCCTCTCTGTCCTGAACGCCGCCCGGCAAGAGGAAGAAGAAGAAGAGCCCTGAGTTCAGGCCGTGACGGAGACTTTGAGTCATTCCAGAGGAAGCGCTGCCCGGGGTCGGAGATAACAAGAAAAACACATGGAGGATGAGGTCATCGGTCAGGGCTTCTAAATGTAATCATGACATTCTACTAACAGACTGATTTCATCCTCGGCCTCGGAGCTTGAGTTGTGGCTGGACACGTGGGCATAGAGATGAAGGCGGGGCTCTGACGCAGGCCGCGGTCACCGCACAGCGTTTACCTGCTAGCGTTCTCTCCACCGTTATCCCGAGCCGAGCGAATGAAGGCGTCAGTTGCATATTTGAAGCCTTGTGATGAAGAACGGTGGGTGGGCTCCTCCGCTGTGTTTCCCATTTTCAACATCGTGAAGGACCCGAGGAAGAAAACGCTGTATTTATTCTCCGTAGAGATCGCAAGTTTATCTGAGTTATTGACTCTCCCCTGACCCCCCCCCCCGCCTTCTCCTCCACTTAATGCACAGCCTCTCCCTCTTCACCCCCCCTTCTTCCTCTTCAGACACATTCCCCTCCTCTCTTCTCTTTGCCTGCACCTTAAACCCCACAACTGAGAACTATCATGAAAAAAAAACTTTTTTTTTGGTTATGTTATTTGTTTAGTTCCACCTGTAAATAGTTGTACAAAGGAAATACTGTCAGTTTGCTAGGAGGCATGGAGACCACACAATGTAACAAAAGATTAAAAAAAAAAACAATGTTGAAAATGAAGAGACGTGGGTTAAAGACGTTTTGATAGGCAGACTTCTGAGAACACCAGTTGAGTGTAAAAAAACTATTTAAGGCTGTATCATAAGAAGAAAAAGCTTAATGTATTTGTTGTGAATATGAAAAACTGATATATTAAAGAAGTGCATGAAAACTGTAGCCGGGCTTTGTCTCGTCCTCCTCCACCGGCGGCTGCCGTCCACACGGTGGCAGCACCTGCTCCTGGAATGTTCCTGGACAGACCCGAGCTGTGCATGACGTCAGTCCTGCAGGTTGATTGTAATATCCTTTGAGGAATTAGAGACTGGCACCAGAACCACCGCACCACCAACGTGGGATGAACCCTGCGCGTCACACGTGACCTCCGGCCCCGAGCAGCGCCAGGTCACATTTGCGACTCGCTTTACTTGAAGCATCTAAAACCAGCTTTGTGAGTCTTCTTAAATAAATCATCCTGTAAAACTTGGAAGGCCTCCAGGCATCAGACATCCTTCCCAAATCTGAGCTATTGAACTTGCTTTGGGATCGTGATCATGGAAACTTTCCAGCATTTTAACCACAACTAGCGATGGTACAGGTGTAACGGAAACCGACGCAGCGCTCACTGGATTGATTCCTTTTGGATTCTCAGCTGAAATGTAATTCATTTCCACAGCAACAAAGGGATTGGCCACTTCCGGCCTTTTAGTGGGCGTAGCCCGTGAGGGAGGACACTGGGATCAGTGTGTGGTCCAGCATAATGTGGAGAACCATCACTTGCGTGTGAATGGGTCCGGGGTAAAAAATGTCCATCACTTAGTGTCAGATGATCTGACAGACGACGACCATCTGATTGATCAAGGAGCGATTTGTCCCTCGGGGGCC
This sequence comes from Pseudorhombus dupliciocellatus, assembly GCA_016785235.1. Classification (NCBI taxonomy): domain Eukaryota; kingdom Metazoa; phylum Chordata; class Actinopteri; order Pleuronectiformes; family Paralichthyidae; genus Pseudorhombus; species Pseudorhombus dupliciocellatus. Next base: position 80,344 of record JAFBJW010000182.1, read on the forward strand.
ACCTTCGTTCACCGGCCGGCCTGGGACCCAGCGGCAGGGCGCATGTGGTCATGTCCCTCAGGAGGCTTTATTATCCGACAGCAGGAGTCAGCAGGCAGCCGTGGATCAAACACACGCTGACTCAAATGCTTATCAGACGACTGAAAACACGAGAAATTAATTTCACGTGATGTCAAATTCATTCACTTGCGTTAAACACTTGTCGAACAGAAGTGTAAGTAGGTTCATCAGGGGCTGTGCTGGGATCACATGCGCACGTGCACACGCACGCACGCGCCTGTTTGAGACGTGCTGCTCAGCAGATAAGCAGCTTACCAGATAAGTACACTCAACCCTGTCTCCTAGAAATTACATTTAGTTAGATAGAACTCAACTGCGGCAGGAAATGGAGCAGCAGGCTCAGAGGCAAAAACAACAACAGTTTTTGGAGTGAATGCAGGAAGTGGCATCAGGTAATAATAAAAAAATAACGTCTCCAAAAAGTGGTGGAGAGAGATTAGGGTCTAGAAATGTGACGTCACTGTTCATGAGCAGACTCATGACTCAGCAGCTTCATGGCTGAATGACTAGTGCTCGGTCCCGGACCAGCTGGACTCTGGAGCAGGTTTGCTAATGAGTTAATATTGCGTTATAATCCCTCACAGTTTGAGTCCTGACCTGTGCTGTCACGTTGTTGTAAGAGCTCATGTGCCACAGATGGACTCCAGCCAGGTCCCAGACGACTTCCATGCATAAATAAAGCCAAGATTCATCATGACAAACAGAGGGGCTGAGTACTTTTGGAAATGGGCGGTTTTCATTGTGGGATTCGCAGTGATTCAGTCAGTACTCCCAGTTTTATATGCATGGCGTTTCACCTCGTCTTTACGCACCGTTGATTTTCGACGAAGGGATAGAGGATGAGATCTGCAGCCCAGTGATGGCTCTGACATCGCAGAGCGCACCCGGTCTATCTACATGTCGACACCCTGAAATATGATCGTGCACACCATTAAACTTATTTACAACCCTTCATAAAAGCACAGGCTCTGCCTGTCTCGTCTCATATTCCCCATTCATCACCTCTGTGGCTTCAGCATGGATACCTTTATTTATATGGCACGGTGTAATAGCTCTAAGATCCTGACCCGCCCACACAGAGCAGCGATGTGAAACCTCTGTCGGGCAGGAACATGGGGGGGGGGCTGAATGAAGACAGCTCTCCTAGTGAGCAACACAACAACAACACACATCTTATTTGTGAGGGCAGCTAATTGACGGAGGGCCACATAAACTCAATTTGACCATTTAGACAAAATGAAACGGCTTTAATTGTTATTCAGAGAGAAGCGCTACCTGATTTAAATGCCAGAGGCCGCAGCAACACTCTCTTCTAACGACTTGAGTGCACAGAATGGCTGCATCTGTTTGGAGCATGGGCGTGCACGTTTGCCAGCCTGCACATTGAGCCACCGTCACTGGAACAACATCGAAGGGATTTACTCATTTACCGTTCACCTTTCTCTTTCTCGTTTCCTCCGCACTTCTCCATCTGTCATCAGCCATTCCATCCACAGAGCGCGCTCACGGCTCGGGCCCTCAGGCGCCGCCGCTCCTGAGTGATCCGCCTCTCTCTCTCTCTCCCCTCCTTTCCCTCGCCCACAGGGACGTCACTGTGCTGTTGGACCTCCTGACGTCCACACGTCTCTGTGTGTTTTACATTAGGTTGACTCACACACACCTCGAGGTACGACTGTGTGTGTGTGTGTGTGTGCAAGGGTGGATTTCAACTGGGCAACTTTTTCCTTGCTCCAGCTCCAGTTTGTCTCTGGATGATAAACGTATAGAGCCGATCAGATCTTAATAAAATAAACACATTCACATTCCAGACTGACTGAGACAATCAAAAGCTAATGTTTAGGCCACGCTGCAAAATGTTTGAGGATAATTTAATGTCATGAGATAAAAGTGACAACCATGAAGCAGAAAGTGATTGCATTCACCAGGCACCATCGACCTAAAGGTTTTATAGATTTAACTTCATCACGGTTCAATGGAAGAGATGATGCAGAGGGCTCAGAAATGGCCTCTATTTAAAGTTTTTAGAAAAACATACACCCCCCCATTTTTCAAAAGATTTATTTGAACTGCACCAGCACTTGACACCTGTCACATTACTGTGTGAGGCTACATGCTATTAGACTATCAAGTCAGTAGATGGCGCCCTTGCGCTGCTGTGAAGGGCGAGGAACACGAAGTAGTGTGAGCCCGGGCATGCGCAGTAAGAAACCGCTGCTAGCTGAGCAGAGCACCGCTACGCTACGGGTCCTGTTCCTCGTCTTGCCAGGTTAGTAAAATAACCTTTTCCTATCATCCTGACGATGGTGAACTAATGTGAAATGTCTGTGACGTGTTTGGTAGCATTGTACTTGTACTGATTGTAACTGTGACCGAATAGTTCTGTTGTTTCGTCGAGTTGAATAATGGCTACCGTTAGCTACCGTGTTAGCGTCTTCACTGTGTGCGCATGCGCACATCTGTGTGTGTAATGGAGTTATGGAGCGTTTGATGATAAATTCAGCCAAAGTTATGGTGTCAATGTGATTAAGATGAAAGGAGTGTATTACTGCATAGTTGTGTTAATTAACTCTGGTAACTGAATTACCATGACAAGTTACACTAAAGATGCATTGTTGTTGTTGTGCACTTTGTTTTTGTTTCTCCAAAGACAGTGTTGTTGTATGATTTAAGTTATTGTACTTATTGAGTATTGTGTTATTGCACTTTGAAATAATATACATTGGACAAAAACTCAACAAATGCTGTGCAAGTCTCCACTCTATAATTGGCTGTAAATATTTTCATCTTAATTAGAATAAAGAACATAAAACCTGCACCCTGCACCTCACGTGTTTCCTCTACAGGTCTGTGAGACCAACTCAAACCATTAGCCAGCTTATCCTTTCACAGTGGAGCTCTTGCAGCTGCCAACATAAATTCCTTCAGTTCCAGAGCTCTGTGACGTTGGGTTCCCCGACTCGCTCGGCCTAACTGAGATGTATTGCAATAACAATCAGCGCACTGCCATCACAGAGAAGAGTTGGAATTCCCATCGTATTATGATGGTTATTACAATGACAGGAAAAGCATTTTTAAATATGAGTGAGTGTAATTCTATATTTTGGGTAATTCCATTCAAACCCACAGTGCTGAGGAAATGTCTGATCTTTGTGTTCATCTCCATTATTGGGTCTTTGTTACAGAGCAAATCCTGATGCAACTTCCTGGCAACGCTGCTGCCTAACTGTCACAGTATTACACTCGCTCAGACTTCAGCTGACAGCTTGATGAAAGAACAGACAAGAGCAAATAAGTTCAACAGGAAAATTATGCAACTTCTCTTGAACTTTGAAACAGCAGCTTCAGGATTTAGCTTCCATGGTTTTGAACCGGGAGAATGGCTCAACTACCGATGGACTCAGGTGGCAACAGGAGCTGCGCTAAAAGTTGAAACTTAATAGAACTATATATTAACCTGTTTTGTAATTCAGGACGTGACACTGGTCTGACCTTTGTAAAATCCACTCTTCCCTCCTTTTACAAAAAAAAAAAATCCCATCATCCCACCTTCATTCTGTTGCAGCTGGTGAAAGTGGTGGAGGTCTCACTCCTCCGCCCTCGTCCTCTAATAACACATGTGGTGCGGACATGTCTGGAGGGGACGTTAACGTTCCCTTAACCGCCCAGAAATGGCCTGAGGAAAGTGCTGATGTCAGACAGCGTGTGTGTGTCAGCCACCCCCCCTCTCCGCTCCATTTCTTGATAACACTAACAAAAGATGATACTGCTGAGTTTACAGTCCCTCATCTGAATGTATTCATCCCCACAGTGTGTATATGTACATGTACCACATGTACTGAACCTTCCCTTGTCTCTCTGAGGTATCATCAAATCTTTATGCGTCGCATTTAATTCACAGAAAATAATTTGAAACAAAAATTGTATCTTGCAGAGGAATTGGCCCCGACTGAGTTTCAACATGGTTTCTTCACATACATTTACATATTTTGTTTTTAATTTAGAAACTTTTCTGCACTCTCCTCACGCTACATAAACATCTTCAGCGTTAGTGTGTAGGTTTTTTACCATAATCAATGGCCAAGTTTTACTTTTGCTCTCTTGGTAAATTCAAGTTCACTTCTTACGTTCTTGGAGTGAAATGTTATTTTATTACACCGACCTTTAACCAATTCTTTGTCTGGCTTGATTTTAAAATGAGGTTCAGTGAGATGTTCAGGGCCAAACACACACACACACACACACACACACACACTTCCTCTACTGTAGGGCCAGGCCTGAGCAGAAGAAAAGTGAAATGATGAATTATGATAGTTGAGACAGAGCAGTGACCAACACAGCCCAGCGATAGCAATCAGACTGATGCGTCCCTTTCCTTTGAGCTACTGGACGAGTTCAGATTTCACTTTGACCAAGATATTGTGAGTAAATGAAAAGGGTCACATTAAGTTGCCGTTGCCAGTGATTAAAGCCTCGAGCTAAATAAAAGCGTTATCTGTCCCCCCAGATTTTGTTCTTGGACTCTGCGATCACAGCTGACGGAAATGTGATGTTGACGTGGTCGCGTGTTCACGTGCATTGGTTTTTAATCGCCCGTCTCTGCCATTAAAAGCTATTTGTCCGCGGGTCACGCGCAGTTCACTCGCTACAAGAAAAGTGCATTATCTGTCTCTGGCTGTGCAGCAGATTTCACCTCGCTCATTCCCCGGCGGCAGTTGCCGTGGCAACCGAGGTCGTGGAGCTGTATGATGATGTAGTTAAGCATGACAAAGAGCCGGTGTCTCAGGGCGTCATGGTTAGTGACTGAGGTGCCTTCTAACACAGGGAGCCACAGGTAAAATGAGAATTTGGGATAAGCCCCAAATATCGTGTGAAGGATCTGCCTCCGTTATAAAATCATCATCATTATCATACGTGTCAGCGCGTGGCATCGACCCACAGCCACAGCCGACCCTGAAGTGAGCAGTAAAAACAATCAGGTGACAGACATCAAAGTTTTACTGCACTTGTAGAATCTGAAATGAGGTCGTAATAAGGTCGGCGAGGATGCAGGGTAACGCAGCCTGACTGGTCTAAACAGACTGGTGAACTAATGAGGGAGTGTGGAGCAGGTGTGTGTGTGTGTGTGTGTGGCTAATGACTAGAACAGGACATGTTGAACAGTGTATATATTATACATGTAAAATATATTGTATATATATATCGATAGCCGTGACTGCTGTAAAAACAATGTACCCAGGGTTTATTTGGGCTTCCTTGCCCATGAGTGTGTGTGTGTGTGTGTGTGTGAGCTCATCAGCGTCCTCAGGCAAACAAACATAAAACTGTCTGGCTGTGCCGCCGGATATTCCAATAGACGAATAGAGGTTGAGGAAATGTGCACTGCATGCTTTAATGAATAGCGCTTTATAAATACACACTCCGCTCATGTGGTGGTGGGGGGGGCAATAAACAATGTACTCTGCATATTTTGATCTAGGGGCTGTTGGGCCTCGGTATGTGTGAACCATAGATGGGCCTACATGTGTCGTAAAGCCTGACCACATGGTCTCTCCTGCTCTGGAAGACAAAGGAAAGCTTCCAGAACCCTCCGACTGAGGGGAAACCAACAGGAACCACCTCACTGGACTCCAATCAGCACCTCCAAAGGACCATCGTCCATCTCCATGGACGGGTAACACAGAGCCGATCGCTCTAGCATTACACTGGGCTAAGCTAAGAACTGAATCTTCTTTCATTTGATGTCCCAGTTTGACCTGAAGCTGTGATATTTGATAGCGTGTTATTGGAAAGTCGATGTTAGTTCTGTTATGCTGTTTCTTCACCATGCATGCATCTAACTCCTTTCTTTAACCTGAGCACCAACGCATCACACGGTCACCTCCACCCTTATCTCACGTGGTCCCCATCACTCCAGGCCCACTGTCTTTTTCTGTGGCCAGCAGCCATTTTGAATCTTCAACACTCACTCACTCACTCACACACACGCACACTTACACATCTGTACATAGTACGTATATCCTTTTCTAGTTCGTGTCTTTAGACTTTTATTATGTTCTTAATAAATGTTTATTTTTAAACACGACTCCTTAGTAATATTGTGTAAAAGTGAATCTTGCCAACCTCTACGTTGTAAAGAACTCCACATCCTTCAACCTTGCTAACTATTAGTGTGGTAAATGTGATTATAGTTATTAATTTAATTATTAATCAGACTTCCACATTGGTAGTTAATAATAATATGAGGCTATTGATGAATAAATAAGATGTCCTTCCCTTCCTTTGAAGGGTGGTGCCCCGATTTCTCTTTTTATAAATGTAAATTATATCACATATTAATATTTTTAATATTGATATTAACTAATATTTTACTGATAGCTGAATTTATTGATTCAAACCAAGCACATTATTTCAGGTTACCAAACTTAAGGGCATGACCCTAGTATTTTGGTACCTGTGCGGGGCCGATGTACTGTTGGATGCACAACAGGGCTAAAAGTGTTTTTATTGATTTGAACCAGACGTGGTCAAACTCGGCTCAATCAAATAGATTATTATTAAATTCTTTTGTCCGCATCAATATGAAAGAAAGAAATAAGGTGAGGCTGAAGTCAAACACATCTGAACTGTGGCTCTAACTCTAATCTCCCCACTACCTAACTTCTTAAACTAGCAGCCAGGCTCCAGGTAAAGTGAGGGAGCCATGAAACAACACAACAATCACTAAACTGGCAAACGAAGGAGAGAGAGACACTGGTGATGAGAAGCAAACTGACCAACAGGTGGTCTCATGTACTCTCACAGCCTCTCAGTGATTGGGGGAGCAGGGACAGAGCTGACCAATCAGAGAGCAGGCACCTGAAACGCTGCAGCCAATCACAGGGCAGCAATGACGCGTTGTGATTGACATACTGCAAACTGAAGGGAAAGAGGGTGGAACACAGAGGGGCTTAAAGAAAAGTGCTAATGCTCATCTTTTAACAGCATATACTTACAGACACTTAATGTGCAAGTATTTCTGACTGCTTTTACAAACATGAAAGAAAACGGTGAAGTGTTTTGGTTTCCATCATCAGTGTGAGGATCTGGTTTAAGCAGCGTAAAAATCAAGAGTGAGGGCAGCCTTCACGCCTCCGAGCAGAGTGACAGACGTTTACACTTGCTCTGAAATAAACTGCTGGAGTGTGAATGTGTGAAGACGTCTTCCAGGGACAGGACGGAGCGTCCCCGCTGGCGTCACCCCGGCCCTGTCGCTGTGCTCTGTTTTTTCTCTTAATTTTTTGAAACTCCTGTTTTAATTGTTATGTTAAAAGTTTTGAAAGCAGTAAAACACATGAATGCATACTGGCTGATATTTGTCAAGATACTGCGTGTGTGTGTATTTTTGCGTACTGGCCTCTGAGAGGCTGAGGATCAGGTTTTCATATATCTGCATCAACCCCTCTGAGGTTGGTATTAAAAAGATATTAAAGGACGCTGAGCTGATAGTTCAGGAACGTGTGGTGATGACGCAGCGTGAGACTCTTGGCTGCCTCTGAGACAACGATCGGAACATTTAAAGACGCCGTGGCGTGGATTTCTTGCATGGCCGGAGCGTTCCCTATCAGTCCGGGTGCCTGGGGGCAGAGAGCTGTGATAAAAAGTGATGAGGTGAGCGTGTGGCCTCGGCCAGCACCAGGAATAAATAGAACTAGAACTACTTCACTGTAATGTGGTTTATACATTTATACTGTAAGAGGTTAATTCCATAAAGGAGACAAATCTTCATAGATTCACTGATTCAAAGATGCCCCTGGACCAGTGTCATCTAACGCTGGCCGTCATGGGATGATGTGGACATGCTGCAGTGCTGCTGGATGATGGCCACTCTGATATGGAAACATAAATCACTGTTTGCTTTCTCTCATAGTCCAGCACATCCACTTCTCCAGATATTTCATTCAGCATTTGAAGGGATTTATTCACTGTTTTTAAAAAAGTTTGACGTCACATATTTGAATTTGTACTCCAGACGTCCGCCTATGTATTTGTGCTAGATGGTTTGATTCTGAAGCCGTGCAGTATTTGTTGGGGTTGTTCAGGAGGATTCATCCAGAGAGATTTACTCGCATGACTAAAAGCCTCTCGCTCTGAAGCTGCTGCCGTAAAACACGTCCGGCCTGAGGGACCAGCAGCTCCACGCCTGTAGCGACTAGAAATGCAAACATGTTCCCACTTATTTAATCTGAACAGCATTGTGAAATGTCCCTGGATTTAGTGGGACTCATAATAAATTACAGCTCAAGGTGCATTAGAGGCGTTACACTTCAGATGTGCTGAACAAGTCGCACGTTACAGCTCAGTTTACAATCTGCTCGCTCCGGCTGTGAAGAGTCTGACTTCAGCGTGATCCTAGAACAGAGCCCTGCAGGCTGCCTGTGGACGCCCGTCTTTCCTGAGATTCCAGGTCCTCGACCCATTTGTTTCTCCTTTGTCTCCCTGTTACATTTCAGTGATATTCCACCATCAAAACGAACCTTCAACTACTCCATAAAGTACTACAGTATGTGTTTGTTGATATTTAAGGTAAGATATTTGTTCACAGCAGGACCCATGGCGAGTTGGACACTGGATAAGTGGACATGTTGTGGCTGTCTCCCACTGATGTCACTGGTCTTCAAATCCATGCAACACTGGAATCAAGAGAGGAATTATTTGCAGTTAGGTCTTGCTTTTCCATTCCCCTGTTTGCCGTGATCAAGGTTAAACTTGTTTTAACCCTTTGTTTTGTATCTCCCATCAAACTCAGTGTGTGAGCTAATCGAGACGACGGCAGATGTGTCACGCATCGGCGCCGCGAACGGCCTCTCAGAGAAAATGACACTCCCTCGGCGAGCTCCTTCGCCACGAGCAGCGTGAAGTGTTGCCCGAGTGCGCTCGTGCACGGCGCCGAGCAAACACCGACATCAGAGTCATTACGGCAAATTAACAAGAACACGGACACTTAACTTAGTTTTTACACGACGTGACCTTTGGGTGAGCAGCTGAATAAATAGCACGTTCTTCTGTTTCCATGGCAACCATTAAGTGGAGATTAGGAAACACACAGCGGCGGCTGTTGGCTTTAGCTGTGCTGCTCTACTTCTTTTATTCTAACAGAGGCTGTGAGGCCCGAGGGAGGAGGAGACGAGGAGAGAGATGTTGCTGTCTCCTTGCTGTCTTTTGGGGTTTTGATTTGATTTGTCCTTCGATCAAACACTTAATAAATCATTGATCGTGTTTGGTTAGTGTCCTCTGAGTTTGTCTCAAGGAACAGGACAGAGACAGCAGTCAGATGATGAGCCTCAAAACATCAGAGTTATAAATGCTTCTTTTTCTCCCTGTCCATTTATACTCTTGATAGCCCAGAAATAAGGCCTAAATGTGTGTATATTGTCATTGATAAATGCTGTTCCTTCCATTTTATAGAGCGCTAATTCATGTAAGTCAATGTGTGGCAGCTATGCCTCAGATCTTTTCTTAATGCCTAATTGATGGGACCTACATCATCACACTGTCACGTACCACCGTCAGCGGTGTTAGTCAAGTTGATGTTTGTTAAGTTTCTGTCACTTCCTGTTTTATTTTGGCAAGGGTCACATGTCTTTCCTGTGTGCACGGCGTCTGGCTTCGTCTGCGTCCTCCCTGATTGTTGATTGTTTGCACCCGGTGCCCATTAGCCTTCCCCTTTAAATACTCCTCCCTCCCCTTGTACCGGTTTCACGTCAGGTCCATGTTCGATGATGTGTTGCCTCCTGAGACTTTGTTGCTGTGTTAGGTTCCGCTTCTAGTCATGCCTTCTGTGTTTGCTGACTCTGTTGGAGTCCTTTTTGAGAATCATTGAAACTTTGCTGTCCACCGAGCCCTTTGGGTCCAAGCTGTGTGTCAACTCGTCACACAAACACATCATTCAGATTAGGGTGTTTTATGTGTCTGTCATAAATATGACTCATTATTTTCACGATAGCAAAGTTTGCTGCTCAGTACAACCTCAGTGAGGAACACTGAGCTCAGAGGGCTCCTCTGGTTCAACATATGATTCAATATGAAGATTTCATTCTCAAGACAAACCGCCCCTGCAGCTGCACGCTCCCAAATATGTAAAACAATCATTTTAGAGATCTCAGAGAGTAACGTGCACGCTCTCGTCACTTTGAGCTTTAGTATCTGGCCTGTGACTGTGTGACTGGGATCAAACGGGCCACGTTCAGATCAAAGGACGGTACATGAGGAAGAACATGACAGTGTCACAACCTTTGGGAAAGTGCTGAGCAGACGATGACTCATGTGTTCATCACAGCGCAGCATCAAACCTCGTGCCTGTTCCGAGCATTGTTCCAGGAGGCGGTTTTGCTGCTGACCCACATTTTCTAGTTGTGTTTTTCTTCTCTCTGTGGCTCACACAGACTCATCGTAGAAATACACACTTTGTGTTTAGTAGATTGTGTACAGGCACATCGTAGGAGATCCTTGGGGATATATAAAGTTTTCTAAAAATAATTAGATAAGTAGAAATTTGTAGTCATTTTAAATTTTGCAACAACAGGAGTTGGGCTTTTATCATGGTACCTGCGTATTTACCGGTTTGGTCCTCATCGCTTCAGGGGGACAAAAACTACTGTTCAAAGTTAGGACAACCTGTTCTAGTACATTCGGAGTTTTGAGGACAGCGCGGTTCCTAATTGGAACCAACACGAGGCAACTGAAGCACCTCTACTTATTTAAGTTAAAGTCATGCTAAATGACATCAGACATATTACTTTAGGACTTAAAGTGTATTTGTATGGTGTGTGTATGTTCAAAGTGCCAATCTCAGTGTTTGTGAATCCAGTAAATCTGCTAAATACCAGTCTGAGTGCCAGCTCCTAATGGGACAGCTCCCACTTCAGCCACATTACTCCATTATGAATTACTCCACATAATGAATTTACTGCCAGTCATTAAAATGGTTTTCCAAGCTCTCAAACAGACGACAGGTACAGAGGCGACGACCCTTAACAATGCAAGCGCAAGTGCAACTTCCTCCTTCCCCCTCCGTGTTTCTGAAGCTGAACATCCCAGAGACTGACAGGAGTTATTGGGCCGTGCCGCCGAGGATCAAGATACCCGTCAGTCAAAGAAGCAGCCAATTTATTTCTCAAACATCAAAACCGTGGGCAGTTAAGGACAGGACAGGCTGGCATTGTGGGTAGCTTCCCACAGCTCGACAAGATTCTAATGTATATTTAAAAAACCCAATGTTATGCTACGACTGTTTAAGTTTTAATGCTTACGATAAGTCAGCTGAATCAATTTTTGGCAAATGGAAAACGCCCCCTTATCCACACACAGTACTGTAATCAGATGCATACACATGAAACAGGAGCAAAATCAATTGAAATAAAACTGCAATTTAAAAAATAATCTAAGCTAATGGTGCACAACACATTTAAGCAAACTCCCAGCCCGTGACAGAGTCTAGAGAGTGGAAAATAAATCAAGTCCTCACCACTGAACCTTTGAATAAAGTGGGTTAATCAAGTCATTGGAGAGAATGTGCTGCTGGTCGGCCTCGGCGCGTTAGTGGAGACAGGAGCCGCTCCGTGTTGAGCTGCAGAAATTGGTTTTGACATCCGGCCCCGTAATACAAAACGCAACAAGCTCGCTAAGTGGGAGTTCAACGTCCTTCACTGGCCTCCCCCCATTCACAGGAGTTGGGTCCAATATCTGCAGAAAATGATGTGACGAATTTGCAGAAAGGACGTGATGTCCACAAGTCGTGACGCCTCAAAAGATTCGGAGACGCCAAAACTGAGGCTGCTTAGAGAGGACAGCTTGACGTCCGCTCACCGCTCTGTCACTCATACATGACAATGGCAGAGTCAGGGGATCGAACCACACACTTCTGATGAAGGGGAGAGCAAGAGCTGCCCAATTACTGCCCCGGATGAGGTGGGTATATTCCAGCAAACCCGTCAGCCAACTTCAGGATCCGAAATCATTCAGCAAAGGACCTGAAACCTCCAGGTGCGGTCACTAACTCCTTATTTAAAACCTCATTTGATTCGGCCAATTGCGGTCTGAAGTCGTTAAAGTTGAGAACTGAGTCAATGCCGTGTGCGTACGGGTGTGTACACCCCAGTAATCAGTCACTGGTGTTTCCCTTCCTCCCTGTATAACCACGTCTTATTATCAAAGGTCAACTATTATCCCATCGGTGGCTTGGCTTTGCGTTGTTGGGTGCTGCTACCTGTAGTTTGGAGATTATCAAAGGACGCTCACTTCCACCCAAATGCTGTGTACAAGTTAATTCCCTGGAGGCAGCCCTCAAAGTGCTGTCACCCCAGCCCCTCCCCTACACGAAAATCAATAGCGGCATTTGTCCTCCGACGTCTTCATCATGACATGTCTTTGCATGCTTAATGAACTTTCCCCGTCCCACAGTCCAAGGATGTATTGATCCTGGGAGCGGCTGCTATTCAGCGGAGACCTCCATCGGGTCCGGGCCGAGCCGGGGAAGAAAGCGCCATAGATCAAGCGGACAGACAGAGCGCATTGTGCTTCCCGTTCGGATTCAAACCGCTCGGCCACTGGCCATTTATCCGCTGTCTCCCGTCGACAGCTGTTGAGGGGAGGTGAAAAGGGGAGGCGCTGTGAATCTTAATCTAATTAAATGGAGAAAGTCGGCGGGAAAGTCTCTATCGGCTGTCGACCGTCTCTGCGTATCTCTCTTGGCTGATACCGGTGAGTAATGAGCTCAAGGTCAGCAGCCACGCGGCCACGCCAGGATTTACCCTCACGCCGCGAACAAACAGTCTTTGAAGCAGACGCCCTCAGCGCTAACAGGAGGCGTCTGGATGGCGTGAGCACGTTTCTCGATCTCGTTTGGCCACCTAGGTGGTGGACATTGACGACCCCGCTGGCGGGGTTGTCAATGTCGGACTCGTGTCCCGAGGGATCCCAAAGTCCACAGACCTCAGCTGAGAGAACGCTGCCCAGTGCCAGGGGTTAAGGATGTGGCATGTTGTGCTCACAGCTCCAGGTTTAAAATAACAAGATATTTAGCGAAACCAAATGAAGCCTACACGAAAATGACAACGCTCGCCGTACCATTATTATTCCCCATAATTCCAAGCATGTTCAGTATTGATGGAGCGGATCCCCACTGAAGATATCTACGCGTTTAAGAGTCAAGGTCATATTTTGATGCATTCTGTTTGTGTTCTGTCTCGCTGTTGTTCAGGCCTGAGGGAAAGTGTTTCCATGACGGTGAGCGTGGTGAATGCATAACATCGCTACCGTTCTCTACAGAGAAAACTTTCTTTCAGTGTGCATCTGTTGTGCATATTACTGTCCTTTTAATGAGCACTGAAAGAACAGTGCCGGCTGTGAGGCAGAGCTCCCATAGAGCCAGGTTTTCCTCTCCTTGATGTATCGTAAATATGTGGAACCGTTGAAGGGAAGCTGCAGTTGTTGTTCCAGAAAGTAACAAGCACACAAAGAAAAGCTGCAGCCCGGAGAAATGGAATCCACAGAGAGCAGCGTCTACTGATCCCCTCTTCACTGGAGGATCAGCCAATGGTGCAGCGGACACAACACAATACCGTCTGGGGGCAGAGACGTGTTGAATCCTGTCTGTGTGCTGACTTGGCATTCACCTCGAGAGCTGAAGATTTCTGTCACGCAACCCAGTTCATGCTTCTCCATTGACACGTATCCTAAACAGAGCCCTATTCTGCTCCCTGAGGTGCACCCGCCCAAAATGTAATGCAACACGAGAGTGATTGATCGGCTTGGTAGATTTTAAAGAACTTAAAAACAGCTCCAGCTGCTGCAGGGCCACCATTGGTCTTAAATGCAGAGAGGCATTTGTAAACAAACAGAAAGCAGGCGACACGTCACTGTACCACCAGTAACGTTAAAATGGTGTACCAGCAGCGCAGCTCGATGACTCATGAATCTGCCTTGAAGATGAATCTCATTTAATGCTGACTGGATCAAAGTGCCACTGTAAGAGAGAGAGTGATGTACCCGAGGAGGTGTGTCGCAGAGCGAGCTGACCTTGGCCCGAGTCAAAACGATATTAATGCTGCAGCTTGGCAGAGGGTAGTGACTTCATGTTTCATCAGGTGATGTGTTTACTGGAAATGAATCAGCGTGAAAAAAGTCATGATGAAAGAGATTAAGAGTCCCCTTCAATTGAAAGATACCCAACAGGGAAATCATACTGCGTGGTGAAAACTCCCCCTCATGCATAAAACTGAGCTGTAAGCTACTGTATTTATTTAAAGTACAAAAAACTTTGTACTCCTTGTTCTTTATCTCGCCATCGTCATTTCTGGCAGCAGCAGGAAGCTGAAAAATCCCATTTACATGCGAAACAAACCGCTTTAAGCAAATAGAACCGGCTCACACAGAGTATGTCTAAAATAAAGAAATGTAGTATCTGACATGTACAGAAGCCCTAAAAGGCCAAACACGTTCGATTCCCTCCGTTTTCCTGCGACGGCGAGATAATTAGTTTGGGATCTCAAGAAAACAAAACAATATACGAGCCAGTCTATGAAACCACTGGAGGAGACGTCATCCGCTGCAGCAGGAGAATATCGATCAGGTTCAGAGTGAGAGCGGCAGACTGACACTGGCTGAACACAAGTTTTATTGCGTGTCACTATTACTGCTCAAAATCTCATTTTGTTCTCTTTTACTTTTGTGTGGACTCAAGACTTTAGGCAACAGATGGTGAAGTCAGACCTGCTGGTGATGGACACGTATCTGGGTTCGGGTTATTTGGGGGTAGAAGAACCCAAGCTGGACCCAAGTTCTGATTGATGCTGGGCTTTCTGGTCATAAACCTTTTCATTGTTCAACCACGCCAGCGTCAGCGTGGTCGTGTTTCCTGACTGCGCTGCCGAGAGGAGAAAGATGTTTCCTCCTCTCTGTTTGACGCTCATTCCATCTCTGTCTGTCACGAACACTTTGAATAAGACAAATAAACACTACGGCGAATCACTGAGATTTGATTCAGACCACAGGAGCGAGGAGACAAAGCGAGACAACTCTAGACTTGGGATTCGATCAGGGGAGCCCTGGTTGACGGAGGCAGCACATGTCAGATCAACCATCAGTGATTCAGTCTGAGATAATACGTGTGTGATTATATTGATTGGGGAAGAGTTGCTGAAGTTTCTACAAGGAAATGTCCCCCAGAGGAAGACAGGCTCCCAGCGTCAAACACGCCGCTTCCCCTCTGACGGTTTTCTGTCCTGTGTCTCTCTGAGTTGCTGCAATTTAAAACGTGTCATCGTTGTGAAGCTTCAGATGCTGAATATGAACACGACGACTGGTCCAGCCGTCTGAAAATAAAAATGGTTGGGGGGGGGGGGTGTCCACGTCACTTAAGAAGACACACATGTCGAAAACTGGAGCAGCGTCCGTGGACGATTTTGACAAGCTTCGATACGCTTGTTCGTTTTTTTGCCTGATGCAAATGCAGGTCATGAGATAAACGAGTGAACCAGTCTGACGACTGTCAGAGAGCAAACAAGAGTCAAATTGAAAAGCTCTCCTCTCGCTGCAGCTCTCATTACTCTCCTCAGTCAGAGAGACAGACAGGCCCGACGGCGCTACTGTTCCGAACGGGGACGCCGCTGGAATAAATTCACAGCCAACCTTTTTAGATAATGAAAAACCAAACATGTGGACGTGTTCTGACAACGTGGCCATTAAGGTCCGGTAGTTTTACTGGTTCAGAGCCGTAAATCAAGAGGCTACCGTTTCAGTTACACAGCTATACATCCACTACACACACACACACACACGCGTGTGGACGGCAAAACTGATTGGACGTAAAGATAAGAAAGGTGCTGTATAAATACAGACTGTTTACTATTTATAGTACTCTGTACAACTCTTATTAAAGTCTAAAACCCTCTTATCCGTTGTAGAGCAGGAGATCTACTCGCTAACTGGCCTCAGTGCACGTCACACACACAACCTACTCACACTGGAACACACTCATTACATCAGTCACTGGTACATGACACAACACAAAGTTTATGACAGTCGATGACCATATCCTTCAAACTAAATCATCCTAAAGACCAGCCCTATTACAAATCAAGAACATTTACCACGAACAGACCTAACTTGTGAAATAGAGGTTTCACTGATACTGATCATTTGAATCTGAATTTAACTGGCTTGCCTTCTTTTGTTTGTTTAGAGCTCACTAGCTCAGGTTCAGTGTTTTCCAGGGAGTAGGCGTCAGCTCTATTTGTACCTTTGGTGGGTTCCTGAAGCAAAAGACACTAACGCAGGCAAAGACTTGTCTTGTATTTGTATGTTCCGTCAGAACTGCTGCTTTCTCTTTGCCTTCCATTTCAATGCAAATGTCACAGGAGGCCAGATGTTGTTTAAACCCCTTTAAACACATTAATGCAAAAAGATCTGGAAATTGGACTTTCACAGAATTATGTGACTGCGCTGTTGGACCAGAAGTACCTCAAAGCATTTCTTTCATCTTTTTGTCGGCTGCTTTTACCAACGCGTTTGAATACCTCTAAAAGTACTTGTTCCTGCGTCCCAAATGAAATTGCTGCCATTAAATCTAATAAACCTTGTCACCTCTCTGCGCCGCGTTTATGGAAATCCTCTAAAAGCAGATTCCACTTTAACAATCTTCTGCCGCTCCTAGACTTAATTAATTCAGAGGCTGAAACAACCGCGGGTTGTTTTATTGATCCCTCTCACCACATTCACGCCTGCTTTAAAACCTGTTTTGGGTCGGGTAGCTCATCACTAACGACGTCTTAACTAACAACATCAGACATCGAGGAGGACGACTCGTGCTGCACAGTCGACTCCAGACCCCCCAAAAAATCTGCTCATGTGCTGCTATTTTGCATGAGCTCACCACGTTTCAGCAGTTTTGCTTTGGGCTGCTGTTTTATTTATGCATCCGATATTAATATGAAATGGTTCTGCAAAACATCCCCTGCCAATCTCCACTCGCTAGTTCAATCCACAGAGTTTAAAGACTGAAATAGCTGCTCTCCAGAAGTGACGCAAAGGGTCTCCGACATCACCTGTTGGGTGACAGCCTCCTCCACTTTAATGGACGGGACACGGGTTGAACTGAGCAGTGGTAATACGTATTAAAGAAGTAATCCTCAAAGATATTTACAAGAGTTATTGTCAGATATTTGTTCTCGTCAGCACGTGTTGCACACCCATCTAATCGAGGTTCCTAAACACAGCTAACATTAGCGCCCAGGTGTGATGATGTCACCCTGTCCCCTGAGACAGATGCTGCGTGTTCCGCTCACACTCCGTCACCATGGTCTGTGAAATGGGCTGCGACTGCCGCTGCCTGCTCGCAGTCAGATTTCTCTTCATCTTGTCCTGGTCACAGTGGGATGTTCCATTAAGAGGCCGCCACCCCGCTGGACTTTATTCTTGCCTGCTGCCACGTGGAGAATGAAGACACTCATCCTCTGCTTGGAAGGACTGAGCTATTTATGAGCAGCTCTTTATAATGACGAGCCACTCATTTGTACACGCAGCATTCTCACCAAGTGCGATGTGTGTGTTTGGTTTCTTCGCGCGTGCATTCATGCAGGAAAAGGGAAATTGTCCGTGTAACGCAATCAATTAGGTAGTGCAGTTTGGAGCGGGGAAATGAAAAGGAGTGTTAAGACTTGCTCTGCCCTTCCTCTTTTTTTTTTTTTTTTTTACTTCTCAGACCACAAAATGAGCTGCTGCTGTGATCTCAGAGGCGTCTTTGACCCCGGCTGGCTGCGGGTTCTGGAAATGTGCCCGTGCGTCACAACACATTCCGTCCAGCACCGTTCTCGGGCCGCTGGCGCTTGTGTTGCGCCGCACGCGGAGCAAAGTCACAGGCGTCGGAAGCATGCGGAGGATTTACGGGTGACTCATCTGTAATCATGCACGCCGATGATTACACCAACCAATATATTGTGTGACTGTAATTATTTGTTTGTTTCCTTCTGCATTTTTTATATCTGCATTTAGTTTTTTCATCATGTTGTTTACTTGTAAAAACGCACCATTGGAGAGCACTCCTAACCTCCAGTTTTTACCAGGGAACACTGACAATGAATGAATTCCGTTCTATTCCATTCTGTGCTAATTAACCTCGTCACTGAGCGGAATCCTCGTCTCTTTGCTGCTTGCTACAGGGCGCCAGGAGAATGTCTGACACCTGCTACCAATTCAGACTGTGCATATAGCTCAGGACGGACTCAGCGAGACAAATGACGTGTGTCCAGCCTCCCCGTGTCTCCAGGAGCTCAGCTCCACCCCCTGCCCGCTGTCTCAGTGCATGCTAACGGTCCCTGGTGCACATTTGCTGAGCGGCGTGGAATATTACGTGTTTCATTAAAGCAAATTAGCATTCTGTTTTGCGTGCCGATGCATGTTTCGTGCAAATGTCAGACTGGCCTCTGGCCGCTGTTTTGTAATCCCCCTAATCGCCGCCTAACGACCCAATTTGTTCAGTTTCACTCTGATCAATGTTACCAACTTCAAGATGAGGGCTGATGTTTCCTGTTTAATCGTGAGGCAAATTGGTGTCGCCCTCTTGTTCTCTCATGTTTGATGGTAGTATGAAGTATTTTCAGGAACTTTTTTAAGGTGGAAGCTTTTACACACTGTGGTCAATCATCACCAGACTATGTGTGTGTCGCCTCCAGGTTCCCATCAAGTGCAGTAAACTACCCGTCATCATTCAGGCCCCTCCCTCATATTCCTCATAATTTCTGGAATTATATTCAGAAATAAATGTTTATCTGGCACACCAGCAAATAAATGGACAGCTAATCATACACGGCTTTGGAGGTTTTCTCCAGATGACGGAGATTTCGGGGCTAATTCAGATGGAGGTCAAGATAACTCAAAGAAACGATTAAAACTGCTTTTCCACAGCTCCTTCATCAATAGCGTGAAGGTGCCAGTGAGGGATCAGGATGGATGGCGGCTTTATTCAGGAAATGAATGTCACGCCACAGTCAGTCTGAGCACCAAAGGCACCTTGGGAAAGGATCACGGCTTTGGTGATATGACATAAACAACGCTGCAGTCAGAGGCTGTTGCACCGTGATGGTGGAGAAGTCATTGGTTGGAAAGTATTGTCGCTAGCTTAGCGCAAACACAACCAGGTCACAGTTAGATTCCAGGGAAGAGCTATTACTGCTGGAAATGAGCGTAGCGTCATGTCAAGGGGGCATGCCATTCATTCAACATCCATGCAACATCCAAACAGTTGAGTTGTAACAGTCACATAACTGTAGATATCATAAAGGCATTTCAACTGAAGGACCCAGCGGAACCAAAAACAAGAGGTGGTTCAGGTTGCTACTGGGCTTGATTGATCTTTTGTCTCTATATATTGATTTCTCACATTCCTGCTTCTGACGTGAGCGATAATCCAAATCCAAAGTGACACACGGTCCACATGCCATCCCGTTCAGGGGTTCCTACACGAGACGTTCGCACGCAGCCGGGTTATCTGCAGCAGCCACACGGAGCGGCTGGGAGCAGATGGCAGGCTGATTGAAAGGATTAGTACAAATTAGTGGGAGGCTGTTACCGATAAATGCATGAAAATACATCAAACAAATGGGGAGCAGGTATTAGTGTGTGTGTGTGTGTGTGCAGCACAGATATGGGTCAGCAGAGAGAAGATGATATATTGACTGCAACAGGAAATGCATCTGCTTCTCCGGCAGCTTTGGGCCACAAACGCACCTTGAAGGCGAAGAGCAGTGAAAACACCATCTGCCAGTCTCACGCCACATAGCCGACTCGGATCCACCCACAGCCGCGCTCACTTTGAAAACATCGTTACTCCGCGAAGACGTATCTAGAGACCAGTGGCCAGGTGATAACCTGAGCTCTTCAGTTTGTATTTTTGAGGAAGTGATCGCACACGGACACACTTGGTTTGGAGGAGGGGAGGCTGATTTGCGACTCGAGACTTCGCTGAACAAGGCTCTAAATTAGGAGGCAATCACGGGAAGAGCATATCCTCTTGACATCTGTGAGGACCACGACAGCAGTGAGCTCAGCGGCCGCCATCAACGCCACATAATCACGCTGGTAAATAAATTCAATGCCCTCAAGTGATGAGCCTCATTTTGACTGTTGCTCAATGAGCCTGGCTCCCTTAAATGAAGCCGCCCTACATGTACTGCAGGTGTCAGAGTCACAACGACAGGACAGGAAGTCAGTGGGTAAACTGCAAAATAAAACGTGAGACCAAGACCTCAAAATAATACATGGCCCATGACATGACATCAAAATAGCAAAGAAAGCAGCATCGACCTGACACTTACTCTTAACCTAACCATAACATCTACTTGCCAAACCCTCACCTCAACTTATCCAGAATGACCGCACAACAAATGAAATGCAATAATTTTAGAATGTCACGCAGCATTGTTTTGGTTTGTTTGTTTCTTCTAGTCTTTTTTTACATTTTGGTTTAGTTTACTATTTATTAGTTTCCAGTAGTAACATTCTTGGTGCTAATATACTGTAGTAGTCGTCCATGTTAACTGTCAGTGCAGCTCATGCATCTGCTGCTGCGAATAAATACTTCTGTTCATGAGTCTCCTGCTTCGACTCGCAGAGCCGAACCATAATTAGGAAAATGCTAAAGTAATGTTGCACTGAATACACAAAGACGTGCTGCACAGCAACGTAGTTCCCTCTGCCAAGAGGATTATGCTTTCACCCGTCTGTTTGTTGGTTTGTCGGCAGGATTATGCAAAAACCGCTGAACACTTTTCCATGAAACTCTGGATCCAGGAATGTTTTGTCTTTGTCGCTTTCATTAATACTGTGGGGTCCAACTTTTTGTGTTATTGTTTTATAAGAAATGAATGAGGAAAAAGTAACAGCTTTATTTGGGGGGGTGCAAATAAACATGTGACTCACCAGGTAGGATATACATCAGTTTGTCTTTTGAATACAATGGAGGTAGAACTGACAGTACTATAGTACATATATTCATAAATAAGGAAATGCGTCACAGACTTAAAATAAAAAAAACACATTGGATTGTCCCGTGTAATAAAATGTGATTTGTTGGTTGATGTGCATTAAATAGGAGCCTTGATGGGTCGCTGGCAGAGGGAACCATTCTAGTTCGAACCGTTCTTCGTTCTCTCCGCCACCACTTAGTGGCTGGATTATTAGCATCCAGCTAAGTGGCATAGTGTCTCACTGTATGAATACACACTGAGGGAAGCTAATCCGTTGCTACCTGAGAGTTCATCTGCAGCACCATCTGCATTCCACTTTGAAATCAAAGGAGCTTTACGGGACTCGGCGATTGGACGCCGCTCGATGTGTTTTGCCACAGAGAGCAAAGGGCGCTCGCTCGCCCAATCAATAAGTCATTGAATCACAGTCAATTTTTCTTTTCTCGTCTTAGATTGATGGCTCTGAGGGTGCACCCACAGGTCTATAAATGATACACCACAATGACTAGGACAGAGTCTGATGGGCGCGTTGTGTTCAAGCCACCATCACGCCTGCACAGCTCCTGACTCGGGACCAGCATGTGATGAATCACGTTGGAGCAGAGATGAAGGGAAAGAGGCCGAGCATCCTCGAGTGTCTCCTCCGTCCCAGTGTTGTTCTAACATCCTCAGCGTGGTGACTTCACCAGACGCTTCATATCGCGTCGTCAGAGATCAGGACTGATGGGGATGTTTCTTTAAATGGGAGTTGAACTCAAATGTTTTGCTTTTCTTTTCCACAGACATGAAAGCTCCAGCAGCATCCCAGAGGTGTTCATTCCAGCACAGACTCCCACCCCCTGACTACAGGAATAGAACAACATAAACAGTGGCACAGGCAGGGAGGGGTCAGGCTCCTTTTCTGTCCTGAGGCTTTTCTGCTCTGCTGCCCTTTGTGGATGGACGTCGTTTGTCAGTGTCTTCAAAAATACATTTGTCACTTACACAAGTGATTCATGGGAGTTTTCTGACCTGGCACCTACCGTGAAGGTGTGGTCACGGAGGCAAACCAAAAACTGCGTCTGAATAAAGTTGGCATGGAGACGACGCGACGAAAACAAACGTCTGTTGAATACTTAGATGTCACACAAGTAATATGTATATTTTAAATTGTTTTTTCTCCCGTGGGAGTGGGAAGTGTCTTCCTTATTCCTTATTCCTTATACTGCTGATGCCTGCTCTAGCACCACGGGACTTAATAAAAACATACCAAAAAAAACCAATAAAGGACACATTTTCAAAGATAAAATATGGTATTCTCAAACCAGCGATTACATTTTCATGGAGATGCGACTCAGCGTTCTGCTGGTGTTGCATCAGCAGCAGCAGCAGGAACTGAAATCCACCACCTGCGATGCCTCCATCCATAAACAAGATGAGAGAGGATGTGGAGAACAGATGTAACCGGTGTCGCAAACCAGCGTCTTTACTAACCTGACGGAGGTGACACAATATCATTTCACTGTTCCTCCGAGACACCACCCGAGCCCCTGAACAATAAATACATTTAAAATACGCAATCGCCCAAGGCCAGGCCCTCTGAGCGCCTCATGGTCGAGGCAGCAGAAGGCACTCACGCATCATCTTAATGGCAAATATTCAGCAGATTGATGACGAGTAGCAGCTCGAGATGCAGAGTGGAAACGTCCCGGCTGTAGCGCTAACAAAGGATTAGCTGATTTTATCATCCTCTCTCACTACGTCTGCCGTTAAAATAGAAACCCAACAAGGCGAGAGTGCACCGTGATTTGGAAGAGGCGCAGATATGACACTGATGCGCTCGTGACACGTGCACCACTCTCCCACCGACATGAGGACACGTGGACACGTGATGAACGCACTCGGGCAGAAGTGACTTACCAAAATAAAGCTCCTTTACCTGGAGTATTTTTTGCCTTTTGTTTCTGGCAAAGGTGACGCCTTCCATTTGCAGCCCATAAACAAACTCCTCAGTGTGTGATTTTTCATTTGCAAAAGGACAATTAATTGGCGCTGGCAGGCCGTAATGTGATTTGTGCCAGCTGCATGGGAGGTGGTCATTGATGAATGCGCCTCTCTCTGTGGAGGAGTCCTTGAACACACAGACGCAAACATGAGGCGGAGCCGCTGTCAGCGCACAAAGAGCGCGCCTGTATTAATTACTACAGTACTGACAGCCATGTTGGACGCCGCTCAGAGTCGTAATAAACGCTGGAGAGGAACTGTCGAATCATTTCACCCCACTCGAATCAATTCACAAAAGCCAACATAAAAACCCCAGTCGATTCAGTTTAAGCTTTTACACTGACTATTGTGAATACAGCTTCATTATCAGGGTAAGAGTGGCAGGATTACTGAGTAAAAGTACTCTGCAAAGGCTTTTGGAGAGTGACAGTTGTTTTGTTGTCCTTCTTCTCTCCTTTATAGATCTTTTCTTTTTCCTCTCTGCTCCCTGCCGCACTTTGATGACACGTCTCAACAGAAATTATTTTTCTGGAATGACTGACATGGACGAGGATGCACACACACACACACACACACAGTGGTAATCGCTGCCCTCACACCACATCTGTCTCAGTCCATCGCTGACTTGTAATTCTCTTGTAGCTGTCGCCCCTGAGGGACGTGGAAGTTCAGGAATTATTGCACCTCTTCAGTCCCTGAATTCTAAAGATAACATTAAAAACCCATTGGCTGTCCAATTACAGCTGGAGTTAGTGGCCTTGCAGGTGAGGAAATCGATGAAAACAAGCCCGACATTTTGTTCAAAGCCAGCTTTAATTCACCATAAATGCTGTATGGAGCTTCTCACTTCATCAAATGCTCTTTATTTATTTATTTGCCTTTATTGCATCGTAAAATGTCAAGATGTCGCGGGGAATCAGGGACGGAGATGATGCCGACTGTTACATATTGACTTCTTCAAGTTATGAAACATCGAAAGAGAACTCATGAACTGGCTAGTGTTCTTAGTTAGTTAACTAGCTAGCTAGGCTTTGGTTTCATTTGCTGTTCATTGGCTCCAAACGTTTGACATATTGCTCAGTACTATCCTGGAGTACATTTACTGTAGTTACATGCACTGTGACTGGTTCCATTAGTTCATGCTCCCTGGCAGAGTGTGGGGCTCCCAGGGGCCACTGGCTGCTCTGCTGTATGAAAGGAAACAGGACTGGCCGTGTAGTTCCTCCTGCGGGGACTGTCCCGCTTCGATAACACGCTCTGCGTCGGGTTGGGGGGGCGCAGCGTAAACAGGGCAGGGAGGAATCTATTCTGGTCACCGGACCCGGGGGAACGCAGCGAGCAGATGTGGCCCGTGCTGCTGGGAGCTCACATCGTTTCAGCGCCACCCGCCACCAGAGTCGATCAGATATTAGCGGATGTGACGGCTGGTGCTGGGTTCATGGTCGGGAGCCGGCCTCAGGGTGTACACGTGCTCCCACTGGCCCGTGCTTCTAAAAAGGATTCTAGGATTGTCATGTGTATAAAACTGATCCCAGCTATGCCAGAATACTAGGCAGGGTTCTACGTCTAATGTTTTCTATTGCAGGACAGGTTCCTCTCACTCCACTTGATGAATTCCTTTTGTTGTCTGTGCTGCTCCACTTCTCTGCTCTTCCACCAATCGGACTGCGAACCAGTTCATTTATTCATCAAACCTCCCTCGCTCCATCGCCCACTTCTTTTTAGTGTGCACAGTGTCAGAGGCGATAGAAACTAGAAACAACGCCATGTCCAAAGCTACTGTGCTGTGGACTTACAATTCAAACCAAACATGTAATTGACAAAAAGGCCGTGGGATAACTGAGTTTAGAAAAGGTAGGCACACAGGCCGTGACCTTATCAAGTCATGAACAACGACACGATGGCGGCTCTACAGAGCGAGCACGTGGGTGGACCAGGGAGACGCTATCGTTGTTAGCAAACACGCCACTTCAACACAAGCCCTCTTGCTCGTTCTGTTTTCTGTTTTTTCTGCTCGGCACCGTTCCAAAGAAAGGTCACTCTCCCCTGACCCATCCCAAAAACAAATGCTCGCTGGACGATTCTTTAAATCTAGGTTTGGTTTCAGTAACGCTGGCAGAGGAACATGGTAAAGGGCTCGCCCCTTAAACTGGAACCTCTTGCACCAAGTGAGAATGGCACTCAACAAGTGGAGTCAGTAATTATCAAAGAGTACCAGAGATACTACGTTTCAGACAGCAACAGCACGGTTGATGAGGATGTTCCGGGGACAGCGGCCCACTGTCACCCAGAGGGAGAGTGATTGATGCCCTGAGACCAACATGACCGTGAAATGAGTCATTGGGTAAATGCTCGCCGCTGAGTATTCCACAGGGCCCGTCAACGCTTTGCTTCTTACGATTCATTTATTCCGACAGGATTCAATTAAGAATCCAACAGCGTGGCCTGTGAAGGTAAGCAAGCCCCGTCAGTTCATGTCCAAACGTCTTTTTGGTGGAATTCAACGAAGACGTCCTGGATGGAATTGGGCTGTTGTGCCAAAGATAATGATCAAAATCAGAACAAAGACCACTTCAAAATACATGAAACAACATTAAATGCTCTCAGAATAAGAAACAAACTGAACATCGGAGCGTAGACTAATGGTTGGGTCCTTCAACGTGATACCGCTGACCACGCACAGGAGGCAAAAAAAAGTTCAACTTCAAAACTTGATTCAATGAAATCAAATTAATGGGTTTGGATAACAGACGCAATCAGAGTGTGTTCATCGTGGTCAGGTCGTCGTCCCTGCTAATGTGTCAGCGACAGATTGATGACCGCCAGCGCTCAGCTATCGGCCTCTCTGTCCTCGTGTGGGAAGCAGCTCGCACAATCGTCTTCAAATGAACTCTCATCACTTCTTGAAGTTTCCAGTTTATGAAAGAATAACTTTCCCCGTGCTGCTAAGTGATTAGCACCTATTCATTGGTAATGAAGGGGTCACAGACCATGACTCAGCGTAATAGACCCACTCCAATTTGAATGTTAAGGATGCGTTTAATTGAGTAGCTCTAAACTGCAGTTCATGGCCTCTCTTATTGTCCAATGACTTCAGCAGTTTATATATTTCTTGCTCAGCTAAACATCTCTGGCCAAACTGTGAAGCGTTTCAGCACCGCCCCCCGGACAGCTCCATCCAACGATGACGTCAGAGTTTAGAGTAACAACGTGTTGAAAACAAGCTGGTGAGAGGCGACCCCTGACCCCTGACCCCTGATGACCTCCAGCAGACTGATTCGCGTATACACAATAAAGTGTCTTTGTTAGCTGCCTGGTCACGAGACGATTTGACTGGAATGACTCGTGTTTGACAAATCAGTGATGTGCACAGATCCTCCCTGTCACAGCAAAAAGTGAAGCCATTAAAAGAGAAAACGGATATTTTGGTCTAACTTGAAATTCCAACCGTGACTTGTTCAGGGTTGAGCTCCTCTGAGGGGACTCCACTGACAACCTTGAACATGCTCATGAATTACAGTCACTGGCCACTTTAACGAGTGAAACATTCACTGCACAGCGTCCAAAGACAGAAGTTGGTTAGTTGATAGAAACAGAAGATGGTGTCTCCATCTCGTTCAGCCTTTCAGTCTGAGAATGTTTGCGTTGACCCTTGGAGGCGTCTCAACCCTCGTATTTGTTTTGTCTCACGCCAGGTTTAAACACACGCATCTTTTGTGCCTGTGCCCATCCCTGAATAAAAACATGCCAACACTTTGTCCTCAGGCAGGAGGTGCAGCTTCCACAGCAGATTTCAATCTAACAGCTAGTTAGCACGATTTGGACGTTTGCTAATGTGAAATCTGGTTTGAAGGACAAAGTGTGTGTGACTGCTGTTAGCCCGGTTCCCCCTGAGGGAGAGTGAAGGAGTGTTACTGGTGTCAGAATCACTATTCAGAGCACAGAGCCATGAGCTGCGTGGTCTGTGGCGGTGTGGAGGTTATTTCAGTCGGCAGCATGTCTCTGTCCTCTCTGCAGTGCAACAGGCTCCAGTGTGTTAGCCCATAGTGTTACTGCAGCTACCACAGATGCACAAGGGACAAGCTCGTCTTTCCAGGGACGGCGTAGCGTGGAAGAGGACGATAAGACCAGACTGTTGACTGCTGCTGCCACTTTCCCACGAGCATGACAAATGCACATTTTACTCTCCCTCCGAGTCAACGCAGGCTCGGGGGGGGGGGCACATAAAGGTGAAAAGAATTCCGATGCCTTCATCAAACTACAAGTCCTTTTTCACTTTATTCGCTCCCTCTGGCTGCTTCTCCATCCATACATATCCCAGCCTGCCTCGGGAATGTTCCCCCAGTCCAGTCGGTGCCAGGTTTTACTGGGAGCCAGCAGCCAGCCTGCTGGGAGGGGCGGCGTGTGGTTGGCAGGAGCACGTTTCGTTCTCGAGCGTTACCATGGGACACAGACTGGGTCACACACACCGCTGCTGCTCAGGACCACACAGGACGGTCCTCACGCCGTGGACCCTCGCGTCTCTGCGCCTGCACCAGATTTACAAGCGTATTGGCAAACAGAGAATGAGAGTAAAGAGCTAGTGACAGGAGTATTAACGGCTCCATCAGACGCCACTTAAGTTAAGTATGAGACGAGTCCACTCCATTTAACGCAGGACGTGCCTCAAGACAAAAGATTATTTCAACGTTGACAGTGGTCCAACATAATGACCAGATCGGCTTCTAATGCCACGAGTTTTCATTAGGAAGCTGGTTCTGCTCTGCCTCTCCAGAGCACATGAACCAGCACCCAAACAAATGATGCAGTAAAGGAGGGCGATCTGGATCCCTGTATTCAAGGACGATCATGTAATCCCCTGACGAGTGTGACCACACGTGTTTAACTTTACGTTTGTGGTGAAAGTCCCCTTGTGTCCCTGTGTCCCCTTGTTCATGAGCATGAATCATCTCGCCTCCCAAAAAATCAATCAATCAATCAAATAGAAATAATAATAATTATATACACATAATATGAATGTGGTGCGAAGGTCATGACCCTTCCAAACACCACGCCCATTTCTCAGTGGAACGCCTGATTTGATTAATCGCGTATTAAAATGCATATTTCATGCTCATGGCCTTTATGATGCGGTCGTGCTGACCAGTTATTAATTTCCTGCTCAAACAGAAATCACGTTGAGCTCTCTGCACGTGGCCATTTCTCTTATTTCACAGCAGTGAAAAGGTCTCCGTGGGGAGACTAATGGCGAGCGAACGCGTGATTCTTTCAACGATTACGGAGAGAGAGGAATGTGTGCACCACATGTCTTTAGTGGGAGACCTCTTTATTTTGATCCAACCAAACAACTGATGGGTGTCATCATGACTGGATCCACACCATGTTAAAAAGCAGAGATGTTCAGTTACATCGTTTAGTGCAGATATCACTAATCACTGGGAACTTTGATATCACTGCTAACTTTACTCTGACGCGTTTGATTCAGGATGCGCTCTCATTTTTTGGGGAGATATTTGGAACAGAGCGGCTCAGGCCTTCAGGAACCAGGGTCAAAGACGCCAGCTGACCGGGAATAATAATGATGTTTGATGTTTGTTCAAAGGTTCACGCCATAACCTTATGATTCAATGACAGACAAGGTTCACACTGACAGTAGTATACTTTTGTCTCCTGGCATCAACACCACTCCACAGCTTTTGAGTGCTTCAAATCTGTACTGACGGACACTTCTATCCAGCATTCAACATATTAAATGGCTGGGATGCAACATTCCACATCCATCATTTGCGTTTTTTTGGTTTTTGGTTCGTTTTCCAGTTGTTTATACTCTGCTGCTTTGTTTTGTGTACCTTTTCATAAACGGGAGTCTTTGGACAAAGCTGGAAATGGAAATGGACAAAGTCAACAGTTGTGATGCACGTGTACTAAATAAGGCCTTACACCTGGTAGTAAATAGATCTATTGCTTCGTTTGAACGATGTCTTTGATTTGCAAAAGATAAAAGCCAGTAAAAATGATTTGATCAGCCTTTGATCCTGCAGGCCTGGGCCCGGCAGGTCCGGTCAATAATCCAAGCCCGTCTGAATCCATCCTGGTGAAAGTCTGTAAAATAAATCAGTGTGTAAATCAAGGTGCCGACCTGGTCAGCTGAGCGTAGCTGCTGGTGACTGATGACCAGGAACAGTTAGCAGTGGAATTAGCCTTCGATCACGCTGCAGTTTCATAATAATACGCTCACAGCTCACGGCGTCGCCCACATGGATTTATTGGTTACCACCGACACGGTATTAACACTAACCACCACGTATTGATTTTCTTTGTTTTCAAATTGAGTGAAATGTTATTTTAGAGTGAAGCTGTGCACGGCGCATTGATTAACTCCGCCCGCCCTGGATCGGCTCCATCTCTTAGCACAGATTTGTGTCCCCAGACAAACCAAAAACAACAGCATCGTTTGGTCTGAGGCTGAATGAGGCACGGGTTCATTTGCAGACAGAGCGGGACACTGACATCAGCTTTTGACTCAGGACAGACTGTCTCTAGTCTGGAGCAGCACGTGAGAGAACCCAGCAGGAAAACAACTGAACGATGCTCAGGGCCGGTTCAGAGCGAGGCCACACACCACCTGGAAACAACGCTTGTTTGATTTTCCACGTCGTGTTCTGGATTCCATCAGGTGTTCCCAAATTAAAGGCCAGCAGCTCAATAAGTGACTAAACAACTGAAATTCTAAGATAGTCCTTGAATAGAGCCACGGTGGGGAGATTTACTTTCATACACACTCGCAACATGAAACATGGGCCAGTTCAACACATAGCTACAGATAGCAAGAGATAATCTATATATATATATCCACCCTTCATGCACAACACACTGGATCAAATGGATGACCTACAGTGGCTGGAACTGGAGAGACACATGGAAAACACCTCACACTCTCAACAGGTGTGTGTGTGTGTGTGTGTGTGGCAACAAAGAGGAGGCGGGGCTGCTCCAGGCCTCTATTTATAGAGTTGGGGGGGGGGGCACTCCCACAGCACCTTGCTGCTCCCTTGTGTCGGTGCTGTGAGCAAAAACTGAGCTGACCACGTGTCACATGACAGGAGCCTCAGGCTCGGCGCCATTCAGGGGGCGTGTGGTCATTTTGATCAGCGGCTGGTTCTGGTTCGCTCCTGTCAAAACGCCGGTGTCTTTGTTTACGTCACATCAGCGTTACTAAGCAGATCCTGTCGTCCATAATGTCCAGAGCAGAAGCATCAACTGGGCTCAAGAGTCCTGGACCTATGCCCTTATAAAACAACATTTAAAATTTAATCATTTAATTTAACCATTTAATTTAAATCATCGTGTTCGTCCAAATCAAAACAATGGCTGAAATCATCTTGCAATGTTACAGAATTTCAGGTCAGGGAGATAATCAAGCCATGTCTGTCTTCAGTTTAGTCAGTTCTGAGTTTCCTGTTTTATTTTGAAAGCCAGCTTGTGTTTCCTTCTGTTGCTTGACTTCCTGTGTTTGATTGATGGCGTTCACCTGTTTGCCATCAGCTGCTGTGTGTATATAGTCCTCAGCTCCGTGTCTATGGAGCCACAGTCGTTGCTGCTTTGATTCTTGTTGGAAGTTTTGTTTGAGTCTTTTTCCCTGTTGGGTGGATTTCAGTTCCCTTTAATTTTGATCCTTGCTTCTTGAGTCGTGCTCTTGGCTTCAGTCGTCAGCTCAGACGTGAAGAAACGCAGGCTCCGCGTCCTCGTTCAGATCCACGTGAAACCTGAATGTCACAGCTCGTCCCAACCTGCAAACAAATGCAGATTCACATATGATCCTTGGTGGGTGAGTCACGCCTCTGCTGCCTGTTTTGTTATTACGAGAGGGAAACTGAATCAACTGCTCAGAAGATAATGAACAGCAGTTCACCTGAGTTAATTCAAGTTTGCTTTAGTTAAGCTGAGTAAATTGGATCGTTGTGTGTGTTGTTGAACTGTCGCTCGTGAGGTTTCATCAATAACTGCTTTGAGCTGCATTCACTGTCGCCTCCTCCTGCCTGCTCCCGTTTTCTCTGACTCAACGGCCACGTGCAGTTTACAACTGTAGGACACTGACCCAGTCCTTGGACCCAAAGCCCATCCTGACCTCAGGGTTAGGGTCATATACCCTGTCTGTTGTGATGACCCCTCGGTGACTCTGCGTTCAAGAGTCAATGCTGACGTGCACGTATTGGGCTGGAGCAGCCAACAGTCGTACCTGCATTTGGCTCCTGGACGGACACGGTGTGGTCCCGTCCCTCTGGCCGTCCTCCAGAGGGACGGGACCACACAGGCTTGACAGGA
Source organism: Pseudorhombus dupliciocellatus (assembly GCA_016785235.1). Classification (NCBI taxonomy): domain Eukaryota; kingdom Metazoa; phylum Chordata; class Actinopteri; order Pleuronectiformes; family Paralichthyidae; genus Pseudorhombus; species Pseudorhombus dupliciocellatus. Next base: position 111,711 of record JAFBJW010000182.1, read on the forward strand.
TGCAGATGCCTGATGACTCAGAGCGTTCGGTCGAGCGAGAGAGTGGGAGGACGAGGAAACTCGTTTTTTTTAAAAAGGTTGTTACGTTGAAAGAAAAGTTTCATTTGCGAGTCGTTTGTTCCTAATTCACCACAAGGGGTGTGAAAGACGGACTCACACCTTCTGTCCTCACCTCCCTGGGAACACACTGGAACACACCTCCCTTCATCACCGCTTTTCTTTTTATTCTTTCAGTGGCACAGGAAGATACTGCCCCCCCCCCCCCCCCCCCCCCCCCCCCCCCCCCCCCCCCAACCCCCCCCCCCCCACACACACACACACTCCTAATTGGATTTCTTTAGTTTCCCACATTCAGCTTGACCACCGCCTGCAGAGTGGTGCCGTGGCTCTGTGGGCAAACCACCGTTAGCCTCCTCGTCTGTCACTATCAGGACAGACCCCCCCCCCCCCCCCGGGGGGTCTGTCACTATCAGGACAGCCCCCCCCCCCCCCCTCGGGGAGTTGACACGGTTTAGTTAAATTGGTTTTACCTCATTAATCTGCTTTCTACATTTACTTGGCTCAGATTCCTGGTCCAGCATCAGTGCCCCCCCCGTCATGCATGTCTGCATCCTGACTGTCCTCAGGCAAGATTCCGAACCCCACGCTGTCGCTGTGACTGTCATGGAAACACTGCTGCTCAGGGCTGTACTGGGAAGTGCACACAGTTAATTCCATGTTATTCAAAGACCAAAACCAAGAGTCGACTGCAGGGTCTCTGGTTCCAGTCAACAGGACCTGGACCTGATGGACTCCAGGAGGACAGATGGACGCTCCCTGAGTCATGGCGCCGTGTGTGCATGTTTTTGTGCTACACAGCACAACCCAGCAGCACTTTTCACTGGCTCTGAAATGACACCACGACCCCACTCATCTTAATTATTTGATCTAAATTAATGTGATCTGCATTCAAACTTGACCCCCCCAAACACAATGAGTCCATGTAGTGTTGGCACTGCTTTGCTGAGTCAGTGTTACCCTCTCAGTGTCTTTCAATGCGTCTGACCTCTGACATTAGGCACCTGCGACCCCGGCTGATACACGGGCAGGTAAACGTGTGGCAATGCGCGGTGAAGAAAACAGCGGTGGATTTAAATGGATCGAACGTTTGGAAACAAGGCGATGGGAGGGATGAAGGGTTTAGGGACATGGCTATTTCCTGGAGGCAGTAGCCTGAACAACAACAGCGGAATGTGCTCAGCTGTTCATTAGAGGCACAGCTCCAGCCAGAACTCCAGGGACACTCTATAAATTCAAATCTATCTGTGTCTCCCCATGACTGTAATTTCTGTGCTGATACTTGAACGCAGCCTCGAGGAGCAACGTTAGCATGACTCAGCATAAAAGTTAGTTGCTGATTTCATTCCAGCGAGGTGTCCAGGGCCACTGCGTTCTCCTCGTTTACACTTAACATCCGTCCGATGAATATGCAGCGTGTTTATCCCAGAAGCACAATGAGGCTGTTTTCGTCTCCCATCCTGGAACGCCGCTGCTGCCGTGCGCTTCGGGGGATTGACGGGAGTCCTCTGGAAACTTAACAAGATAAAACGACGTCTCTGCAATGATTCAGTTCAAGTCCAGATACGCAGCTCAGGAGAAAGGCGGCACGGTTCGAAGAGAATGTGGGAATAATGGTTTGCACTTTTAAATGCAAATCAGGTGATTTCAAAGTCTTGTTCGATTCAGTCCCCGTCTGTTTATCCACAGGCCCTGACAGCAACTCTTTGCCCCAAGCTTTCTGTGTCGTTTAGACCTAAACGTGGAACTTTCTATTCAGTGTGGATGTGATTAAATGAGCTGCTCGGTAGATGAGGCGGATCCTCCGCTGATTGGAAGTTGGGTGGTTGGAGGGAACTCTGAACCCCAAATGTCCCCTGACTCCTCTATTATTGAAATGTGCTGTATGAATGATCGACGCCTTCACCTTCTCTGGTCGTCTGTATTACTGCTCTGATAGTTCATGATCACTGCGCTCCTTCAAGTCGTCTTCTGCAGCTCGGAGCTCTCCAGGAGCAAACTGTCAACAACAATAATAATGGGTTACGTTTTTAAACACGCTTCCTGGAGGTGAGCGTCCAGGCGGGAAGGGACACTCCTCAGAGGTCGTCTGCAGAGACATGAGGACGCGTTGGACGCATCAATCAGGGCCGACAGGAGCCACTTTGAGTAAAAGGCGTTTGCCAAATGGCGTTTAAAGAACTGTGGGAGCAGCGGGGGAAATGTTCTCTGCACTGATGAGACAAAAAAACGAATCCTTTGGGCCCAGCTCCAAACGCTGACAGTTGATGCTTCGCTTCCGCTGAGAGGTTACCCAAGATGGACTGCTCTGTAGTTCTATATTCATCATAATTCATCTTCTACCGCACACACACACGTGTGATATTAACCTTACGTCATTATCTGGGCCTTTGGAACTTGGCGTGTCCTTCACCACCGGCTGCAGACACCAGATGACCTCCAGCTCTTCTCAGCGCCTTTTGCGATAACACACGTGCAATGAAACCGATTAATCACGTTCATTTGTCACCATGCGGATGTCAGAGGGCGTCGCAAGGTCCCGGGTAAATCCAGTCCTGAAGCCATCGGCCTCCCGGGGGCACGCTGGGTTCCCTTCCGTTCTCGACGCGTCACGCGCGTTAACGTGCTCCTCCACCTCGTGCACGTGAACCATCAACTGACTGCATGTGATGCTTCAAAGTGGTTACCGGGGAGACAGCTCAATTAGCTCAACGCTAAATCCTAAAATGAAACCTAAGGAGCAATGATACCTGAGGACCATATAATGAGGAAGGATTATGGGAATGCTTTCACAGCTGGGCGCCACGGGCGCGACGCAGAAATGAGGGGACGAGTGTGAAATATAAATTAAAAGCTGAAAAAAGAAAAACGTCAAACAATGAACGATGCCTACCCAAGTGTCAGCGGGGGGGCTGCAGGGCGGGAGCGTTGCTATTGGATGGTTCTGTCAGGCGTGACCGCTGCGAGCGCTCCTCTTGAAACCACGCTGAGAGGCTTCATCACCATTTATTTCCAGAAGTTCAGCTTCCTCCTCGCTGGAGTTCAGCTGAGGACCGCGAGGCTCGTTAGTGCGTTTAGCTGGGCAGAGCGCCACGTTCCCGTTCCCGCTCCTCCCTGCGTTACCTGCTCTCGCTCTGCAGAGGATGCACGGATCACATGGGAAGTGCTCAGAATGCAATCACAATAAAATCTCTTTTCTTTCTAAAATAAACATCTGTGCTACAGTTCCATGAACGTGTGCTGAGGTCAGTCCCTCAACGTTCACTCCTGTTCCTCCTGTTTGTTTTTGGTTTTAGCAAACGTGTGAAATCGGGACCGTCACGTGGGGGCGTGGTCACACCTGAGGATGAGTTAATATCCCAGCTCTGCAGTTTATCTTCTGGGTGGGATCAAAACAAAATGTCGTTTTAATGGCTTATAAAGAATTTAGTGAATACATTAAAACTCTGGTGCATGACGGCGCTCCGTATGAGGAGTCGCTCCTGTACGTGCACAGGCTAATACTGGCTACTGTGCACGTGAGCCTTTCATGAGTTTAGGGATAAAGGTTATACGGATAAATGAAGACGGGTCTCGTGAGCTGCTTTACCTTCAGTTGACGGACGCTCTGAATGTTTTTGTTCTCACTGTGAAGGAAATGAAATGAGGCTGATTTAGCTGCTGGTGCTGAAGGTTCAAAAAAACCTTCTTGAGTTGTGTTGAGATGTTGACACCCTGCTCTGTAATGTGTGTCTCAGCTTAGTTAATGGATGGACGTGACAGGCGTTGTCCTTATGAAGAGAGAGAGAGAGAGCAGCTCCCTCGTCCCAGTCAGAACCAGAAGTGTTGTCCCGTGAAGACTCACATTCATTTGTCGCTCCAAAGGCAATAACTGTTTTTTTCCACGGGGGGATGGGGGGGGATTGTCATTATAAGAAATGCATTGGTCTCTTCATGCCATGTCCCATCGACGCAGCACAGTCTGGAATGAATCCAGAGTTGCTGTTTAAAGCTGAGGCGACGTGGCGGCGGCGGCGAGGTTGTTTGGTGCGTGCAGAGATCACAATCAACTTTATTGCCACATGTTTGCACACACAGGAATTTAGTTTCAGTTTGCTCTTCTACCAGAAGTTCAGTGACGCTGATCGGTGGGATTCAGTGTTTTACACAGCGTAAACACGTGCACTGATGAAGACGTCTGTTCTTCTGTGAATGCAATCTACATGACAACCCCAGAGCCCCAACTTCCTGCGCAAGCTGTCAGACCCTGAAAAGAAAAGCCAGGAAATTCAGTGTGCGATCAAAATGCTGCACAAATAAAACAATGTGTTCGGGCCGTTTAGCATTAGCTTCACATACCCGCGTGGACCTGAGGGTCAGCGCTGAGACAATTAGAGGGATCGGACTTCATTAACATTCTGATTTGATGTAGTCAGAAAGCAGAGCCAGAGGTCTCGGGGAGATGTGCTAATGAGCTAAAAGTTTGGCCGTCTTCCCTGTTGGCTGCACCAATTACACCTCCCGTTGCGTTCGCTGCCCCCTCCCCTCCAACGGCAACACTCTCACCTGTGTGCCTGGCTGCTGAACAGCTGTCGGCCCGCTCTGGCTCAGCCAGTCATCATCATCACGAGCAGCTGCAGAGACACAATGATCCCGGCAAAGAGGGAGCTCAACACAAAACGTGAAACATGCAGCTCCCGAGACTAGACTGACTGTCCCCGCAGGTGGACACATGAGACAAGTGCAAAGGTCGTTATTGGACTTGCATTCATCACAGCAATCAGTCCAGGAGACTGGTTTCATTTGAAAAACCAAACGGTGTGAGCGTGTGTTGGGGCCTGGTTGATCTGAGCAGACAAACACGTTAATGTGCTCTGCCTGTCTGGGACTGGAAGCCTGAAATAAATCCAAGCAGCGATGTGGATCAGCGCTCAGCGAGGCGTGTGGTCACAGGACCGCCGCTTCTTTTTTTATCCCCTGTGGTGGAAAGGTGAGAGCAAGCACAGTGCAATTGATTCCTTTGTTTTGCTCCCATGTCCAATAATAAGCGTTCCACTCGGCTAGCTTTAGAAATACAGGATTAGCAAGAAAATGCTTCCAAAGGCCTCCGGGGATTTGGAATCCGTCTCCATTCAACTGCCGATAATGGACAGACTAGTGACGGCTGGACAATGGGACGCTGTGACAGGACAGGCGCTGCTTGCACGTTGACGTGAAATAGCTCCTGAGTGGTGACTTCATTAGTTGAAGAGCTGCTTTAATCTCATTATGACTAATGGCTTTCATCACCTGCTAATGGGCTCCCACGGCAGCGGCGACTAATCCCTGCGTGCACGATGCTCCATATCTACACATGTTTCAAGTTGATAGAGCCACGTCTGCCGTGGATCTACAGCTGAGATGCAAACGGCTGTGTGTGTGTGTGTGTGTGTGTGTGTGTGTGTGTGTGTGTGTGTCCCAGGCCTGACACGAGGTTACAACACAAAACTTAGTCCCAGCCTTTTCAAACGAAGTTCCAGAGTCTGTTGTAAACATGTAAAGGCCCAAAGCAACAGAAATATAAAAGAAACAAAGGTTCGTCACTGAGGTTCGTCCTCTGTTTGCTCAGTTCCACATGCAAACAGCCCGGAGCGTGCACAGCATGACGTTAATTATTTAAACATGGTTTCATTAGAAAGAGCCACCATTAGCATTATTTTGTCAAAACAATTATTATATATTTATATATGTTTTTTCTTCTTTGCATCCGTTTATCCATAGCACTATGTCCTCCAGGGACACAGGGACACACCCTGGACAGGTTGACCTTATGGAGACGAACAGTCAATTCAGTCTCCAGTGAATCTAGTGTCTTTTGTCTTTAACTGGGGAACACAGAGGCCGTCCCACTCGTCCCTCAGTCGGTCAGTCTGCCATCAGTGCTGAGATGGAACGTGACTTGTAGGAACCTCCGGCTGACCTCATCTCCCCCCTCTCTTGTTCCTTTCCTCATCACGCCGTGACGGTGTGACAGCGATAAAAAGAAACGCCGCCACCGAGTCACTCGATGCCGAGCCATTAAATCCCATTAATGGGATAAAAGTTGTTTGACTGGAGCGGCATAATCCTGCCTGCGCCGCTTTCTTCCAATCACCTGGACCGTGTGGGGGAGTGAAAGAGGATTTGAAGGAGCAAATCTGTGGCAACGTCCAGAACGAGATTCTTTTTTTATGGCGCAGATTGGAAAAAAGTGACTTGCCTGTGATGTGTCTGGGTCCATTGACGCCATGTGTATCAGCACCATCGGCGTTATTCTGTTCCCCAAGTGGACGATGTTAAAAGTTCAAGGAGAAGCTGTGAGGAGTGACGACTCCACTTCCAGTCCTCACACACTTGATCCAGTCAGTTTTGATCACGTCAGATTAAATCAACACTTACCCTCAGGAAATAACAACTAAACAGATTTAATTGAAAGTGAAATGAAGAAAATAATAAAATAATGAAAGAGAGAGAAGAAAGACAATTCCACAGTGGGTCGGTGGAAATTACTTTGATTTCTTTATTTAGTTGTGATGAGAATACGGTGGAATATGATTTCAGTAGTCGCTCCATCTCCCTGTGATGTCACTCGGCTTCATTCTTCTATTAATTCAGCCACGGAACGTGTCGCGCTACCTGAGACCCTCCCTCACAGAGCCGGGACGCTGTGTCTCTCTGAAGACGCAGCGAGGCCTTGGTGTGTCGCCGTGACCTGGCAGCAGCTTCCAAGTGAAAGTTTTCATTTCATTGCTCTATTTCTACTTCAATACCTTCATTTCAGGGAGAACTACATTGCAAATTAGAGTCAATTGATCCACCAAAGTTAAATTATGAAGAAAAACCTTAATTACAATTTAATTGAAAGAATTTCACAGACATTTTATTTTTTCACTGAAATAAGACAAGAAAAAGCCCTCATATTAAAAAATAAAATAAAATTCATCAATGTAATTTCTTATAGAAAGCTAGTTGCACGTGTCCTTGTGACATTGTTTATCGGTTGGTTTTTGATGAATAGAGATGAACGATGCGCCGCCTGGTTTTCCAGCACGAACGTGACACTGGAATAACGTGAGCGCCATCAAAGCAATGACCCGTCCTCATCCGTCTCTATTTGTCTCCTCTGTCCTCTGCTGCCTTTCATTTCGCTGTCGGAAAATATCCGTGGGCCACAGAAAAGGAGCCAGGTTGTCTTACGTGAGGGGGAATCTATAACACAGGTTCAGCCCAGAAACAGATTTGGAATCCACTTCACAGCGTCAGACATTTTGGCAATGCCCCTTCAGCACCATGGACAGCGTTTCAGTCAATGAGACAAAGACAGGAGACAGACTTCTGTTGGACTGGACGTCGCTCATCAGCGACTGACCTTACGCCTCAAGATCGTCCACATTTTACCAAGACGTGTTCTGGAAGTGCTCACACACACACACACACACACACACACTCACACACACACTCACACTGTTGTCATTATGCTTTGCTGTAGACTTGCAGTTGATCTGATGGAGCGGGACGAGCGTCCCCCTCCTCTCGTCCTCTCGCAGTAGAACAGGTGGATGAGTGACTGGTCCAGTCTGGGACATGTGTCCACCGTCCACTCCATCCAGAACCATCAGTCTGCCGTGTGGTGGTGGCTTCGCTGGCTCGTTCCCACAATGCAATGTGGAGTGCTTTTGTTCCAACGTGTGCAAGATGGGCCGTGTTTCCCAGCGCCGCGGTTCTGTTGATTGGACAGTGGTTAATGAGTTGTTGGACATTTCCCTGCTGCGCTCCGGCACATTGAACCACGCACGGGGCTGGAATTCAAGTGTGCGAGGGGCGTGGCCACCATCTGCCCTGTTGGTCTCATTATCTCCTCGGAAGAAGTTTCTCATTATCTTCAGAGACGGAGCCAAGTTTCATGTTTGGAGTTTTTGTTTTGTGCCTGAAGCTGACACATAATAATAAAAGTAATAATCTTTCTTTAGGCTTGAAAGTGAGGGTGTTTAGGATAAGAGCCGTGGACCAGAGCAAACCCACAGCCTCATTATTTTCATTAATTATGATCATTCCACTTGTAAATGATCTGCAATCCATTTGTCTCCTCCTCCACACGCTGCTCCTCAGCACAGTTGGAGCATTTAAGGCCGTTGGTGACTCCAGGGCAGATGCCTCGCCTGCAGGCGTTTCATTTGGACGGTGGAAGCCATTTTTTTTCCAGGCATTCATTGTGGGTAATTGCTCTGATAATAGCCGGGGCCCTCCGCAGTGAAAATAAAACCAGCCAGCGCTGAAAGTGCGTCTGGTTCCTGCTCGTGTTCGAGGGGGAAACGTCCAACCAATCAAACGTGACCTTGTATTCCTCCATCCAGCCACGTTCTCTCTCTGCCTCAGGTGCTGGATAATGACGCATCAAGTGAACGTGACACGGCTCGTGCCCGTTTAACTGCTGCGTCTTGGGGGTTTTCTCCACCCCCCCACTCGCGCCGTGCTGCAGCTCGTTGCTCACTGTTGCAGACGTCCCAACTTTTCTGGGAGTCCCAGGAGTCTCAGGTCAAACTGAGGGTTTCTGTCCTGGATGAATCAAAGAGGAAAATGACATGACTGACTTGAGCCATAGTTTTTCACCCGATGCTCTCCCTAATAACTTTAGAATGAAAATAATTAGCTAGTATAATTGAATGTGCAAACAGTGTGGAACTGAAGCTCAACTGAAGCTTTTGAATATGAAGCACGTCCTGGTTTTAGCTCCATAGAGTCCAAGGTGTCTCCACTGGGCCCCTGCTGTCCCTGGTTTACAACAACTGTACCGTGACCGTGACATTTATACGTCTATGTTTTCTTCACGCTGAGTTCAGTCAAATGATTGTGTTGTCCCACGACTGACATCAAAAGAACCGTTTTGTTTCCCAAATAAAAGCCTCATGGGAGCAGCAGGCACGTGCACAATCAGCGGCTCCACACTGTGCACGGGATAATGAAGGGGGCAGGTCTATTAGCAGAGTGGAATAATCTCTGTTTGAGGACGCTGAGGTGGAGCTATTAAAGCCCCCCCCCCCCGTGATGGGCTGTTACATAAGAAAGTTGATTGGAAATTCTCTTCCTCTTCTTCAGCTTTAAAAAAACAATCACGGACGAATGAGAACACTTTGTTGTATTGATGCGTAATAAGAGGAGAGGGATGGACTTGTGTACGTCGGCACTGTATTATTTATAGGGGACGCTCCAATCCCAGAGACAATAACTGGCGTGTTCTCACGATGGGGGGGGCAATATGAACTGCTCTTCGTGTGAGTGAGGCTGCTGGTAAAAGTTTATGCTGTGTGTAACGTCACAAGCGGCCGTGAAGTTTTCAAAGCTCAAAACTCACACGAGCGAGATGACGAGAGAAAGACGGAGGACAGCAAGGACAGGGGATCGCAAGGACAAAGAGCGATGATGGACACAAGGAGCAAAATTACTAAACAAAACAGAAACGTGAGAAAATGGAAAAACACCTGCCACAAAAGAAAAGTGTCCGACCAGTGATGCACGATGAATAAAGTTTGATTCAATGCGTTTGTTGCTGGAGTTGGTTTCACCTCATTTATTTGTGTTGCTGTTCTGGTCCAAGAGTTTCCTTTAGATTCAGCACAAATATTCTTGGTGAATTCCAGTTTACTCCCAATAAAAGGAAGACTTTTTATTTTTAGTGCACGCTCCCTATTTTGCACTTACCAGCGTCACTGTGACAAGCTTGGTCTCCATGGTGACACATCACAGCTCCACTACAGTCAGAGCTGAGTTTCATGCTTTCTCTCATGACGTCACAAACACACGGGCCGTACCAAAGCTTCCAGACTGAGGGAAGTGACCCTGATAAGAGCCGGTCCCGTTCTCTGACGGCTAAGGAGCTTTAGTGCTCCCCACCTTATCTCCTTTTTTGGCGGCTAATTCCGCTTCCGCAGATGCTGGGTATTTATGTGACTTCTCCCAGCATGCCGTGCGAGTGGGGGGTTGTCAGGGCATTCATTCATTTGTAATGGTGTGTGTCCGGGGCTCGCACAGCGGCCGGCCTCGCCGGCCTCGCCGGCCTCGCTCCAGCCTCTGAGGTCACGGCGCTGTGGAGCACACGCACAAAGCCTCGACCTCCTCGCTCAGACCCGGCGCCGCTGCCTGCTGGAGGACAGAGCCAGAAGAGCAGGCTCTGAACGTTAAGAGGGGCAGGGGTCATCAGAGCACTGGGGCCCCCTGGGGCCCCTGAAGGACAGGCCCAGAATGCCTTGAGAAGCAGTCGAGACTGGAACTGGACAGAACTGGTCATGTTTCAAATGCTGATTAAACTTTGTGGAATAAACCCTAGAGTTTAGAACATCTTGTTTTTAGGGTGGAGGGACAGAAACAACACAATCCCACCAAGCGTGATTAAAGAAATGTGAGATGGGGCCCTTGGCTTTGGCTGGCCGTTTGATTTGAGCGCGTCAAATAGGAAGTTTTATTTAAATGTGAATACGCCGAGATTTGGCGTCTCGGCCGTGACGAGGGCGGGAACAGAACGGAGCGAGCGAGCCGACTGGAAGCGGCTGCTGGCAGAGGACACGATGGACAGAACCTGCGGCTGCACAGACACACGTGGGAGGGGGGACACGCTGGTGACTGAATGGAGCGCGTTCAACGGTTTTCACAAATGTGCACAGGGGATGCATTTCCTCTCCACAGTTGAGTCCAGATTGTTGTTGTTTAAAAATCTAAGTTAGTGTGGAGAAACACGAGTTACCTTTCTTTCCAAATGGAATGATTTCACGATTCAAACAGACCTTCATTATTTCAAATATCAGTTATTCAAATGTACATTAGCATTAAATAGCCTCTGTTTCTGAGGGAACTCACTCTAGATTTGAAATCTATAACGATCTAAAAATTGTTCTAATCTCCAGTCGTCCACGCTGCACGGCTCCAGGCTCCATGTCCCCGAGGTCCAGGGGCCTCGTTCTGACACCTTGAGTAGGTTCAGACTGAATCTCAGGGGGGCACCGCGTAACAAAGACGTTCAGCTGAGGCGCGTTGACCTCCTGTCCGGCCCCAGAGCTAGGGCTCATGGGAAATGTAAGGTGTGGGATCAGTACTGCGATTTCATTGGGGCCCACAGACAAATCAGTGCAAGAGAAACGCAAAGAAAACCGCGGCAAATAAAGAAGAGATTCACTGAGGGCGCGTGGTTTTGTCTCGCCGTGACTGCTGGTGTCGTCTTCAGTGGGTGGAATGCGAGGACATTTCTCTTCTTTTTGTTTTCACCGCCCCGTGCAGACGGCGGCGGGGGAGCTCCTGCTGCGTTCAAACACTCACACATGCTGCAGACATAAATGTCCAGATTAGAGCTCCTCCAAACAAGATGAAGTAGTTTGAGAGAAGGAGAAGAAATACATTCACATTCTGCTGGTGGGGGTGAAGCGAGTCACCGTCCCTGAGGGCGGAGCCCAGAACAGATTGTGGGATGAGTGGCGAGGAGGCTCCACACTCGGTGGTCCCGCTGCTCTGCAGCTACTGTTCCACGTTTCAGAGTGACTCACGTGACCGGGGCCCCCAGGGTCCAGACTGTGGGTAAATATGGACGAGACGAACGCTGCCAAGCAGCAGGTTTCAAACCACATGGCAGAAATGCTCACGTTCAACGGTTTTGGGTTTTTTTCTCTACTTGTTCTTTTGTATTTAAACTGTGAATCATCAACTTTTGTACTGCTCCAGGACATTTTTGTTCCAACTGGTTTAAGTCTGGTAAAGTTAATATTTAACATTTGTTATCACAACACAACCTCTGATGCTGATGATGCGGCTACGTCATCGAGTGTGGTCATGCAGCTGTGGCTTGTGGGTAATTAGGGGGAGACTCTCCAGTCGGTTGAGTTTGGCGTGAGGTACAAAGTGTGAGTCGTTCACTCCAAAACAAATAACGTTATATTGGCAAACAAAAGAAGAAGAAGAGACACGTGTCGCCTGGGCTCCATTTCTTTGATTCACAGTCGAACGATCCTGAAATCCTGAGGATTCCTATTGTGACTCCATGAATATTCTTATGCCATCGACATGTCCTGTCCACCAGCCCGGCGTCGTGTGTGTGTGTCTGCAGAGGTTGTTGTTGTCATTTCCACTGAGGGAGTGTGTGTGAAGGTGTGTTTTCTTATCCACTGTAAAACAATAAATACAGTGTAAGGTCAGGAGCTGGAGCTGAGGGACGAAAAATACCCCTGTCTCAGCTGGGACATGTACCCTGACCTTGACACACACACACACACCTATAGAGCAAACTAACAAACAAACATGAGCTGTTTCCTCGTGTGACAACAAGAACAGGACGGCACGACCTCACATGCAGCTCTAAATAGTGTGTGTGTGTGTGTGTGTGTGTGTGTCCATATCTTGACTTTGGATGAAGACACGTTTTGTGTGTTCCAGCGCTCTGAGACTTTCTGGACAGTTCTTCATTTCCACTTCAGGCTCCTCAGCACACGCCACCGTCCTCGGCTGCATTGTGCACATTTCCCAGCTTGACTTCACGTCAGATGTTGTCAGAAACAATGTTGACTGGACGGGAGCGAAGTAACAAAGTTTCTGTCCAAACTGTCGTGTTGGCTGAGACAAATCAGGGACAGGCTCAATTGAGCAGCCGTCTGCTGAACGCAGGCTCAGGATGTGTCTCGTTGTGAGGAAATATCTGTCTGAGAGGCTGTGGCGTCTCAGTGTCCCCGAACAGACGTAGTGAAGCACATGATTGAGACGTGAATAATAATCCCCAGTACGACACGAGGGCATCCAACTGTTCTAGTCCTGAAAACATTCAACTCACAAATTCTAATTTCATACATTTGTCCCGAAGCCTGCGTCATCCTGTAAGGACCAGAGAGCAGAGCAGAGAGGTCAGGCTTCTATAGAGACGGAGCAGCTTTGCCTCCTCCTCCTCCTCCTCCTCCTCCTCCTCCTGCAGGTTGATGCAAGGTCCTGTATTTGCTGCCCTCTTCATGGGAGATGATTTTAATTCAGAGCGATTCACTGCCGTGTGTGTTTACTCTCGGGTCACAGTGAGAACTCCCTCGGCTCGCGGCCCCGCCCCTGGCGGATGTAAAGAGACAGTTTATCGCCACAGGTGTCACAAGACGCCGCGACAGCCCCGTGGCCCACGTCCAGGATGGGGCCGTGCGGCCATGTCGCTCCGTCTCTCTGCCAAGCTCCAGATGATGCTGGCATCTGCTGCCGCCCTCCTCTGTTTTTATTTGACAGTTCAATCCGTAAAAACTACAAACTAGAGCTGGTGCTGCGACACAGACACTGCATTAATGATGCCATGTGAACGTAGGGACATCGCCGCTAAAAAGGTTACAGCCTCCTCTGCGTCGTGTCGGCTGAACATTGTGTACTTCTACACTTTGTGAGTTTCCATCTCAGTCAAGTGAGAAAAGCAGGTGGCTGTAAAGGCATGTTGTGTGACGGCTGCTGGAACGGAGCAGGAAATCAAAACAGAGTCACCGTGACTGTGACAGGCTGCATTTTACTGGTAACACCAGCCACAGGTCGGGTGTCGTCCTGTCAGAGGTGGGGGGGGGGCAGAGTGAGACGAGTAAATATCAGAGTGGAACCACATGTTCAAAAACATCCCAAAGTAGTTTTCTCCACATCAGCTGTCGAGCTGTCGAAAGTGCTTCATGTAGCCTTCAGTCTGTCTCAGAATAAACAGGAAATGAACCAGAGGAGGAGAGAACGCAGCATTAGGGAAACTGTGTCCCCCATCAGGACGAGGATATTAGAAAACATGGAGCAGACAGTGTGTGTGTGTGTGGGGGGGGGGGGGGGGGGTTGATGTGTTTTCACTTTGGGGGGGGGGGGGGGGTTGGTTGTTTTATGTCTTTGTAAATAACTTTATTTCACTTTTGTTTGGCGACAAACACAGGCAGAGCTGTCCGTGGTCCTGAAACTATGACCAAGCTACCAGAACGTGTCCTGGAAAACCTGCAGATTTCACACCGTGTCTGTTGTTATTAGCTTTCTGTAGCCTACCACACAGATGGGACAAAAATACAACGGCAGGGTCCAAGCCCCCACTAGAAGCCCCATGAGAGAACTGGTGGGAAAGAAGACAAGAGAGACAATCATCAGACAGAAATGAACTTCACACGCAGTTTGTTTTTATTTTTAAAATGAATTTTATTTGTTTTTATCTCCAGGTTGTTAATCCATGCCTGAGGGACACAAGCGTGTCCACAACCACAGCAAGTTTTATTGACAAAGCACCTCTAAAAACCTGAGTTACAAAGTGCTTCACTGGATAATTAAAACAAAATAAACACGACACCAGGCTGACAAGGTGTACACAATATATACACAGAGCAAAACAATATACACGCAAGGAAGAAAATCTATAATTCAAGAGACATCACTTGTAGAAAAGAAGGCTACTGAGGGACGTTGAGTATGGCTGTAGGTGATGTCACATGTGTGAGTGGGCGGAGTCATGTAGCGCCGTGTGTGTAATCAGCAATGTCTTCAAGTCACGGGCAGCGAAGAACCTGCGAGTGACGAGACATTAAGAACAGAAAAAAAGGGCTGTGTTGAGTTCCAGTGATTTCAGCGTGAAAAGATTAGAGAGTGGATTAGTGCTTCCAGAGCTTAGGCAGACAGGTTGGATCTCACAGCTGAAAGTTTTCTAGCTGTTTCCAAGTTTCTATGTTTTTCTGGTTTGAAAGTTTTGTCGTGAAGTGGTTTGGTTCAGGATTACAGCAGGGTCAAGGGTCACAGGGTCACAGGGGCCCTCTGTTTACATCCTTCTGTCTCACATCAGCAAAGGTCCGTCATGGAGAGCTTGATTTTTGAGTTTTTGTATAAAGAAAAAACATCTTTGACAAAAGATTAGTGAGCTTCTCCTCCATCAGGAGGAGTAGAGAGTGGAAGGTAACGCCTGCCTTCATGGATCTGCGTGGGTTTAATGGCGTGATGAAGAGGAACGAGTGTCAGGCAGCTGTGCAAAACCACACACTCAGCTCCTTCTGAGCAACGAGTTATTAACCGTGTGTAATTAACGAGTCCAAGTCCCAGTCAAGAACCCACAGGCTGAGTAACGCCACGCCTTCCCCTGAGAGCGGGGGTCAAACAGGCCGCCGCCCCTTCTGTGGAGGTCGTCAGGCCGGGACGGAGATGTGTTATATTTGTTCCTCTGCGTTTACTGTAGATGCGCTTGCAGCCTGTCGTCTGTCTTCCTGACACCCCCCCCCATTCCAGCTTTGAGCCATCCTGGGTAACGTTCCTCTCAGGCCTCCCCCAGTAACGTCAGACTGGGAGCACAGCGCCCCTGTGGGTTTAGGCTGAGCCAGTCGTTGCCCTGATGAACGTGACCCATCATCATTCACTCAAATCCAGAGAGGAATTTCTTTCTAACCTTTTCCTGTAACATGACACACCCACCACATGAGAATAAGCTACTGGAAATAAGCCTAAACATTTAGCAAAAGGAACTGAACCAATGAATGTCCTGGGTCAAGGGTGTGAAGGAGAGTTACTGGGATGCTCCCCACTAGAACAAGCAGCCAGTCCTCCCATCACCATAGCAACCCTGCAGCTCCGTTAAAGAGCGAGAATAACCCAGCACATTCATTTCTGTCCTCAAAGTTCCCACTATCATCAACATAACATAAATAACGTCCACCCATGAGAACCCAGAACATTCTGTGACAGTAAAGTTAATGGGAATATTTCTGTCTGTCCACTGAGCCACGACTCAGTTGTCAGGTCTTTTTTCACTGCAGCACTTTTCCAAAGTCTGAATTTTACGGCTGTATTAAAGCAGAAAATGACTCCTGTCTTTTTATCGACGGCGCCCGTGTCACCCGCGGTGTGAGTATATCGAGCGGGGGGGTGTGGTTTGTCAGCAGTGCACGGCGGAAGCCCAGGGAGCAGCGAGGTGCACGGTCCACGTGAGGTTTGGGCTCCGAGGCGACAGACTGCAGCCGAGCCGGTGATTTATTCCACCTGTCAGCGGAGCAGATGCTCCGGCAGGAAGCTCCAGTGTTTCTGCTCCAGCAGATGTCTCCTTTCATACGTGGTGACTCACGGGCTAAAGCCAGACGGCTCAATGGCAATTATATCCACTTCAATCAACGGCGGCTGCCGACAGGAAGAGCCCTCGAACGCGCCTCTGCACCTGAATCTGGGAAACGCCCCTGGGCCGCAAGGCACCGTGTTGGGACCGGGTTCGTTTCTTCACCATCACTAATGGGATTAGATTTGTTTGTTTATTCAGATGTTTTTTTAATGATTTAATGTTTTGATGGAGTAAAAAAACTATTTTTGAGAAACATGCTGTTAAATGATTCTGACCCACGTGATTCTTCTGCTTCCACCTTTTCAGGATTTGATTCTCATTTCTTTTGTTTTTCACCTTTTTCCACATTTTTATTGTTCATCCCATTGAGTTTTTAATTTTTACTTTGTTTATTTTATCTTTAGAATAAAATGTTAAATGTTTAATAACTGCCTTTTTTCAGTATTTCTTTGGGAAAGAAAGTATTTTTTATATATTTAATTCAGTTGAAAGTGGCCTGATAAACACATTCAAAATGACATCACCATGTTCAGCTCAGAGCAACTCTTTACAGTTTGGACCCAATGCCTGGTAATCAGTAAACGGATCACAAGTGAACTTAACAACAAAACTCGTGTCATCGCATCCTGTCCGAGGACATAAATGTCTTACGAGGCTCCTCCAATATATCGTTTCTCATAAAACACAAAGACCTTGTTGTAATCTCCCAAAAACACCTGCTCACTTTTGAATTTCTTTACAAGTCGGGGGAAGTAGATGGAGCTTTAGGAGAGTACATCGCCTGATTTCAAGTACTTTGTTCGCTGTATCTTTACTCGATATAAAAAATATCCACTACTAGGGTGTGAAGAGACTAAGGGAGCTAAACGGCCACAGTTTATTTCCTGTTGAAAGCCTGTGTGTTCTGTCCCTGGGCCGGCCTCAGCGCCGCAGTATGTCTCTGTTATTTTAAGAATGCATTATTGAGATATGGAGAATTATGCGTCTCCACAGGCGAGTGCACGATGCGTTCTGGCTCCCTCCCACGCCTGCTTCCCTTCACTTCAGGGAGCTCTGTTTGTCATAGATGCTCTGCTCGTGCACTTTGACTTCCTGCTCTGCAGAAAACTCAAAGAACACAACACAGTACTACACTGAGGTAGTTTATGTACATATAAAGACTGCAGCCTCCCTCCATGGATCGATCTGTGCAGGTGCCTCCAACAAGCTGTTGCATCATTTTTAGGAAGGAAGACACTGTGAAGTCTGCCATGACTGATCTGATCTGAGAAGGTGGGAGGAGCTATCACATCAGTGCAACAGATTCTAATGCAGGAAAACACCGGCTGATTATCTTCCTATCCCAAATACTAAAGTACTGCAGTCAGGGTTCTCTCAGGAACTGTGAGCACATTTCCTCCTTTTCTAGCGTCACTGCATTTGATGTCAATGTGAAGCCGTGCACGGACTCCTGTGCCTTGCTGTTCATCGTTGCGTTCTTGATTTTTTTATCATGTCATATTTCTTGTCGCTCCTTCATCACAGTTCAGCTCTTTAGATCCGATACCTGCATTGTGTGTTTTCTGCTGCTTCCTCTGGGAAACACTTTGCTCTCCGTAAATCATTTGATCGTCCACGACGCCGTCCTCCTGCTCTCCGTTAAAAGCCAGAGGAGGACAGAACAAAACTGGCTCACGTCAGGATGTCGCCGGCCCAGCGTGAGCTGCCAGATCAGGGGTGAGCGCTGTCAGATCACCGCCGTTAACACACGCATCATTTCCTCTCAAATCACTGAGCGCTGCGAGAGGAGAGGAGAGCAGGGCCCGAGATGGCAGATGGCTGAGAGAGTCTTGGTTTAAAGTTCAGCGGGGACGGAGCCTCTGACGACAGCTTGTCTTCTCACGGGGCTCTGGCTCGTCGCCACAAGCTCCGATCCCCCGTTTCATCCTCTCATCTAATCTGCAATTATGAATCATTCTAGAGTCGGTCCAGCAAACTGCAGGATGGGTTTTTAAGCATAGGATTGAAAGGTTTGAGTGTGGCGCTTGTTTGTATTCCAACACAAACATCTCGGATCTGAGAGAAAGTCCATTAAGTGGCCTGTTCCCCAGCCGAGGACGACTCCCTGAGAGGTCCCACTTATCACATGCTGCAGTGGATGGATGCTTTGCCACGCTCCAGCTCTGGGTCTGAAACCACATCTGTATGCAGCACATGAAGCGTTGTCTTTTCCAAATGAACTGATCATCACGAGGGATCATTTGCCGTCTCCAGCCAATGGCACAAGGAGTGAGGAAACATAATAAATCACGGAGTCGCTTTGACAAAAGGTGAAAAACTGCCATTGGGAACCAGAACAGGGGCCAGGACGGACCGGCACGTGTTAGCCAATGATTTGCTGGGGGGGGCTCAACTGGTCGTAGCGTCTGAAATGACAGATGGCGTCACGCCGCTGATCAATACGTGTAATAAGAGCTATGACAGCAGGTCCTGATCAATGGCCCCTCCCGTCCCTGTTGTTGATCAGAGATGCGGCGCTGGCTGAGGACGATTGTTCCTCGCACCCCCACTGACCACTTGCAGCTACGCTGCTCCTTCACAGCGTGTGAGTGACAGCTGCTATTGATCTGGAGGCTTGAGATGTGTCGACACCTGAACTGGCCGAGGGGCAACCTTTAGATGCAGCTCATTACGTCTGTTCTCACACGCTCTGCAACTACAATACATCCGGCCCTTATTTCTCAGCCTGTGCGTAATGTGAGTGGCGTCAAGTCCTCCTCGGATGGATTGGCTGCATGTGGGGACGGGCCTCGTCATGACGGGCTCTGACCAAGCATCAGCTGTAGTGGGAGCGTTGTGTTCAAAGACACTGATGTGTGTGTGTAAGTTGTTCCTCACGTTGTTGTGAAACAGCCAAGAGGTTTTATAATGTGCGTCATTGGGGCTGAGCTGAATATTGTATTGAGATTAGGGCGCCTGTGTGTCGAGCCGCCGGGCCACAGGCGAATGTCCATCTCTCACATGAGTCCTACAAGCCCACGAGCTGCGAGCTTATTCAAGATCCAACCCAGCAGCCGCAGGTACGACCTCACGCTTTATCCTGCGTTATTCACGCCTGGTCCACAGCCCCCCCCCCTTCATGTGCTCCTGTGGATGAGTCACACCATAATGACCTTTTCACCAGATAATGGTGGAGCCAGAGGTGGGGGGGGGGCTGCTCCCGTTTGATGACTGACACGGTGGAAAACACGACTGCTTCTTCTCTGAGAGCAGCAGCTCAGGTCTTTTAGATTGTTGCATTCCAGTCAAATGTAAGCGTTGTATTTTCAAAATAAACCTGTTCTCCGTGTTATTATTATTTTAGTTTATTTTAGAGAAAAGCTCGTGCGTTGCTATCGACTCCCAACATGTGCAGTGCTCACTCACTGCTGAGATCAATGACTCTTTCATTTCTTTCTTCGGGGTAGAAACATCACCAACGTGCAGCTGTCGTCTTTTCATTGGCCTGATCATGGATTTGTCTCATTTGGACAATGATGAGGGGTTTGTTGTTTGTGACAACATGAACATTATTCATACGTGACTTTGTTCCCTCAGGGTCACGGTGAGCTCAGGGTTAAAGGGCCTGAGGAAATACACAACACTGTGTGCGAGCACCGCTTTTTTTCCAGATCAAATTCCATCATGAATTTACTTTAAATCCAATCAGAGGTTGTCACAGAAAGAGAAACTTTCACCGAATGGTGTTCAGACACAGAGAAACACAACAACAACAACAAGACGAGGAAAAGGAGAGCCAGAGGGAGGAGCCCAGCTAATGGAGCCCAGGTGAAACACATTGGAGACAGGACAAAGACAGGAAGTTCAGTTCCAGACACACAAGGAGCCTGATTTCAAAATAAAACAGAAGCAAACACAGAAACTCTCTGAAAAGAAAATCAATAACCCTTAGTTTAACTACCCAAAGAAATCTTTTAGACCTCATGAAGGGGTCAGGGGTCACATGGGAACACAGAGACCGTCTCATCTATTCACGCCTTGGTCTGTTTGCTCTGTCACACAGGAGCCAGTCAAATAACGAAAGGTGACTCTTAATGAGTCAAAAAGAAAAAGACACAGAAGCAAGAAATAAAAAAGAAATAAAAAAACAATAGGTTCAAAGAAACCAAGGGAAGCACTGGGACACACACGGAGGCAGAGATAACTGAGAGTCAAACACAAAGAAAACAGACGTCAGGACACAGTGACCCAGTCCAGTGGACGCGAGTGGAACCTTGTCACCCTAAAAATCAAGACCTCAATGACCCCAGTGACTCAATGTGTCTCATCGTGTTTCTAAAAGTGAGGGCTGCCTAAATATTATTCAACTCACACACTTCAACCTGAGCAAAACATTCAAACGCTCCTGACATGCAGGTCTGTTGTGTTTCACTGTATTGAGACGATCTAACGCCCCTCTCTCTGTTCGTGCCTGATGAACTGCCTCTGAGTGAGTGACTGAATGAATGAATGACTAATTTGCTCAGGTGAAGCTGAAGGCGTGCGTTTGGCGGCCTCCCACGCCGTTTCAAAGCGCCATCAGCGCATAATTGGTTCCACTCATCTGAGTGATAGCCAGAGTTTCCAAAGGCTTCTGGGTAAATGATGGCCCTCAATCTATTGGAAACAAATTAGGGAGCTCTCATCTTTGAAAGGACATTCTGACCTCTTTATTTACGTCTCCCCGTCACGTGCACCAGGGCTGCTGGTAAAAACGTGTCCTTTAATTATCACATGATTAAAATGATGGATGAACGGCAGCCACCCATGTACAAGACGACTCCGTGCATGGAATCTATATCCCGCTGAATTAGCGTTTGAACATTAACATTAAACGTAAACGTACGTGATGTTTTGGACCAAAGAGTTTGGCTCTGACAGCTTCTGCTGTTTATTTGTTGACTTTAGTTTCAGCCTCACGTGCACGATTCCTTCCTGAGTCTGAATCACGTTCTGCCCTCGGCCATCCAAAAGTTAATGACCTTCATGAAATGAACACACACAAAACTGTGAATGTCCTGGGAACACATTTCCCAGCTCATGCAGCCTCAACATGTTAGTTTTATACTGAAGATCAGCTTGTTATTTGTACACAAGCCCTCCATCTAAAACATACAATAACCTGAGAGAAA
Source organism: Pseudorhombus dupliciocellatus (assembly GCA_016785235.1). NCBI lineage: Eukaryota > Metazoa > Chordata > Actinopteri > Pleuronectiformes > Paralichthyidae > Pseudorhombus > Pseudorhombus dupliciocellatus. The sequence goes on from JAFBJW010000182.1 coordinate 132,963, forward strand.
TAAAAAGCACCAAAGTGGAAGCTGTCAGGAGGTGTCGGCTGGAGTGAAAGGGAGAAGTCAAAATGTTTCAGAAACATCAATCGGCGCTGGTGAAACGTTGGCGCTAAAACACTTTGCTTTCGAGGGAGCAAAGATCAGCTCTCCAGTTCTTTGTGTAAATGTGACGCAACCTTGGTTTTTATTTCATCGCTGAAAGCAGTGGAGGTGAGAAGAAGTCAGGGAGGCTAAAGGCTGATTCTGGGATCACCCGTCGGCTGTTGATGGGGGTTTAATGGCCTGTAGAGGGAGAGGCTCGCGGCTCTGTTATTCCTTCCCTGTTCACGCAGATAAACACGTTGCATGTGCATGTTGCAAAGACATTTCATCTCCTGAGTGATGCACAACTGGGACATATGTTGATCATTTTAAATAAATCAATAAATCAGACAAAGAACAATGTCTCAGCGTGGTGACTGATCGCAGTGTGACGGGAATACATGCTGCATCCGTTGAGTTACTGTCATTTAACGCTCTGGAGCAAAGCGTTTAAACAGACGTCAGGAAATTTACTCTCATCTCAAACGAGCAGATCACCAGAGGCGTTTCTGTTCCTGCGTTAAACTATGAGGTCGTCTCATCGCTGATCAACGTCCTCACCCTCTGCCGCCAGCTGCTCTTTGTCTTAATCGAAGCAATAGCAGGATTTCAGCACCACCGCATACATTGAAGGAATTAAAGTCTACTAATAAACGTGGTACACTCATGACTCCTCCTCCCAACTCTGATTTTAAGAGTTAAATGTGCACTGATGCCGTGCATGAGTCTGTGTACTTCCACTGGATTAAACGGAGAATCAAATAATTCCTTCAAACAGGGCTCAGCTCATCACATCACGAGTAATACAAACAAATAAAATAACAGCGTTTCCTCCAGCTGAAGAAATGAACCCACCTCATTCTGCACAGAAATGTGGCCCATTGAAAATCAGACACACACTCACAGGGATAAATAATTGAACGCGGCCCTATTTAATCGAGCTATGTGCAAGCGCTTTTAAAATGGACCAGATTTGTTTTGGTTGCTGATAACTTTGTGGTTTCCTTTCCTAAGAATGATTATATCTCAAATGAAACTGGATCTCATGCAGTGCCGTGTGTCTACGAGCTGGAGTGGCGCCTGACCTCGGCCCCGACAAACACACAAAGCACTGAACTCAGCAACAATCAAAGTGTGTGCTCACATGCAGGTGCGTTTTACCTGTGCATGTCAAAACGATCATGTGTTTTCATTCTTCATGTTCTACCAGCTCATGTCTCCACACACACACACACACACACACACACACAGATGAAAAAGGGGAACAACAAATATTTGTACTTCTGTGTGGTGACTCTTGAGAGTCCTGCTTGGGACTCACTCTTCTGGTGCTGGCAGCATGCACAGTATTTTTTAATCTGGTTTATGCAGCAGATAATAAAAGGTCGTCTCTAACCGTGGGAGGGACGGACTAACACACTGTGCCTCTGAACACACTCTTATTTTGGCAGTGCAGTGAAACGTAGCATCAGCTTTAAACCCCCTAGATCTATCCGTTCTAAATGAATATCCACCCAATACAACTAAGTGACTATGTGTTTTTATTAACAAAACTCACTGTTCCAGTGTTAAAGAAAGAAGAGAATTAGCTTTTTGTGTTTTCAGATAAACCAACAAACAAACAATGAACGCCCCAGTTCCCTCCTTGCACACTCCCTACACTTTCTTCTTCGTGTGCCTAATTCCTAGCATCAGTGCCCCTGGACCTCTGAGTGGGAATAAGGTGGAAATAATGTGGAAAGATGAACTGTGCCCTCCCCCAAAATGTAAAAGCTTCCACCTAATTTGGAACTAACTCCTAATTCACCGAACTCAAACTTGATGTTTCTACAGAAAAACATAAAAACCACTAAATAACTGGCAGAGATGTGAGACCAAGGACAAAGTCAGCTTCTCATTTGCCCTCTGACAAAATAATTCCAATCATAATTATGTTGTCCCATGAAGCGCCTGGATGATGATTAGTGGCTGATCTGTGCACAGCAGATTTAGGGCGGTTCTCTCATAGAGACGGGCCTTTCACAGCGTGATCATCACAATATGCATAGTAGAGTCACCAAAGGCCAATTAGTTATGATGTGTTATAGATTCATTATTAATTATTTGTCAGAGGGATTTCCACAAAAACACATTCACACGTGTTTTGTACATTTTTGTAAATTTCCCTTGTGAGGGGGCGGGAGTCAAGTCTCTTATTTGTGAAATAAAGTGATGCTTGGTGCTAATACTAGTCTACATAAGATTCGTTAATGAAGCCAGCTCCAGTTTTCAGAGGAAGCGTCTGAGACAAGGGCCGGCTGACTCAGGCGAGGGCCCATCCAGAACAATATTTTTTTGTTTTTTAATTGGGAGTAAACATGAGTTTATTTTCCTGTCACTGCGACAGGAAGTTGTATTTTGTGGAGTTTGTGGAAGTCGGGAAAAAAGTTTCTGGCCAACCCGAGCAAAGCCCAGAGTTTTAAAAGTGATGACTCCTACTGTTGATGAACGGCCCAGGCCCCGAGAGCCAATCAGATAACGCCGAGGACAAAAGAAAGAGAGAGCAGCTTCAGTGGCGTCTCCAAACTAGCGATGTGAGATTACCCTCAAGGCCACGATGAATCAGACCCTGGTGTTTTCAGGCAAACGGCTGATTTGGTTGGAAGATATGATGGAGCACTTTGGAAACACCGCCTGAAGCTGTCCCCAGTCCTCAGTGAGCACCGCGCCAGGCTCAGCAGGGCCCATACGAGGGACTCACTTCTCTGGGGTGCACTGGGTGGAAACAATCAGGAATAAGGGCGGACGCGCAATAACCGGAAAAAGCCGTCGCCACAATAAAACAGGACAGCAACAGAAAGTAGAGCTAAAGAGCGCTAACTTAACGAATGTATCATAAAGGGACGTACGACACTGAGTGGCTCAGGATCAGGAGGACAAATCCCCGTCTGTCCTGAGGTGGATCCAGAGGAGCAGCCCTCACAGATGCGACCTGGAACATTTTCCAACTTCCTCCCACCCTCTAGACAAAGACAGGCTTCCACACGAGAGAGACAAAATGTTTGCGCATGCATTCAAATAAAGGTTTTGTGCTGAGCCTCCCTGTCCCCGTGTGGATTCGTTCTTATCATGTATCCGAGACGTTCAGAAGGCTGAGTGGCAGAACACAAACATGCCATAAAAACTAATCAAGTAGATTACCCTGAGGCGTGCCACGTCCATATCTATCATGGCGCCAACGACAGCCCTCTGAAGGCGGAGGGCGCTGAGTCTAGAGCGTCTGATCGTTTGAATAAATGACTTCAGAGGGAGGGACAGAGATGGAGTGGATTTCTGAATTCAATGCTTTGCTGTGCACAGGTCTTAATGAGGGGATAGATTTCTAACATTTCACAGAAGAAAAACAGAGAATGGCTGTGTCGGGCAGTGTTGACGTTGTGGGCGTGGCCCCGAGTAAATCATGTGTGTGAAATAGGGTCTCAGCTGCTGGAGTCACCTTCATATCCACCAAGATCCCTCTCAGATCAGGCTCAGAGCACTCGGCCCTTGGACTAGTTTCTTTTCTGAAATGTGTCTTTACACCTGGAAGCCGTGATATTTGGGTTATTAATAGCTCTCTATCGAGGAGCTGCGTGTCAGCTGAATTAGTTCCGTACATTTTCCAAAAGGAAAGCTCGAGGTCATTGATCGTCTAAGCATGACCTGGTGGAAGAAATAAAAAGAAAAGAAATGAAAATCTAAGGTTGCCAAAGTCAGCAGCCATTGAGGCTGGCGTCCTCATCGACTATCCCCCAGACGTGTTCATCCATATCTGGCACCAAGAGAGCCATTCAATATATTTTCCTCCAGACAGACATTATCACCTCTCTCTATCCAGCAAACGAATGTATCGACCCCAGCATGGATGGCTGTAATGAAGAGTCTCTCAGGGCCACTGCACCGACAGCACACAAATAACAATGATCACAAATGCTTTACAGCATTGAAACGAATGTGCTTCGTAGGATCACATGTCAAGGATCCCGATTTAACCCCGAGCTTTTATTTTCTTAACAAAACACCAGAAAGACTCCTCCTCCTCTTCAGAAGCCCAGAACGCGTTCCCCACAAAAATGAATGTGATAAAAAAGTCAAATCGATTTGGCACCAAACTTATTCTGATCTCAGAAGATGATACTGTACGTCCAGGCCTGAAACTCCAACGTTATCTCTCCAGCAGAGGAATTTCCAACGCGCTCCTCCAGCGTCACATTTCAGCTCAGTGGCGGTCGATTCTTTGGAGCTCCGCGCTCAAAGTGTTGCTGCTGTGGCCTCACACACGCGGCTCAAGCCTTTGTCTCTGTTTGTGTTTCATGATAAACCAACAATGAGACCAGCGAGATGTCTGAGGGAAAAAATCAATTTAAAGCCAGTGCACAAACACTGGGTCCAGCCGAGGACGACAGCTGATCACAGAGACATCTCATGTTAGCGTTGTTATTATAGAACGTTGCTTTAATGCCCCAGTAATAACATGAGTCCTGATCTCAGCTAAATGGAGCTATTAACATTGAATTATCTTGGTTTAGGGGGAGGAACTTGCTCAGGGTCCATGAGGTCCTGGGTTCAAACCCTCAACCACTCAGCGTTGACTCGGCGTCATAAAGCGCGTGTCAGTGTGTCGTTTCTTTATTCATCCATCAACTTCAACACGTTTTCACATTCCTTGGTGTTTTTATCCTAATCCAGAGAGGCAGCTCCCGACGGGAATCTAAACAGAAATATGTTAAAGTCACAGATCTCATTAGCGCTGAGGGAGGTTTGTCTGGGGAGGAGGAGGAGAAGGGGATGTAAGCCGCCATCCAAGCTAACGCTGTGTGCGCTGCAGATAAAGATTCCAGGGCTTCTGGGGCGCTGATGCTCAGACATAAAACTCTCGGCCTCCCACCACCTCTCCCCCACGCAATGAGGAGATAAATTAGGGGTTTAGAAGAAGCCTGATTGGAAACTCTTGAGATAGCTGTCAGCGTTTCACGGCTAATCCCCCGTCTAAAAAACCAGCGCCTCTGAAAACAGTCTTCAGTAGGAAAGAAAACGAGTGAATCAATAGCGATCTGTGTTTTGTGTTCTGGCGTGGACCGAGACTGTAAATCACAGACGCAGTGAAATTTGGGCAGGATTCAGTCCATGGCTTCTTCATCAGCTCGTTAGCTCTCGTCCGCCTGTTTAATTGCTGATCTGTTAATCAGCGTTAATGTGCAGCAGGATCTCAGACATGCAGAAGTCAGATCAGTCGGGTTGGCTTGACATGAGGACCTGCTCTAAAGGAGGGGACCAGACATCCAGCTGCTTTCTTCACCTCCATCAAGAGATCATGTTCTCAATGCTGTCTGCTGTTTATTTGAACAAGTCTGCTTGAGACATTATGGAGGGCTGTGGGTCAAACACATTCAGATGCGTTTGAGTTTGGTGCAGCTCGTGATCTCCACGCATGCTCCTCGCAAACGACCACCTGGTTGTGTTCGTGTGCTGCCTGCACAGCCTTCTGGGGTTTCACCAACCGGCTCCGCCCCCTGAGATGTGCAGTCAGTTAAAGGCGTTGACTGCATCTCCCCGACGGTCCTGAATGTGCTTTCACTGTCCCCTGACCCCTGGACCTGGAGTGGGGCTCTGAGATGGTCTTCAGGGGCTCCAAGACGGGCTCATTACTGAAGGCCCCAGGATGGGTCAAACAGTGTCCACCTGTGACGTCTGTCCCGGTCACAGGAGCACTTGTGTTTTGTTTTTGAGCTCTCATCGTCCCGCTCAGTCGGAGCTCCTTCTAACGGGGGCCGCCTGCTCCAATATGCTCTCATTAATCTTCCTCACGGCCTTCATTAATGCTGCCACCGCTGCCCTCCCTCCCTCGCTCCCTCCCTCGCCCCCTTCCCTTAACGCATTATCACACTGGCGTTGGGTCCTCGCATCCTCTCTTTGTTCCGCGGCTCGGGATCTGGAACGCTGATTTTTAAGCAGGTTTTGAGGTTGTTTTTTTTTTTTTCCTTCTACATTTTCAGTTTGAATAATTCATCCCATAAAGTTAAGCTGAATAAAAGCTGACTTTCTTCCCTTGCTATGACAAAACCATTCAAGAGCAATTGGTTTGATCACACAGGACGGATCCTCAGTGTTTGCCCGACCCCGTCTCTACTGTCCGGATCACGCTGTGCTCAACGGGATTCATTCTTTCATATATATATGTGGGCATAAGAGAACGGGACAAAGGCAGGTAGCTGCACGGTGATTCCATGTGAAATAAACACGGCGTGGCAGCCAGACAGCTGCAGACACAGAGAGTCTAACTCAGAACACGGAGGAACAGAAGCACGAGCAAACTCCAGGGAGCCGAGCGGCAGCGTGAGGCAGCAGCGGGGAGGCGAACAAACAAACTGCCAAAGACAGCCGGCAGCACCGAGACTAAACCCACAGGAGAGACGCGGGAGAGACGCGGGAGAGACGCGGGTGGACACGAGCGAATCGCATCAGGGCGAAACGGAGGAACACGTAAAACAACCACCAGGCCCAGCAGCTGCGACCAGCATCATCCACAGAGCCTGACGGAACCTCCTCATGACCTCATGTCCTCCTCTGCGTGTTTTACAAGTATTAGTACTTTAAGGCTCAGGTCCGTCTCCTCGCCATGAGCGCAGTGCATGATGGTCTGTAGTCCCTGGTTTGTGAGCCTCAGATGGAAGGTCATGTCCACAATGCATTGTGGGAAACGATGCATTCCCTTCTGGACATAGTGTCAGCTGCAGATCTCAGATCTGTTCTCGTCTGTTCCACTGAACGAGCAGCTGTTTGTTGAAATAACAGCACATGGGGCTAAACCAAATCAAATGGATTATTATTTTAGGTACACAGTAGAAGTTTATACATAAGCTTCATGGACTATATTAAACCTTCAGGAGAAATATTTTTTATTATGCTTATAGGATCTAGTGATACCGATTTGCTGCACTTTAAATCATCTGAAATTATTTATATATATTTTTTTTTAATTTAATTTGAATTTAATTTTAAATAATTTAGTCGACACCAGAAAATAGACAGGCACCAAATACGTGCATTCCAAACAACGGTAATAATGTCTGACTTCCAGGAGGAAACAGATCTGATGAGCTTGTGGGAACGTTGACCTTGAAACTTCATTGGGGCCTTGATCCCTGCTGTGAAAATCCACATCCATCCTGGTATAAGCCTGCTCCCAACGGGGGCCTGATTCTATCAGCAGCAACTTTTGTTCCTGAGATTTCAAAGTTTTCAAAGAGATTTTAATGAGAATAAACATTGGGATGTTAATCAGTGTAATGTGTAATCCAGTCAGCCATCAGCCTCCTGCCGGGGTTTGATAACCTGCAGCAGGCCCACACACACACACACACACACACACACACACATCACTAATCTGCTGCCAGTCCTCCCTCTGTGTGTGTGTCTACACGTGTTCTCACAGCAGATACAAGACGCCGTTCCCCTCAGGTTAGCGAGAACAACAAAGGCCCACGGGCTGAACCCGCCAGGTTGCCCCTCTGTCGCCGCCTCATAACGTGTTTGATTAACGGCGTGCTCGCCACGCCCCAGTAGGTGATGATGATGATGATGCACGGCAGAGGAGAGTCTGCTCAGAAGGTCTCCATCTGCTCCCGTTAGTCACAATATGGTTTAGCTTGAATGGCTTCTGAAGAATCATCGTGGTTCCTCCACAGTATGCTCAGGCTCCAGATGCAGGAGCATTGCACACGCTTTGCTGGATTTCATGATCGGGAGTCCAGATGTTGCCTTTTCAAAGCCAGAGACAGAAACCAGCTTTGACCAAACCAGCAAGGAATTTCCATAAACTGAATATAGGCCTATACGCTCTGCAGTTTACAACGCTGGGGTTGTTTCAAAGTTCCTGTCATGTTTTCTTCCTTGTGAAGCTGCTTTGGTACTGTGTGCGGCGTCCAAATAATGGGTCTGCTCCACAAAACAGGAGGGGAGCGGTTATAAAACTGGACGCAAGGTGACGCTGCAGCTGAGTGCGGCGGCGGGTCGGGGGAGCCCGGGGATGCGGTCCGAGCTGCGGGCGGCGGCTGGAGCGTCTTCTAATGAGGCAGCCAGATGAGGCGACAGTTGGACCCTCTGCTCGCTAATGAAGAGGGCAACAGTGACCCTGCAGACTGGTTTCCAGTCCATGGAGCAAATGTGTCTCACTGGGGACAGGCAGACTGAAGAGAGGGGATGTGACCCCATGACCCTCGTGCCCCAAGGACACGGGGGTGCAGCCCTCTTCTCATCATTTATAAACGGCTGAATTCATGGATGGTCCTGATCCACTGCTGAAAACAAAATGGAGCTCCTTGGAATATTGCAGTTATTATATATATTCTGTGTATTTCTAATTATGTACAGCAGGAGATAAAAGAGTGTGTAAACAAGTGTTATAAAGAGCTGTGTGTATTTGCATGAGATGAATCTGCTCACTCAGGAGTTTGTTTGAAGCCAGTGGGTTTTTTAAATTAATTATTCCATGCTCAGTAGAATTGGAATAAGAAGATTTTGGCTGTAACCTGGTGGCAACGTGGACGTTTTAATCTCTTCTATTGTCTTTGTTAGTATCATTGGACAGACTGTGACGGGGGGGCAGGGAGACCTGGTCTCCTCAGCTCAGTGTCAGTGCTGGAGGATGGAGTACGATCACAGAGGGGAGGGGCTAGTGCACACGCTGTCTGTTGGCCTGAATCAAACGCTGACAGACTGACAGACATGTAGTTAACTGGGGGCCTGGCAGCACACAGCTGATGAAGGGAGGGCCGCTGGGTCCTAACCCTAACCCTAACCCTAAGCGCAGCACGAGCCCTGGTCATGGGGGAACGACCCTCGACACCTGCATGATCTCGAGTTTGATCATGAAATGTGGTACTTGGATACTGCATAGTCAGTTCTGTTTTAAAGGGAACCGATGTGATCAGGGTATGAAGTATAAGTACTTCTTGAGAGTGTGATGAAAACTGCCCATTTCACTCTACTGTGATTCATTTATTGTCTTTAATGAACACAAACAGCTCCCACACGCTTTCAGATGAACTGAACCCTGAGGATGTTCAGACGTTTTAAAGTTGCACGTCTCTTTCTTTGTCTCTCTCATTCCTTGAGTCTTTCTCAAGTCAGTTCATTCATTTCCTCCCTCCGCCCCTTTTCTCATCAGCTATTCCGTCCACGGCGCTCGCTTTGCTGCTCCGGCCCTAAGGCGTCGCTTCTCCTACGTGATTTATCGCCCGCACGCTCCCCTCAAGAAGGACGGCCCAACCCCCACTGCTGGGACGCCGTCAACGCCGTCGAAATGATGGGCGTGAACGACGCAGGTTCACAATTAACTTGTCATATAACTCGGAACTTTTTAATAGGGAAACACTTACGGCGAAGAACACTGAATATTTTCCATGAATCCAAAGAATCTTGAAGCGACGCTGGTATCATTTGAAATCTGCAAAGTTAGACTCTGAGACGACGTGATGTTAAAACAGAATAATGCCCCTCGGGAGGGGAGACAAATTAATTAGCTGCATATTTGAATCACTAACATGGACGAGAGACACTCCAACTTTAGATTCTGACGTTACACAGAAGCATACAGTGACTCCTTGTCCCCAGATGACGGACCAACCCTCAGAGAGAGTGAGTGCATCGAGCTACTCTTCACCCAGAACTAATAACTTACAAAACTGAGGGAAACTATATTTGGTTTTGTGCAAATTAGCTTTTTATTTATTTATTTATGTATTTTATTAAATACATCTACATTTGCTCATCACTGGAAAAGGGGGGGGGGCTTTGGTAAGATCTTTCTTCAGAGAACTCTGGTTCCTGTAGACCACAACATTCAGTTCCAGAAGAGTAATTCAAAAATGATCAGGAATCAGTTTGATTATTAACTCACGGAGCGTCACCCCAGGTGGTTTTGGAATATGAGATATGATTGAATACACCAAGGCTACTAGTCCCAGGAAGACGAATTAGGGCCAAGCAGACGGTAACAGGAAGTGCAGCCATGTGCTAATGTGCTAATGAGGGAGGAAGGTGCTAATCAATAAACCTGGGCACAGACCTCCAGCATTTTCAGGCTGATTTAACCCAGAATCACAGAAGGAATCTGGGTTCGTGACCTCAGTGCTTCCTGGCGTCATGGGAGGATGAAAACGTCAGCACTGTCACTTTGAGGACGTGCGTCCTGCGACTCAAAGATACTAAAATGAAACTGACCGCTCCACTTCCTCTTGGTCTTCATGTCAATAAATGTAAGAGCGTTCAGAGTCTCTCCCGATCCCCGTCTGGACTCATTTATTCACGCGACGCCCCTTCTCCCCGTGTTCCCATCAGAGGCTGATCTGAGCCACACTCTGCCTTGTGTGATGAACCATGACTTCCGAGTCTCATAGGAGGGTTTATTTGAGATAACAGAGTAAATTCCAATGCGCCCGGATATGAAAACTCCTGTCTGAGCGCGGCTCAGGAGATTAGCTGAGAGTTAGGCATGAGATCGCTCCGAGGGTGAGGGGAGGAGGTGCTTGAGGAGCTGCACACACTCCATTGATAGTGTGTTTTTAATCATTTATATTGGAGCGTTTTTTATGTTGTTTACTTGAGGAACATAACTCCAATGTTTACTTATGTCAGACATATTTGGAAGAATTGATAATAAACTATTAATTAAAATTAAAACAGTATGTGCAGAAGAAGAACCACTGGGAGTTTATATTTGCACTAGTTTAGAAACTAACTCTAGGTAGTTTACTTATTTATTTATTAATGTTAATTCCATCTGTCTACTGTGTGCTTACAGTCTATTTACACTTAACACACAAATCCATGTGTACAATATCATCTGTACTTTAACTCCAATTACATGCCTGTACTTCTTGGATGGAGACGCTTCCGTTGCCCTGTACTTGTACATGTAGTGAGTAGTTCATCCTTGTCGCTGCCGAGGGCTGAGGACAGAGGATGTCACCCCGTACCAATCAGATGTGATCGATTTGATTTTGGTTGGTATCCAGCGGAGGTCAATGAACAGCCAGGTGACACGCGCCCTTTCAGGCTGACTGATGGCCGCTCGCTCTGCAGAGGTTTCCCTATTGGTTTCCCTATTTCCCTATTCATTCCCTATTCAACGGAGCTTCTGTAAATGTGTGTTTCCCCCATGGGGGAGGAATAAAAACGTTCAAGTTCAAGTTCAAGTTCATGAGGGCGAGCAGGAGGCGTGTCCACAGAGCTGGGTGGGGCCTGCTGGGCCACGGGTCTCACAGTATATTCTGGGCTGACAAAGCCCTGGGACTCACACGCAGCAGGTGGAACACACGAGGAACAGGGCAGCCACGGGGCAGCAAAGACAGGAAGTAGAGATGCGTAATTTCAAAATAAAACAGGAGGCAGGGAACTCGGGCCAAAGTCAACCAAAGAACGTTATCCTCGTCGTATGTTGGACGGGGCCGCACCTTGACTGGAGGCTGGCGGGTCACTGGGGACCTGCAGCTTTGATCGGAGACAGAGGAACCACCGGAGCAGACCCAGCTGGAGACGTCTGGCACAATGTTGGATTAATAACAAACCGGGGAAGTGGGCGGTGGGTCACAAAGGATTTCACTATAAATGTTCTGCCTTTGTCTTAGCGGGGCTAATCTCTGGTTCCTCCTGTTGCCAGCACTCAGCTTAGTCACACTGATAACACAGCCAGCAGCCAGCAGGCTCAGCCACTGAATTACCCACCTTCACGTCAGGCTCATAAATGAAATAAATAAGCTGCAGACAACAGGTCACCTCAGTCTCTCCCGACACGAGGGCTCGGCCTCGGCACAGAGATCTCGTTTATATTTAATCACACATCTGTAAATGATTGAATTACTCTCCCAGAAAACCAAAATGAACTGGTTCTACAGAGGTAAATAGAAAAGCACTCGATACCCACTGAAGATGCATAATAACTGCTTTTGAAGAACACGTTGATGACATCATTAATCACCTGAGAGCATCACTCGCTCGCTGCCCTTTTTGGACTCAGTTCCTCCGTCAACGTGCGCTCCTTTTTCCTCCTGGTTGCCCCAAAGTTAGAATCTTCCTCGGCGCCCTGAGTCAGCTTGTGACAAATGAGGGAGTCAAGCCATTTTAATAGCCTCAGGCCCTCGTTGTTATTCGGCCCAGTTTGATTGATGTGGCTGTCGTGCCTCCAGACAAATAGCAATGTGTTCAGTTTTTAACTGGGCAGTCGGACAAACATCTAAAGTTGGAGGAAGGTTTGGGATGCAAACCAGTAATCAGGGGGAGGAGCTACGTGCTCGACGTGTGTTCCCACCCCCCAGGTTCACTTCCTGTTCGCCAGATTCTCCACCCACCTCTGACCTCTTAGTTCAGTATAACTTGACACAATGAATGATCAACCGTTAGTGCTAAATATATTCATAAACATCACTCCTACACACATTCCTCGTGTCATTATTATTATTTCAACACTTTCAGTCTCGTTCCTGTTGTTTGTATTTTCTGTGAGGAACTGATGGTTAAATGTCTCCTCTGTTTGAACCGAGAATATCTTTTCTCCCAGTGTGCCTTTCTATTTTGGACTTGACGAGGCCCACAGCTCAGATTCATCATAGACAGTGTGTGTGTGTGTGTGTGTGTGTGTGTGTGTGTGTGTGTTCTATTATAGATAAAGTTGGTTTCAATGGGCTCAGAGTGGAGTCACTTTTTCTCTGCACTGTGCTTTTCCTGTCCTAACTCCTCGGTCTGGATTGAACCGGCAGCCTCGGTCACCACTCAGGACAGTTTTCCCTCTCACACACTCACACACTCACACACACACACACACAGGGAAGTGCAGCGCTGCCACACACACCAGCACTGGCCAGGGGAAAACTGGGCTTCACTGTTTTTCCCTCATGACTCTGAAACCGTCTGTTTAGAGAACGACCCAGTTTGCTGAGCCACCCCCCCCCCCCCCCCCCCCCCCTCCCCCCCCCCCCCCCCCTAACCCCCCAGCTCCTCCCCCTCACCTGGAACACCTGAGAGGATTCCTGAGAGCAGGAGCTGCTGACGGTTTACACACTTCTCCTCTTCCTCTTTAGAGTTTCACTATTTCGATGTGAATTAGATGTTTCCATGGTAACAGTGAGGACTGTGAGCAGAGCTGTGTCTTAATAATAATCTAATAGACTAATAATCCTCAGTGAATCTAATCTCATCATGTTCATACGAGCCTCCAGGAGATGACCCCTGACCCCACTGCCTCACCTCCGGCTCCCTGTGGCTCGTTGGTCTAGGGGTATGATTCTCGCTTCGGGTGCGAGAGGTCCCGGGTTCAAATCCCGGACGAGCCCAAAGCTCACGTGTTGCCAGCCTCTCTCTCTCTCTGACTGAGTTCAGTCATTATGCTCATGAAGCACACGATGAAGTGCTCCAGGTTCACTATTCACTTACATGTTGAGTGACTGTCCATTATTAGGGCCAGCTCAGAGTACTTTACAGTGTGAGGAGTCATTTAGAGTCTGGCTGTGGCCACGTCCTCGTCCCATCAGCCAGGAACTGGAGGAAGCCACCAGCTCACTTTGATGTTCCCTTCCTGGGGCTGGAGAAGAGTTTATACAGCAAAGACGTCAGAAGCCTTCATGTCTCATCAGAGGACAACCAACCACACTGGGCAGCTTTGGAAGCAGAAATAAGGTGAACAATGGTTTGTGACATCAGCACAAAGCCAGACGTTTATGGAGCATTTTACTTTGAAATGTAGCTCCATGTTAAACCTGGTCCAGATGGCCTCCACTGTTACTGCAGCCTCCAGCCACAGTTCACTTTATATTGTGTACATTTTACATTTGGTTTTTCTCTCAGACACACTGAGTGAATTAATACCAACACCACCAATTATCTTTAAACATGCACCCCCCCCCCCCCCCCCCCCCCCCCCCTGTCCCCCCCCAACTCGCTCTTAGTCCCAACTGGTTCACGGCGTGCATGCGGCTCGTTGGTCTAGGGGTATGATTCTCGCTTCGGGTGCGAGAGGTCCCGGGTTCAAATCCCGGACGAGCCCCAGCGCTGCTATTGGCAACTCTAAAGGTGTTGTTGTGTTCACATTAAACCAAACTGGTCACATGAAGATCAACGTTCTGCCTCTCCTCCTCATCGGAGAGAATGTTTATTGGCTTGTCAATAACACACTTTGACCTCTGTGCAGAGCTGGTTTATCTAGTTTGGTACACAGTAAATCCAGCAGACCGCTGCCCCCCCCCCCTTTTGGACTCTGAACTGCTGGCTGGGCTTCCATCAGGCTTCCATCAGCCTCCTTCTCTTATGATAGGAGACGCTCGTCGTCAGAGACACGGCGGCGCCACGCGCAGCTCCTCCTTTTTTATCGTTCCGCCTCCCACAGGTTCAAGGGGCGGGGCCTTTCGTGTTTATCTGAGGGCCGCTCTGCTCGTAGAGTACCTCCTCACTGAGGGGACGTTCAAATCATCAAACGATTGAATGGTCAGAGGCGATGGTCAGCTTCAGACGGGAGCGGTGACCTTCAGCGCTGATGAGGATGATGCCCTGCAGCGTGATTAAGAATTCCCCAGCGGCGCCTGTCTGCTGCATTAGTATGGAGGCTGAGTCCGCTCTGGATGCTCTGGATGCTCTGGATGCTCCGGCGGCGGCGGCCGGTCAGTTACGAGAGAGGCCTTCGCTCAGGAAGTAACCGCAAACACTCCCAGACGGGAAGCTCAGAGGTAATGAGACAACGGAGAGTTCAGAGGAGCTTCCTCATTGTCTGGACACACACACACACACACACACCCATTAACCAGACTATCTCTTCATCTGCCAGTTCATTTCCATGCTGAGCGCTCGCTGCTGCTGGGTCAAAGCCCTGATTGTGTGGAGGGCTGATGGCGGCAGAGTCTCTCGATTCCTTGTGCCCCGTGGAGGAGGTGGAGGAGGAGGAGGAGGCTTCCCTCGGGCTCCCTCCTCTGACGTCTCGACGTTCAAGCAGCCGCAGCGTTTCCCTGGGACGAAACAGCCAAACCCACCCTGGGGGGGGGGGGCACTCTGCTCAACCAGCGACAAACTGTGGGAAAAAACACGCCAGCAAAACCTCCTGCAGCTGCACCAGAGAGAAATGTTTTAGATGAGGAACAGTAAACCTGACGCTCACCATCACCGGAACAGAAGACAATCATGTCCAGCCCGTCATGGTTGAAGCTAAAAGTATGATCCAGCACAGAATCGTTCCCTTTGATTCACACCAGGTGATCGTTTAGTCGAGGCAACTGGACTTCTTTCTTGGTTGAAGACGTTGCGTCCTTCATCCGAAGGGCTTCTTCAGTTCTGGTGTAGGCTGGGAAAAACCAGGAGATATATCTCTGGATGTGGGTGGAGCTGTGAGTATCGGCCATTCCCCTCGTTATGAGACTGTAAGTCACATGAGTGGGCCATTCACACGTGTGGTAGAGGTGTGGTGAGGTGTAGACCACTCCTCTCATCATGTGACAGATTGTCACATGACTCACTCACCTGAGCCAATGTGAGACAGACTGGGGGTGAATGGATCCTCGTGCTCACAGGGTCCAGAGGCTGTTGGCTGCTGTGGTGTAGAGGAGCAGCTGAACTTCCTGGGATGAGATCTCAAGGCAGGGTGGTATGTAGTAGCCCCCCTCCTCTGTTCAGTGTTGGCCTCCTTTACTCCTCTCTCAAACCACCTGTCCTCCTTGTCCAGGATGTGAACATCAGGGTCCTTAAAAGAGTGTCCCTTTTCCTGAGAGTGTATGTGAACTACTGACTGAGGTCCTGTTGTTGCTTGTCTTCTGTGTTGATACATGCGTTTGTGGAGTGGTTGTGTGGTTGTGTGGTTTCTCCAATGTACAGATCCGGGCATTCTTCACTGCACTGTACTGCATAGACCACATTGTTGAGTTTGTCTTTTGGAGTTCTGTCTTTGGGGTGAACCAGTCTCTGTCTGAGGGTGTTTCCTGGTTTGAAATGGACCGGGATGTCGTGTTTGTTGAATATTCTCCTGAGTTTCTCAGATAAGCCAGATACATATGGAACTGTCATGTGTCTTCTTCTGTTCTCTGAGCTGGTGCTGGTTGGATTTTCTTTCTTCTGACCATTGTTTGTTTTGACAAAGGACCAGCTGGGGTAGCCACAAGCTTTTAGTGCCTGTTTGATGTGCGTGTGTTCCTTTTCCTTCCCTTCTGTTTGGGATGGGATGTTTTCTGCTGATTCACACTCATCACACCGTGTCTCCTGTTGTCCTACCGAACCAGAACCAGTCAGCAAACGCCTCTCAGTTTTCCATTAGCGCTCCTTAGCGTCATTCTGTCATCTGCGACCCCTCTGGACCCCCCAGGAATGGACTCAACCTTTCGCTCCACGCTCTGATCCTGAAGTCCAGATAACGTGGGGACAGGGGACACCAGGGGACGCCAGGGGACGCCAGGGCTCAGGGATGCGTGCGTCTGATCGCTTCCCTGGCACCGGCGTGACCCGCCCGCTGCGTGGCGTCGCCATGTGTTGGCCTCACTGCCAGGGGGACGTTTTTATGTGGTTCCCTGAATGTCGTGGGACGTCCATCATCCGTCACAGATCACTGACACGACGCTGGAATCATTTGAAAGCTATCAAAGCGATGAGGTGAGGCCGAGGCTGTGCCCCCCCCCATCCTGTACATGTCTGTTGCCTCTCGTGTTACGCCCTGACGTGACGGCTCGTCTCCACCAGGCGCAGCTGGGAGAAGGACGCTCATTCTTTGTTACGATAGAAATGCACTGACAACCCATCAGTGTTTTACGTGACACATCTCAGTTAGACATACATGTCGACTGATGTTCTGTAGGGAGGTGAAAATGAGTAATGAGGAATTTCCATAACTAGAAAGCTCCGCCCTGCTGTCAGCACGCTCAGGTCCGACGGTTCTGTCAGGAGCCCAGAGGACGGACGTGTGACAGGAGACAGGAGACAGGAGACAGCTCTATGAGGCTCGGCTGAAGCAGCAGTGGGGCCCAATCTAAATGCTAATGTCCAGTGTTTGGAGTGTCACGCGTCCCCTGATCATGTCCTGTGGACACGCTGACGAAGAGGACGACACTGGTTCCATCACACCAGCCAAAACCACATGATAAATATAGAAATATATCCTATTGACAAAAGTTGCATTTGTGATCCAAACTGTCTTGTTATTGTTTCCCAGTCTGTTGACGCGTGCTCCTCCAGTCCACATGTCATTCATCCTGAGACGCCCGTGTTCCTGAGCTTGTTTGGTTTCAGGCGAGACGGGAGGAATAACGTGTGTGTGTGTGTGTGTGTGTGAGGGACAGCTCTCTGCTCAGATGATCAGACTCTGATTTAACGAATGATGAAGAAGAGGTTAGAGTCTAAATCTTGAGGTTATTCCTCAGATATGATACGAGAGGGAGCTGCTTCACATCTGGACTCAGTAATCAGAGTCTGGTTTGTTCCCTCAGCAAACGCTGACTACTGTGGTGTAATCATCCAGTCAGTGGCTAGGGTTAGCTGGTTAGCTGGTTAGCTGGTTAACGTTGAGCTTTGCAGGCTTTCCTCAAACAGGATTTGAGGTGTGGATCCGAGCGGCTGCCGGTATGAACACGCACTCAGAGGATGGTAATCCCCAGCAGTATTTGCTGCCTTCTCAGAGGATTTATGTCAAGCTGGAAACTTCATCTCAGTGAGTTTGGATGTTTTTCCATCTGCAGTGAATGGAAACTGTTTATCACTGGAACCACACAAAAAGAAATGATGCAACCTCAAGATGATCATTTCCTGTGTTAAATTACTCCTATGACTTGTTTTTATTGTTGTTATTATCCAGGGGTGGCGCTGCAGACACTGATTATTCATTTCATCCAGTTGTTTCTGTTTATCAGAGTCATGGTAATTATTTCATGGACTTATTTGTATAGAACATGTGGCATAAACGGGCCACTCTGGCGCTATCGTCTCCGTGGAGCGGCGAGCAGCAGAGGGAGGGTCGTGCTCTGCTGCTCTCCGCTTGGTGACATCATTTCATCAGAGTGGAGAATCACTCAGCACTTCCCCACAGGGACAGGCTTTAAAACAAGTCACTTCCCCCAAATGGACTCGCCCCACATGCAATATGTCAAAGCTCCAGCATCGACGCCTCGGCTCGCGGCGCGTGTTTCACCTGAAGCATCAGTCAGCCGTCAGTCGTCCTCTCAGCCATGAGCACAGTGATGGACCGAGTTTTTGGTCAGGGTTCCGCAGAGAGACACGCGGCGGTTACGGAGGCGTGAAGCGCCATCAGAAGCTTGATGAGTTCGGCCATTACTCCAGCGGTGTCAGTGCTGATGTCAGCCTTGACGCCGGCGAGGAGCCAAACAAAGCAAGTCCAGCTGATCACGTTTGATGAGGAGCGGGGTGAGGGGCTGAGGAGGGAGGAGCCAGTAAAATGAAACCAGCTCACAGCCTTTTGGCAGCAGACAGCTGACCTACATTTCCACCAGCCAGTGGAGCACGTGATGCCGATCGGGGGATGGAACGGCCACCAGACAGATTGAATGTGTGATGCAGCACGTGAGAACGTTAACACTTGATGAACACAAGTTCAGTGCTGAGAGCAACAGCACGAAGCAGAGCAGGTGTCTTATAGTGCACACTAACCTGGACGCTAAAGCCTCTGCCTCTACCTTCAAGGGTTTATTTAAAGAGGGCAACTCCAACAAGAGCTGCCTCCTTTGCTTGGCACCCCCCCCCCCCCGGCCTTTCAGTTTGCTTGGCCCCCCCCCCCCCCCCGGCCTTTCAGTACCTGTGCGCTGAGGGGGCTCCTCCTCCTCCTCCTCCTCCTCCTCCTGCTTCTTTCAGGTCAGTTGTAACGTTGCCATCACCACAGGCCAACAGAGGGCCTGGTGAGCACACCTCCTGCCGGCTGCCTCCCTGACAAATATTCTGTAAGAGTTCAACCTGAGAACCATCTGTGTGTGATGTCATTTTCATCGGCCGTCCCATCATCCGTCGTGGCTCTGTTGTCTCTGGGTGGGGGGGCACCGTCATTTCACGCGGTGACGGTGACGATGCGTCTCTCTGAACTCCTTCCTAATTTAGCTGCATCATTTGGATGTGAAATGCTAATGTGGACCAGGCTGTGTTTGAAATGCTGATGAATTCTTTAAAAGGTCAGCCCAAATACAACAGGCAGGGCCCCAAACAAATATGAATTGCACATCAGTTTGCCTCCCTGGAGGCCTCATTATGACTAATTGATGGATTTGAAGACGAGTTAGCACACGACCAGAGGATGAAGCTCTCAAGCAGAGCTGGCCTCTCCTCAGCTCCTCTGCTCTCTCTCTCTTTGCCTCCGACTCTTCGGGGAGTTTCCATTGTGCCTGTTTGATATGAGATCGTGAGAGAAACACGGGGAGCGAGTGTCACACAGTCGCTTGTAATTACTCCCCGAGGGAGCGCTCCTCTCCCGGAGATATTTGCCTCGGTGGAAAAGCAGGCAGCCCCATGTGATCATGTCCCACCACCCAAAAAAGATTAAAAACATTTTTTAAATTATTTTACTCCAGTAAAATCTTTGTTCTTCTCTTTAAATCTTTTTAAATTGGCTTTGATCTAGCTTGAAAATCATTTAATATTCACTATATTTTATTTTTTACATTTCGTATGTTTTATTCTTTATATATATTATTATTATTGTCTACTATTATCTATTATTGTGTACATCACCATGAATCTATGTGTGAAATATGCTGTCACAGATTACGCTCGATGTTTTGGTTCCTGTGTTGCTCTCTCTCTCTCTCTCGCCCTCCCTCTCCCCAGGAGCCGTAACTATCTGAGAAGTCTGTTCAGTTAGTTAGGTCACCACGGCTCCTCACCAACCTATCTAACCCTCAGCTCTTCAGTCTTCCCCCGACTCTCAGTGATCTCCTCTGGGTTCTCCAGCCTCCGTGAGCCCCTCCTCCTCCTCCCAAGTATCATATTCTTCTTCTGTTTGACCAGCCTTGGCCTCGTCTGCATGTTCGGGTCCTGCCTTGGTGTGAAACACATGTTGACATTGACATGGTCTGATAGAACACGAGGGCTGGTGCAGAGGGGGAGCTACCATGGAGGGTACTGAGCAGTCACTCTGCGTAAGTGCTGCCGCTCCGTCTTTGTGGGAGGACGGGTCCTGTCTGCCACCGCCGCTGACCTCTGACCTCTGCCTCAGTGACACTGCTCTGTCACGAGCTGCCCCCCCCTCCGTGTGTGAGATGGGTTCAGAATTGGCTGAAGCCCTG
Source organism: Pseudorhombus dupliciocellatus (assembly GCA_016785235.1). Lineage (NCBI taxonomy): Eukaryota > Metazoa > Chordata > Actinopteri > Pleuronectiformes > Paralichthyidae > Pseudorhombus > Pseudorhombus dupliciocellatus. The sequence continues at coordinate 153,302 of JAFBJW010000182.1, forward strand.
TGGAGAGACAGACTGCAGACATGAAGTGGACATTGACCTGGGTGACCGAGAGAGAGAGAGAGAGAGCAGGAGTCACTCACGGCAGCACTGAGTGAATGTGACATGATATAACCATCAGCGTTACAGGCTGGGGGGGGGGGTCTGACACTGACTTAAAGCCTTTTTGGACCGACCATGTGACATACTGCAGCACGTGTCGGCCATGAGTTCCCATCAGAGCCGACACACACACACACACACACACCTCCTCTACAGCTGCAAATATTCCAACACGACCGAAACCAAACAAGGCGACTAAAGTTCAATTTTACGGAATCTCTAAGGGTCATAAATACATCTTGGCAGGGACTTCCAGTCACTGATGTGTGTGTTCAGCCCATCAGACAAACACAACCCTGATGACATCACAGCGATGTGATGATGTGCCCCCCCCCAGATTTTCATAACCGCGACTAGTTAATTGCTCTGAATATGTTGTTTCACATTAAAAGCCTGCCAGCCTTTCATTTGTCGCCGGGAGGCTTTTAGAGGAGGCGCTGAGTGTCCCTAAAAGCATCGACAAGGACACGTGGAAATGGACCACTGGCACATTCATATTCCAGATGCATCTGTTCTGTTGAAGTACCCTAATGCACTCCTGTTAGCGCAGGTCAGGGTCCTCCTGTGTCGTGCTAAATTGGTCCCTCCTCTGGGGAGCGGGAAAAACATTAAAATGGTACAAAGCTGTGAGCTCAGCTCGACACGACGGATCAAGAGCAGCAAATCAAAATGCAGCGTGGCTTGTTTACATCAAATTATGATCAAGGGTTAGGGTTCTGTGATGAGAGCCTCGTTAACCCTAACGCCTGCAAAGGTGAGCACATAGAACACGACCGCCTCAGTAGCCTTCTCTCTCCCCATCACATGACTCTTTCACACACGCTACGATGTGCTGCTGTTTGTTTGTATTCCAAAGGACACATCTCTTGTTCACGCCTGTGCACGTGTGATTTGGTGGTTTTGGGGCCGCACAACAAACTCCAGCTTGGGCCACTAAAATCGTGGGGCCGGCCCTGGGGGGAGGAAGTAAGCTATCGGCTCTCAGCTGACACTGACCTCCAGATGGCGAGTGAATGATGTTTAACAAAGTAATGACACAGTGTTTAAAATGAATTAACCCCGTGTGAGCCTGACCCCAGGGGAGGGGCCTAATGAGGTCGGCCAGTAAATCAGCAGGAGACTCGTAGCCTGTTAGCTGTTAGCTTTTCATCATTCCTCACAGTGCCTCTTTTCCTTTCCTCTCTATCAACTATCTGGCTCAGTTCTTTTTTAATTAATAAAGGAACTGCAATCTAATGCCCTGTAGATTTTATAGCAACCTCTGGCTTGTGTTCCAGCAGCATCATCAGGTGGATTCAAATCAATATACACATAAAACTCAGATCCATATTCAACACAAACCCTATAACCACTGAACGGCCCATAAGCTTTTTACGCGTTGGACAACACGCTTCCCTCGAACGCTCTCCCTCTCGTTTCTCTTGTTTAGGCCGATCGGTGCAAATGAGCTGCTGTGATCTCTGTTATTACTCTGTGTGCTTGATCACGTCCTGCCGCTTAATTAACCAGATTTGAAACTGAAAAAGGAACTCCTATAAGGATGAGAGTGTTTTGCTGTTCAAGCTCAGAGGCAGAGGAAGAGGAGGAGGAGGATTAGTGAGGTCAGCGGAGGCTGGACGAAGAGGAACTGCCGGCAGCCGGGGGTCGGACACAGGAGTGAGTGCTTCGGAAAATTCAGGAAAAAAAATCCTGGAAATATAATATTTTCATTGGCTGAGGAAACATATCAAATAATATATGGACTAATCACAGTAGGTCATTAAATTAAGTTTCTGTTATCGATACCTTTTTTCTGTCATTTGTTTATTTTTATATTCACCTCTGCAATAATACCAAATGTTAATATATAATATATGATTCCTGCACTCACTGGTTCCATCTGCTTCACACACCATGTAGCATAGCTCCGTACAGACTGTTTATCGTTCCTTCGTTTTGTACGTCAGGCTGTTCGCTGGGGGATCAACACAAGTCTGTTGGATGTGTGTCTGATGTCATGTGATGTGGCGTCAATGACAACCATATGGTTTGAGGAAGAAAAAAACCAGGATGCCATAATAATCTTCTTCTTTAGGGAACATCTGACAGCAGCCCACGATGCTCCGCCGTGATATTTCAGTGTATCTTCGCCCAGTGAGGCCTGAGCCCCTGCCAGGCGCCCTGCTGGGGGCTTTGAAGGCAGGCGCCGCAGCTTGGCAGCAGCCTGCCACCGCTGATCCCACGGCGAGGACGGAGACAAAGACTCTCACGCTGGAATCCTCTGAAAAACGCTGACTTCATCTGAGATCGGCATGGATCTCGTGGCGCTGAGTGCGGCGTGATGTCGACCTGCCTGGCTCACGCCTCAAAACCAGCTTCAGGGGGATTATGTTTGACTTCCTTTAAAAAAAAAAAAAAAAAAAAACTAATAGGATGTTTTAAACTGGTGAACCAGCCCGCCGAGACGCAGACAACATCAAGAAGGAAAATTAATTAACAGTTGACTGTCAAGTTCCTCTGAGCTGCAGAGCAAGTGATTGACTCCAGGGCCTCTGAGGCGGGGGGGGGGGGGGGGCCCAGATCCAGGGGGGGGGGGGGCGCTCAGATCCATCATTCCACTCCTCTCATCCTCCCCCCAAAAATCAAAGAATCTAATAACTTTACTCACACGGTGCAGGTTGGTTTGGATGAAACTGTCAATATGTTGAACATATGACTTGTTGTGTGTGTCCTGCACTTCCTGTTTACCCAATCCCAGCGGAGAGCCAAAACACAACTGTGTCTGTGCATCACACTCCTGATGATCTTTAGTGACACAATCTATAAAACCAGTACCTTGACAAAAGCTATCGACGGATCCGTTTTTAAAGGAGCAACCTAAATATGCGACCTGGTTCCTTTCATGGAAGCTATTGGTTATTGCCTATTGGCTCGTCATATGTTTCAGTGGTCCATCAAGCACTTATCACCAGTGTGCTTTTACTTTTTAAACAGCCAGGAAGTGCTGTCATGATGGCACGCCACTGCTCCTGATCAGGGTGGGGATGTCTTACTCGGGCCAGAATGGTGAAATAAATATAATCACTTTATCCAAAGGTTGTGGTGGAGACTGACCTTGAGGACAGAGGACAGAGGACGTGCGTCACTGGGGTCAGACACTGGATGCAAACCGCCCTGACTGGTCGTCTGTTCAATCCATTTTTGTTAATATTGACGCTTAGCATGTTGCAACGGCATTAGACTCTGGGAGTTAACAACATGCTAAATGTGAAGCCAGTGAGCTGGGTGGAGCATTAGCTACGTGCTCCTCAGGCTTAGCACCGCTGTAGGTTCCTCAAACACGCTCGAAAAAAAAGGGCATCTGTAAAATTCATTTAAAATAATAAACAAAGGAACCGCACTCCTTAATCAACTTTTGTTCATTTTTTAATTAAAGTTAAGAATTTAAGAGCACAGCAAATGAGGGAGAAATTCGATTTTTGTTGTACCTTTTGGAGTGATGAATTTCCGGTGTTTACATTTAATTAGTGGGAGAAGAAACTAAAGAAATGAAATTCATCCACTTGCATGGGCAGACAGGACTAGTTACCAGGAGCGCTAACTAGTAGGATACAGGTGGGAAAATGAGGGATGAAGGGATGGTCCTAAGACATTTTACTGTATGTATTTTACTTGTCAAATGCTTGTTCTCCGACTGATTCTTTGCCTAAATGCGTCAGAGCCAGCACCGTGCCACGAGGCGCCCTGAGACATCTGTTCGTTCCTTGGTCACATGACCACCCTGCCACCCAGAGCTGCTCAGCGAATGGCCCATAACCCATCTACATCCTGATGAACCTACTTCCAATTAGAGGCCTGTGGGGAGTTTTACAGTTGCAGAGCATCATGGGAGATCTGCTGCTGCTTGCAGCGACAGCTGTGCACGCCATGATGATGGGATGCAGTTCGAGGTTTGTGTTCCTCTGCCTGGATAAAGCATCATTCTATGTACAAATACAGGATGAGTACACGTGGTACACGCTGACAGCACATGGGGGGTTTATCTAACGCACTTTAACGCAGTTTAACTGCAGCCTATTGTTTCCGTCTTTTGAGGCAGCTACAACAGTTATGCTCCCCAGTGTCCACTGGAAACTCTTCGTCCAGCCTCGGGGACGTATCTGGACATACTGTCCACGACCCCAGCTCTGACAGGTTTCAGGCTCCCTCGGGAAGTTGAGTCTGGGTCTTCTAGAAGTTTCTTCCAGGTCAGTGAGGTGTCAGTGTATTTTGAGCTCACATGTGTTGGGCTCTTTGTGTCATTACATCTCAGAAGGTGTTTTGTCCTGGAAAGACCAGCATCCCTCCTTTGTCCCTGGTCTTTCAGAAAGGTTACGATGCCCCTACCTCTGGCTGGGAGCAGGCGGAGGACACAGACTTCACCTTATTTATCAGCACCAACCGTTTCCTTACCTCTAGAGGACGAGACTTCAAATGCAGACTGATTTGAAAAAAATCTGGATTTTTCTCTCTCTCTCACACACACACACACACACACACACTCCAAAGAGAGAGACATACATAACACAAGGGGGGGGGGGGGGGAGAAAAGTTGTGGATCTCGAACAAATCATGAGAATAATAAGAAGAAACAGCAGCAGTGGGTGCTGGGCTGGAACACGGGGCCAGTGGGAGGCTGACAGTCAGACTCCAGACTAACAGAGAACAGACGGAGAGAGGAGGGAGATGAAAAAGCACCAAACTGCAGGGGAGGGAGCCAGATGAAAAGAAAGGACAGGAAGGAGGGAGAAAGGGAGGTGAAGATGGGGAGAGGGAGACTGGACGCTCATGTGCCTCAGGGAGCAAATCAACTAAGTTACAGGGTTTTTCAGAAAGTTGACGGTAACCTTGTGGGCGGGGTCACCGCCAGGACCCCCCCCCCCCCCCCCCCCCCCCCCCCCCGTGGCAGGTCCCCCCCCAGAAGCTACTGGGGAACACTGATTAACTGAGGCTGAGCCGCTGGTGGCACAACTGTAAAATCCTGAGATGAAATAATTGGGTGATAACTAAAAGATCAGGTGCAACGAGGAGTTTCAATTTGAATTTGAAGGTCTGCTGCTGTTCCACACATTTCTGCTCTTCTCCAAGAGGACGAGACTCACATGGATGTATTTTATTTGCTCACTGTATTTTTGGATACATGTATTAAACGCGTGTACTCGTGATGTAAACAGAGTATTTTGTGTGTTCATTTCATACTTGTCACTCCACAGTGTGTGGGGCCAGGGCCTGGGGCCCCTGCCAAGCTCTGTGGCCCCCGGAGGCCCCGGGTTCACTGAGGTCATTTGATTTATTGATTAATATGAAACTAAATAAATGGCTCCGGGCGACTCCTGCATCTGGGGCCAATCTCCCGTGCAACGACCCCGTGCACGGTGGTCGCCTCTGACATTTCCGTGGATGTTGTGCACGCACGGGGCTCCGGCCCTTCGGGTGCATTTAGCCGAGGTGGGAGCCGCCCCCGGACCCCCCGGGGCGGCCTGCCTGAGCTCAGCCGCCCGCTGCGTCGGTGAGTCCGCTCCAGGCTCCCGGACCAGTGACGATCCGCTCCTCGTTCTCCTCCCTCCCACCTCCGCGAGTGCGGCGCCGTGATTGGCCGCTTGTCAGGAAGAAAGAGCCGCTGTGTTGAGGCCGAGCTCTCAGACAGACGGGACCCGGGCGGTGGAGGAAAAGCACCGCGGAGGCGACGCACTGCTCCCCGCACGCCCCGGACAGTAGCTGAGCGTCGCTCGGTAGCGCGGACCGAGTGTCCGGGCTCCCGCCGCCGAGGCCGCGCCGCTCCTCCGCGGGCTGCGTGTGGCTGCCTGCTGGTCGCAGTGATCCAGACCCCCGCTGGACGAGCTCCGCGAACCACACATCAGGGATTTGAGTGTTCGAGCTGCCCGGAGGAGGCTCCCCGGCCCGGCTGGTAGCCGCTGCTAACCGCCGGGGCTGGCCAACCCCAGGACACCGCTCCAACTCATGGAGGAAGTGAGCGGCGCAGCTCCGTCTGGTTTTGCGCATGAGGAGCCGCTACCACTGAGCCGCACGCAGCTGGCGTCCGCGCGAAGGAGCCGCTCCTGGGCTGCGTGAGCGCGGATTTATTCGTCTGGAGCAGCGGAGCGGCAGCAGCTCGAAGCCTCCCCGCATCAGGTAAAGAGCAAACCCCGCTGCTAGTCGCCTCCGAGCGGCGGAGCGACCCCGCCGCCCCCGCCCCGCCAGTCCCACCGTGGCCGCTTCCCGACCGCTCGTCCCCGCGGTATTTTTGGCAGCGCTCGTGTTGTGTCTGTCCACTTCTCGTAACCTTAGAAAGTCCTTGCGCGTTGGTCTCCACATGCACGCATGTGTGCGCGCGTGTGTCCGTGAGTCAGAGCGCGGTCAGTGATGCAGCAGGAGGAGGCTTTTAATCCCCCGCGAGGCTCCGGGGCTGGGGACGAGCAGCGGGCAGACGCTCGCAGTTCCCCCGCTGACGCAGTCGCTCTCCGCGGGCTGGAGCAGCGTGGACAGACGCTCTTTGATGTCTTTGATAAGTATGCTAATGCTCGTCCCTCCGTCCACTTCTTGTCCTCGGCGGCAGCAGCGGAGCTGAGGCAACAGTTGAACCCAGACGGCAGAGACACAGGGAGTATTAATAATAATAGCACACAGAGGGGATTGCACCTGCTGCCCCCCCCCCCCCCCCCCCCCCCCCCCCCCCCACACACACACACACACACACTCACACTCACACTCACACTCACACACACACACACACACTCTGCAGCTTAGTAATTCAACACCAAACCAACTAGTCGTGATCAACATGGACATGGGTCATTGTAAACAGTGTGTATGTCCCCTGGTATTGATCCAGCTTGGTTAGGTTGAACTACTTTAATAATAATAATAATAATAATAATAATAATAATGATCATGCTCCTGCAGCTGGGCCACTGACAATGATCTCAAAATGTTTTTTAATTTAATGTTTGCTCAGAGATGGGAGACGCTGGCCACGAGGGAAAACATGGATATTATTACTGGAAAGTATCATATAGATAGAGAGAGAGAGAGAGCAATGTAAATATTATGAAGTAACTGATCCACATTCAGCTGTTGTCTCTTGTCCACAGTCTCAGGTATAACCTGACCCCCCCCCCATGGAACGTACCACACACCTCTCTCTGGCTGTGGGCTGATGTCACGTGCTCGTGATGATGACACGTTTCAGCCAAAACTTGCTCCATATGGAACATATGGAACTGAGCAGATTTGTTGTCGACAGAGACAAAGGTGACAGTGTCCGATCCAGATGTGTTGACGCTTGTAGAGTCATGTGATGCTCGTCAGGTACGACATCATCACATGTCATCCCTGAAGAGGAGCTGCTTCACAGGAAGAAACCACGTGTTCTACAGCACTTTATTATTTTCTGGAAACTGTCATGACAATTTTCACATCAGACAGTCGGGTTGCTCGCCACGGCGGCGTCCCACAGGCGTCTGCCGAGGGGAGCGCCGGCACCAGGCCGTGCAGTAGTGTCCTAATGTAGCCGTGGCTGCACGTACTTGATAAGTTGCACTGGGATGACTTGTTGACCTTGAGCTGAGTCACAGTGAAGTTGTTGTGTGTTTCAGAGGAGCTCTGATCAGCTGGCCTCATGCCCCCCCCTCTACTTTCCATATATCTCCATATTGTTTAGTAAATTGACCTTGCTTTTACTGCAGTGTTGAATTTGCAGGTGGTGCATTGAGTGGGAAAAGTATAATTGTAGAGTCATGAAAGATTCAGTTGTACGTCACTTATTTTTTTTACAGCCTAGCCCCGATGGTGTTGATAGTTTTAGGCAACGCGATTAATATTCATGAGAGACAGCGCCACACCACACCAGTGGCCAGCGGTGGAACTGCAGCGTGTGTGTGTGTGTGTGTTTACACAGGAGTGCTGCTGGATGACAGCGTGAAGTAAAGGATGAGTGAGTAAATCAGACTTTACTGGCTGACGTGACCGTAACCTTTGGGTTTTATACAACATTTGAAAATGTTCCCTTGGTTTTTGAGTGTCCAGGTCAGAGGAGAGTTGATGGCGATATGTTGAAATAATAAACTTCTTCAAAGAATGCACGATTTATTAAAGTTAGTCGATAAAGTGCCATCACGAGGTCACAGGTGTTCCCATTATGACTATACTCATCTGTCACTATAGTCATGAGCTTCAGTCTGCAGCATTTAGTTCATGAGTCAGTCTGTTGACGATCAACTGGAAAGCCAGTAAATCAGCATTATGCCAGTTTGTCTTCATTAGTGTGTGTGTGTGCGTGTGTGTGTGTGTGCCGTATTGGTCCAGCCCATTCAGCCCTGCCATGCACACTCCAGGTGATGCACTTATCGTGATGTCATCACTGAGAGATATTCCAGGAGATAACGAGTCGCTCTGCTCGCTGCTGGGACGTGTTGAATGTGGCCCGATGGCTCTGTCTCTGTCTCTGTCTCTGTCTCTGTCTCTGCTCCAGCGTGCTGGCGATCAGTGCACGTCGCTGAAGTGTTGGGAACCCTGGACAGCAAAGAATTAGGCTGCAGCGTCTCCAGCGTTTCTCTGAGCTTCGTGATCAGGAAGCATGGATTCATTCATTATTGCGTTCCCGTGCTCGGAGCGGTGCAACACGCACGCCATCTGATTTGAACCCACTGACTTGTGGCGTGCGCGTTCTGACGAGCCTGGAGCGCAGAGTGTGTGTGAGCCTGTAACAATGAAGTGATTACGTGCGTTCAGTGTAATCCCAAATGGTTGCGTGAAACTCAGGGACTTCATCATCACGCATTTCAGAATATTTAACCTTTTCCTTCTAGTGAAATGGAAATAACGGAAATAACGTGGAGCTCCAGAAAGCGACAGGCTGGCGTCCACGCCCCCTCAGGCCGCCGTCGTTTCCCGTGTTTGTACAGTTGTCACGTCCCACAATGCTCTGTGACCGCACACGTCTGACCCCACCCTCTGAGAGCGGGGGACAATGGCCACCACTGTTGTCTTCCCACTTTGATCAAATGAAGCAAAGACTGAGCGTCAGGCTAGGCGAGGCTGGCGAGGCTTCACTGGTCCCAGGCGTCGTCATTATTATGGAATCACAGCGGATGGATTGATTTCTAATTCTCTGTCAGGACGCAGCCTCGTATCTTACGCTGTTCTAAAACTCACTAGCAACCACGTACACCGTGGGGCGGGGTCCTCGTGACCGTTTGGTACCTGGTTCCCTGTTTGTCCATGAGTACGTTTAATACTTGACCTCACAGTTGTAATCTAGGCTTTATCCTGTTGTTAGTCCACGCCCAAACATGTGTAATTGTGATGCTGCTGTACTTTTAATTGGCCCTAGTGGTGTGAAGGCTGTGCCCCTTGAAAAACAACAACAACAACAACATGGCGGCGTCATCTGCTCCATGTGGGAGAGAGACGGTGAGACCAAGTGGGTCAGAGATGCACATTCCGTTTGTAGGTTGTTGTTTTCTGGGTCACGGAGCTCGGCACAGAAAGTGTGGAGGAAGCAGACTTTTGAACAGCTCGGTGCTGGAGGTATGGTGTTTTCATTTGGGGGCGGGGCATCTTCAGGACAACCGAGACTCTTTCACGTGCTTCTTCCTTTATTTTTCATATCGTTTGTTTCTGCTGCGTCTGCTCCGTTCTCCCGTTCTTCTTTCCCGGTTTGTGTTTAGGAGTGACAGCACGTGAAAGATGTTTCTGAATCTATGGTTATGAGGAGGACTTGTTTCTCTTGTTGTTGTTTCTCACACACACACAGTTGTGTACAGAGAAGACTTCACTGTTTATGAGGAGTTGTCTGATGCACTTTGCCTGAATTTGCAGCCAAATGAAAGCAGCTGCTTATTTTGAGAGCAGGCGGCGGCGGGATGGGTGGAGCCGCTCTGCCCCGCAGTGGGCGTGCACGTGGGCGTGTAGCTGGTTGCTGCCAACGTGTTTGCATCTCACGCCGCACGTCTGGGTTTGGTTTTAAATGGCGCCCGCCTCTCAGTGCGATGGTGATCGCCTGCGTGGCGGCGTGCATCGTCTCACCTCTCCTCTCTGAACGTGCCACCGGTGCACGAGACACGTTTGAAATGTCAGAGCGGCGCCACTTGTACATAAAGGTCGCAGCAGCAGGTCACACGTGTCTGATGTTGTCACGTAGTGTGTAGTTAGCTCTGTGTCAACATGAGGAGCGTTAAGCCGAGTGGCACAGGAAGCAAATGTTTTTATCACCCCCCCCCCCCCCTCAGTCTGACTACTTTATCCCCCCCCCCCCCCCCTCAGTCTGACTACCTGCGAGAGAGAGAGAGTGACCTTTTGTGCACGCCATCGCTCCGTGGGTGGAATAAATCCTGCAGGCAGTGCTGCTCTGTTTGGGTGGTGACGTCTTTACCGCTCGTCTCAAACAAAGAGCCGTTTGGTGGCTGATCGTCCCCCCGAAGACAAACCAGGGCTCAATCATTCATTCAACATCGAGCCTTCTTTCTTCTCCTTCTCCGCCATCCCTCTGTTTCTCTCATCCCAGCTGATCCAGTATAGGGTTTACCCGTCTGTCCTTTTAGGGTTTTGTAAAAGGTCAAAAGTTAAAAATCACACTCACCTTGTCAGGAGTCTGGCCACGCCCCTGAGGCGCTGTAAACCGCTGACCAATCACAGAGGCCCTCAAAGAGACAGGAGCCCAAAGCAGTCGAGGGTGAGACGGGTGTTTTCTGAACAGTAGGGAACATTTCAACTCTCCACACGAAGAAGACGACTGAGGGGAACCTGAAGGACCATGCAGATTAGTGCTCGTTTAGCTTCTGTCCCTCATTGTGAATGTTCTAATTTCCTGTCTCGTATTCTCGGACTCCTCCTGGGACGGGAGTGGCCGCACACCGCTCGCCGCTCGCCATCGGGCGGCTCAGTCCAGTATGAAGGGACAACGCCGATTACAAACAAATTACGATTCTGTTTTTAGTCAAATTAAAAGTTCATTTAAAATGATTCACCTCACGTTAACCAGCAGGTAGAGAAACAGAACGTGAAGGTTCTTTCACCATGATGGCAGAAAGAATCCCATTTTTAATCTTTAATCGTGGTTATTGCTGAATTCGTCCTCACCTGAGTCAGAGTTGTAACTTTCCCTGAACTAATTGTGCGACTCGGCTTTTGACAACAAAGAACTTGCAGCCAGAGAGAGAGAGAGAGAGAGAGAGAGAGAGAGAGGGCGATGCCGAAGGGGGAGGAAAAGAAATCCCCATGAAGATGAATGTTTCAGGGATGTGCTCCTCAGCTCAGACTTGGCCGTGATGAATTGCTTCATCTGGGCCTCTAAAGGTCTAAACACGCTGGGAGATGTTGTCAGCCGCTGAGTGAGAGAGAGAGAGAGCGGCCCTGAACAGCTGGCAGTGCGGCGATTAAAGGAAAACACTTTCCCAGATTTAAGGCACAGAAGTTACAGCGAGTCCGAGGTGGTCACAAACAATTAGTCTGTGAGAGCACTCGGAGAGCAGCTTGGCAGAAGCTCTGCCCTTTGGACCGGAACCTTGAAAGGTTTCCCTGAGCTGGAGTTTGTTTTGGGGGGTTTGCAGCACCTGAATGTCGCTGTGGCGTCGTGTCATTTGACGGACGGCTCCTGGGGGTTCAAACCTTGAACATGTGAAAGCAGCCGGTTGAAATGGACCCACCTTGGATGTGAGGGTCATTAATGGTCACTCGCTCCTCAACGATGGAGGAGCCCTTGAAAGTGTTTTCTATCTGAACACCATGAACGTGCACATCTGAGTGTGCGGCTGCATTTAACCTAACTTCAATAAGAGCATGAGAATGTGTGTGTAATAAGTGTGTGTTCCTTTAAAATGAAACGAGGACGACAGCAGGACCACGACAAACTGAAGCCGTGCTTCACCCTCTAACCCTATGAAACTAGTAGTATTTCAGTTCAACACTTGTACGGCACAGTACACACTGTCGCCTCTGCAGTGATGATACACCCACTAAGTACAAAGTACAGGAACCATCGGGCCCTGGTACTACATCAGGTGTACACGTCCCTGCTGAGGATTTATGGGAACGTCCTGTGACGTGCACGTGGGCCTGCTTTAACAGAATACTAATGAGCGTGCGCTGTACAGCCACATCGGCCTCAAGCCTGCACGTGGAGAGTTGGTGTCGTGAAAAGCCAAACCAAGAATTCTTTGTTGCATTGGTTTCATCTCAGAGTCTCTGCAAGATGAACCCAAAGACAATCTCCCTCACAGTCTCATCTCACTGTCTGTTCCCAAACTGATTCCAAACTTTTAAAACAATCCATAAAAGCTGAACATGGTCCTCCCATATTTAGTTGTAATAGCAGGTTGGCCAGTTTGTTAACATTCGAGCTCAATCCCAGCCACTATAATAGACCAATGAGGACAGAGGTCGATGGTTTGACTCACGCTGCTCGCCACTTCAATGCTTAATTGAAAGCAAATGATGGATTCTGTCTTTGGCTGCGTCTCTTTCTCTCTGATCAGAAATAAAAGCTGGGGGGGTCTGATTTGAACTTTGACTCAGAGCTGTGGCCTCGTGCTGGAGTTGTGTCTTTTCCACTTCTCAATCTGCCTTCTCTGACCGCGCCCCCGCTCTCGGCGCCGTTCCCCGTGGTCGTTTTCAGCCAATAACGCGTTGCTCTGTAATCGCTGCTCATCACTTCCAGCGTCAACACACGGCGATTTAATATTGAGCTGTAGATATAAAATCACATTCCTCTCGACCTACAGATGAGCCGTGGGGGGAGGGGGCGGGGCTCCTTATTGACGGCACGCTGCTGTGTTGTGTACCGATAAGAAACGATCCGCGTTTGAGTTGTCGTGGCACAAGAGGAGACACGAGCCTCGTGGCGTCTGAGGGAGGGGCCTGGGTTGTTTTGAGGACTGATTAGAGGACGTTTCCACTGCTGGGACCAGGCTCGGAATCACGCTCCAGAGAAAACCGAGAGGCCCTTCGGTCGGTCGGCTCCTGCGTCTCCCATCATGCAGCTGGGCTGCTTGCAGGAGCGTTCAGGGCGGTTTTGACACGCACACACCCAGTGATAGAGAAAGCTTCCTGGAGGAGGAACAACCCCCCCCGCTCCAACTAGCGATTTAGATCACGCGTGTCCAGTGAACGCTAATATCACACGGGGGGTCAGAGGTCAGAGGCTGAGGAGCAGCTGAAACGAGTCACAGCAAAGCGGTGGCTGTCAAGCTCTTGTTCAATCTCCCCCGAGCCTCAGTCCCCCCCCCCCCCCCCCCCCCCCCCCCCCCCCCCCCCCCCCCCTCCCCCCCCCTCCCCCCGCGTCACCCGACATCTCTGAGGTCCACTAAGCTTTGGACTAGCGTGACGGCGTAGGCCCGAGGTGTTACGCTCCATCCCTCGGCTGTTGGGGCAGCGCCGGGGTCGGCCCGGGCTAATTGGACAAAGGATTTCAGCTAATGAGACGGCTGGGTTCAGGTCGTCAGGGCGGGCTGATGCGAGCGGCGTCTCTCGGGGTAAAAAAGGTTCAACCGCTCCGTGATGGCGCCTCATCTAAATTCTTCATCATCGTTTATTTCTCAAACACATTGTCACAGCTAAAGCAAATACGTGTGATGTGTTTTGGCCACAGTGGGTGTGTCTAACTCTTTATGGGGCTTTCGTTTCCAGGCTGTTTGTTGGAGCCCATTTTCCATGACATTTTGTTCGGAGGCTCCAGAAGAACCAGTTCCATTTTGATGCAGCTCTGTCTCTGACATTTTGGAGATTGGATGTTGTTTTGACTGAGAGTAATTTGGGAAACGTGTTTGGGCCACTGAGTGCAGATGTGGGCTGGTGATGAGCTCCTGAGTGTCTGTGCAGCTCCCCATCTGTCCTCTCCACCCAAATGAAGCCATGTTAAATAGTTGTTATTCAGGGCTGCCCCGGAGCGTCTCAGACTCCTGTCGACCTGCGAGTGTCAGGGACCGGCCCGGCCCACTGAGAACCATCCAGGCCATGGGGTCGCCCATATGTCTCCCTCTCTCTTTTTAAACAATTGAGGATAAATTGCTCACCGAGTCCTCCAGTGGGTGGAACGTCCTCCTCGTCTAACCCAGGTTCCCCTGTCTTCTCTTCAGGGCCATGAAGGAGCCTGGACAGCTGCCGCCCACATAGAGGTCACCTCGCCGCTCCTTCCACGTGCTCCGCTCCAGAGGATGCTGGTCATGTGTCGCGGGCGCAGGAAGATCCTGGCGGCCTCCCTCGCCCTGGTCTTCATCCCGACGCTCACCTGGCTGTACCTGTCCGTCGGGAGCTTCCAAGGTATGTCTGACAGGGACGGAGACAACAGAATGGTCTTTTAGTACTGGCGAGCACATCGGGGAAACTCCTCCCACCTTATGCTGTGCACCTGCCTGTATGATACAGGTGAATAGTTAAAAAATACCTGGCAATGACTCTTCACTGTTCACTCCTGTGTTATGACTGTCTAAAGATAAATAGATTATTCACATTAACATGACAATTAAAGACTGAGCTGACTGACGTAAACATGCGTCCGTTTAAAATCACAAATGTGATACGTGTGTGTGAGATCAGACCTAACACAACGTGGCTGCTCACCTCTTGGTGCCGTAGCCCAACTCATCAGAGGACATGTGAGGAAACAAATGTCCTGCAGACAAAGTCACCCCCCCCCCCCCCCCCCCCCCCCCCCCCCCCCCCCCCTCTGGTTTATTAATGAATTACTCGGGCCTGTCCAGAGTTGATTACTTCCTGCAGACACTAGAGTTGTGGAGTGCTTGGAGCCATTTTAATGACTTTGAGTCGCTGCAGCGCTGCCATTTTTAATTACCGTTCAACTGATAACTGGAGGGGGGGGGGGTCACTGTCCTGGAGACTGTACTTGTGAATACATTCCCATCATGCACGTGTCACCAGGGCCTGCAAAGTCATTATTAGGCTTGGCAGGAAGTTCCTGGCGGTGGAGAGCCGTCTGAAAGGGGCGGGCCCTTGAGGAGCACACGCCCCCTTTAACACCCTCTCTGACCTGCTTTTCTCCCTCGGCCTCCATCGTCATCATTGTTCCCTCCTCCGCTCGGCTGTGTGTATCTGTCGGCCACGTTGAGACACATCGCCCGTCTGTGTGTGCACGTACGCACGCACGTGTGCTTTGGTCTGGCGATGTTATTAAAAACAGGCGCGTTGATTCCATAGAAGTCGACGTATAGAATGGTTCCAACCCCCTCGTCACACTTCCTGCCACCCAGAGGTTCAGGGTTGAGCCTGTTTGGGTGAAATGTACCTTTCTGTAATTACAGTGACGTGAGAGTTAAAGTGGCAAGGAAAGGGGGGGGGGGGGGGTTGACGGAAAGGGGGGGGGGGGGGCGGTGTGAGAGAGAGCAGGGGGGCGAGCGAACATGAAGGAAGGTCCCTCAGTTCCAGGGAACCAAGACTCAAGCAGGACATGCAGGCCAGTCTAATTGGGACAGGTGGGATTCTCATTGAACCCCCACAGGTCCCCGGGGGGGGGGGGCAGCTTGCCATGATGTCCTCACATTGAACCCCCACAGGTCCCCGGGGGGGGGGGGCAGCTTGCCATGATGTCCTCATGCACACTGGGCCCTCAGTGCTGGGAGCTGATTGGTTCTTTTTTTGTTGCACTCGCGGCTCTGATGGCTCCAGGAAAGAAGACGCCATTAGCCTGGTTGAAATGCACGGAGACGTCACCTTGACAGAGCTCTCTCTCTCTCTCTCTCTCTCTCTCTCTCTCTCGTCAGCCTATGGAATACTGTCCCCGTCCTTCTTGGGTCACATTGGACTTCCTTTTCATTTCTATTGTCTTGGGTTCTTATTAACAGCGGCGTGGAGACTGTGGAGACAAAGACCAAATGTCCTCTGTAGTTTGTGCATAGATGTACTTGTTATCTGCTGGAGACCATTTTCCTGCCAGGTAACGATGCACAGCCTTTATCTGAACTCTGTAAAGTGGGTCTTTGCATTTAGTAGCTGCGTCCACCTTCATGGTTCTCCATGTGTCTCAGACTGAAGCTCCTGGTTTTGTCTCGCCTGGTCGGGGTCTCACTTTCAGTCCCGTCCATGTCCCGTCCACGTCCCCTTGCATCATGAGACGAGAATGAACAGATGAAATGACATGACATGATATTTCTCAACTAGCCACATGAACATTCTGGTTTCATGGACGTGCTGTGCTCACTTTAGCTGAGACATTACGAACGCGACAGAATCATGTTTCACACACACACACACACACTCACACACTCACAGTAAACCGGTGGATTGTGTACGTGATGTGTTGCTGGCTGATGTGAGTCGTCCATCCATCCAATCATCCAGCAACACTGAAGGTCACTGACCCCGGCACGCCATCAGTTTTTATTAGCATGGGATCCAGCTGTCCTGACACACACACACACACACACACACACACACACCTGTGGGTGGCAGATTAGTGAATCATTCCCTCTGTTTTAACCAAACACAGCATTGTTTCCATCAGTGGCCTCATGACCTCATGACCCCCCCCCCCACACACACACACACACACACACACACACACACTGGTACGAGACAATTTCAGGACTTAACGTTGTTTTCACCCTGAAGGATTTGGAATCCTGTGTGACTGGATCATGGAGTGCAGAGGTCACGGAGGGGCCAGCTTCAGTTCTGACTTGACACATCACTTCCATAGCGTTCCCCCTCATCTAAACACATTCCTGTCCAGCAGCAGTAGTAGTAGTAGTCGTAGTACTATGAAGTGGTCCTCCAGTATCGCATCCCTCCCTTCCTCTGTTCAGGTGCCATCGATGCCTCTGAGAGCTGAGCTGAGGGTCGCGACCCCATCACCGCTGAACATTCTGTTTACACTACTTTCATTTTATCAGTCCCATTGGTCGATAATAGCAGATGATGTGCTTTAACATCGGACTACTTAGCGTTCATTTCCAATACTGCAATCCTTCTGTTTCTGCATGGTTTAAATGCATATTACTGTCTGTGCCTTACATGCGTGCAACGAGTGGTCATCGGCTCCGTTTCACTGGGATTAGACCCAGCAAATTAATTAAGAACGTGCTTCGCTTACGTGCAGCGTATCCTGGCTCTCAGTGTGTGTGGATTATTCAGCTCCATGTCTGTGAGCACAGTTTAAAATAACGGGCCTGTCTCTCTGCAGGAGTGCAGATGTTTGCGTGGCTCAGTGTCAGAGTGAGATCAACCGGTGGCTGTCAGACGGTATCGTATCAATACATGTAAGAGGAGCTTGGTTCTCTGCTGTACTGGAAAGATGTGGATCTCCCAGCAGGGCCTCGCCCACACCACTGTGTTTTAGAATAGAGCGTTTTTATTCCTCCCCCCGGGGGAAGCCCACATTTACAGCAGCTCAGGGGAATGAACCGTGCAAAAGCATAGGAAAGGAAAAAACAGCCTTAAAGCCGTGGGGTGTCCTCCATGATGGAGGCGGCACGCCATAGGGCCTCACTGGGCGTCCACAAAGAACCAGTCAGCAGACCTGGTGCATCCTGACGCCCCCCCCTCCCCCAGCTCAGGAGATTTATCTCCCTTCCTCTCCGCAGGACTCCGAGATGCTCGTTCATATATTTGAAGCCGACGAGAGGGGAGCAGAGGAAATTGCTGCTGACGTGCATGTGGAGCGGCTCTGCTGTTAGCGCTGGTGCTGTTGATCAAAACAAATCTGGAGAAGCATCAACACTTTGATGCAGCTCCTCCATGTTAGCCATGGCCTCACGGGGGGGGGGGTCTGTAATAACTAAGCCTGGTAAATAATGAGGAGGGATTATGTCAATTAAAACAAAGTCCCAAACACAGGTGAGCATCATCATCATCTGCAGTGACGTCAGATCCCACCCACCTGCCTGTGTTGGCCACGCCACATTGTGTAAATAACACCATCAACAGCAGCGGAGGAGCGGAGGTAACGGCTGAACGACTATGAAAATGAGCGAAAGAGATTTTAGGATGAAGGCGGTTCAGACCCAGCTGTCCACCACTAATGCCTCAGTGAGTCAGAGAAACGTTTCACCTTGGACGCCGGCACCGCCCAGCGGGGGGGGGGGTCCCGTTATTCTGAGGAGACGTGGAGACAAAGGCAGGAAGGGTCCACACGTCTCAGCCCGTGATTATTTCATGTTTTGTATTCAAGTATTTTCAGGTGTGAAGGTAGTTAAAACAGTCACACACATACTAGTGAACGATATACTATATACTATAACTATATACTGTATACTGTGTACTATATGCATTCAAATGTTCAAGGGACCTCAAGGCTGATAAAGTAATGAACATTCTGGCACATCAACGTCATAGAAATGAGAAGGTTAGGGCTGGTTGGGAAGTGATGTCATCATTTGATCCGTGCTATTAAATCCATTAGAGCCCAATCAAAGAGCTAATCCACCATATGCTAACAAGGACATAAAATACTGGCCACACCTGTTCAGAGAGGGGGGGCCTGGTGGGAATGAAGTCGACGCCTAATCAAAGAACAAACCCGTTAAATTAGCGTCGGCCGTGAAGGATCCACATCAGTCTGTTAGACCTGCGTCCAGCCTCTGAGCGCTCTCACGTTGACCCTTCACCTGCTAACCCCTGCTGCTCTCACCTTTTAGATTTACACGTTTACACCCAACCCCAAAATGGACAAGGACACGTTTGAAGCCAGTGCACCGAGGTTTCTGGACTTGTCCCATGAACAACACATCAACTGACCTCAATGGAGTTTAAATGTGTATCTCTGTGTGTGTCATGCTCACCTCACCTGAATATGCAGAGAAACCTGAGAACACAAGGGAACTGTGTGTGTGTGTGTGTGTGTGTGTGTGTGTGTGTGTGTGTGTGTGTGTGTGTGTGTGTGTGTGTGTGTGTGTGTGTGTGTGTGTGTGTGTGTGTGGTGTGTGTGTGTGTGTGTGTGTGTGTGTGTGTGTGTGTGTGTGTGTGTGTGTGTGTGTGTTCCATACAGCATGACTCTGCAACTCGTCAACTTTTCCAAAATCGACCAGCAACCAGTTCTTCCGTCTCTCTACGAGTTGAGGAACGTTGATGAGACGGCTCAGTTCAGGACCTACTGTCCTCTCTCCCTTTGCCCTCTGTGCTGACTGACAGGCAGCTTAAACCCTGGGGGAAGAGTGTTGGTCCCACCCATCATAAATTAGAGGGAGAGGACAGTAATGATTAAATCCCAGGTATTAACATCTCAAGGCTGATCTGTCCTGTGAAGGTCGAGGCGGCCCTGAGGGCGGAGTTTCTGCCGTCTGCGGTTTCCAGTCAAACTTAATGGTTTTCTCCCTGACCCGTCCCACAGTGAAGCCGCTGCCTCTCTCTCCTCTGGAAGTCCAGTCATCGACGGCGGTGGGCGAGCGGCAGGCCCTAGAGCTGCGGGTGCGGGCGGTGGAGGAGGAGAACCGGGCCCTGCGCCGGGAGCTCAGCCAGCCGCCCAGGAGCCCGCCGGCACGGCTTCCCGGCGCCGGTCACCGCGGCAACCAGAGCCGGGCCCACTCGGAGGAGGGCACCGGGGACAACGAGGGCCAGAAAGCGGCGGCGGCGGTGGGAAACAGCTCCGACTGCGTGCAGCAGCCGGTCGTGGATAAATGCGAGGTGAGGCGCCGCTGTTCCTCAGAGCTGGTCTCCTGCAGCCCTGGTCTGGTGATAGTGCACGATAGCTCCTCCCCCCAGGCCTCATCACTTTAGAGGATGATTCCCTCCTGAGCCACGCCCACCACACCTGCCCCCGCCTCTCAGAACATTAGCAGCCATTGAGTGATGAATGTACAGTAAGTTCTAGAAGCGATGGTTCAGAAGCTAAACCAGTCTGTGCTGGGTTAGCTAGCTGCCCTGGGTTAATGATGATGCTGCGTGGTCATGTCCCTCTGAGTCACTGGGACCACACACACACACACACACACACACACACACACACACACACACTCATCAATAACATTTTCCTGGTTGTGCAGCAGCAGTTGTTCAGCTGTGTGTTTCCTCTGGGAACTAATGGGTTTGGAGATGAGTCACTTTCCTCGCATGCAGCCAATGTTGAGCTTTATTCAAATGTGACATGTTCTAGGAAGACCTCAGGTCATTCAGTGTTTTGATCATCAGTCCACCTCAGCTGTCTGTACAAGCATGTTTGTTTCTTTTAATTGTCACACGACTCGTTGGGCTTCTGTGTCACAGGATTTAGAAGTGGAGCAGTCGTCGCATGGCTTTGATAAATGGCCGCGTGACGAATGTTTGACATCTCGTCACACATTGAAACCCTGTGTGGAGCAGCACCGTCGCTGCCTCGGAGTCACTTCAACCGCTGTGAGAAAAACTCTGTAAAATAAGCAGAATAAACCAAATTAAAAGATTCTGCATTCAGGCACGTTCACTGTGTGTGCTGCTTCACTTGCTGTGGAAGCTGGATGAATCTGCTGATAGACAATCTGACTCAGGATCAGTTGGCTGCATCCTGGACAGTTTGTCTTCATCTCTGGACAGTGAGCAAAAGTGCCCCCCCCCCCCCCACACACACACACACACACACACACACACACCCGCTCTCATGGCAGGTGTGTGTGTGTGTGTGTCCTCAGATGGTCGTTGTTTTTTATCACCACCCTCAGCCTTCCTCCCACACCCGCTGTCACTCACGCACGGCTCTCAGCCGCCGCTCAAGCAGCCAGCTCGGTCCTTCGGGGGGGGGGGGTCACAAGAGGAGACTGCCCCCCCCGCTCCGTCTGTGCGTGTGCCTTGCGTTTCCCAGGAGCCCTTCGTCTCATCGTGTGTAACCCTTCTCTCCCCCCACAGACCATCCACGTGGCCATCGTATGTGCAGGGTACAACGCCAGCCGGGACGTGGTGACGCTGGTCAAGTCGGTGCTTTTCCACAGGTAAGCCAGTGCTGCTTTTCCTCTCCCAGAAAGAGACGATCCTCGAAATGATACACAACTAATGCGTTGCATTCCTGAGGGCCTGAGGTGGGGAAATAATCCGATCCATTCTTGATCTAAGCAGAAGCAGGTCAGACACGGCAGGATGGCCTCAGGCGTTCTGAGGAAATGAGTCCCCATCAAACGTCATTTGATTTCCTGTATCTCTGATACTGCAGATATTTAAAAGTACAGAAATATAGTCAGCGGGTGAACGTTGCTGCAGATACTCTGGTGTTGTTTCCAGCTCTTCAGCCGGTGAACCTGTTTCCCCCGACTAGGAATGGGCTGGATCTGGTCCAGTCTGGTGTGCCAGTAGTCACATGACAACATGAGTAAAGGTTTATTATGCACTGGAGATATTAGCAGGCGGCCCGTGTGCGTTCAGCTTCCCAGCTTGTTAATTAGCTTCAGATTTGCAGGTGAATTAATCATAAGTGCAATTATAATTCGATTTCATCCTGACGGGATCCAGGCTCCAGCTCCTGCTGCTTTTTTGTTTTGTTGTTTTAATTTTAATAGCAGTGTTCCTGGGTCTGCTTGAGAATTCAAACCCAGAGAGTCTAACTACCGTTGTGTTCAAACACAATCGGCAAGATGGATCCCTGCAGGAACATTGCTTTGCGAAACCGTGCAACGTGCAATTAGGGAAGAGGAAATAAATAGGGAAGAACCGCGAAGCCCATTATGAACTAGCAAGGATAATAAATAGTAGGTCATTATCTAAACATGCTCATTTTAATGAAGCTTCAGTGTCTAAATGGTTTCATAAAAGAGTCCAAGTCAAATGAAATTGAGTCGATTGGGCCAATTACTCCTCCCCGAGCCTCATCCAGGAATCTGTGACTCACAGACAGAGTTGATGGAGTTTGATTGACTGATGGAAGCTTAGTGGAAATCCCAAGATTAGCTTCATGACCTGGCGCTGGCAGCGTGTGACACCTGAAGGAGACGTGATTGGGCTGCGTCACAGTGTGATGCACTGAACCTTTTCCATTCTATAGTTGGAGGTGAACTTCCACATGCTCTCAAGTGTTGGTGTTTTAATAAAACCCACACAATGCTTTTTCGGATCCAACAAGCTGCAGCCAACAGCGCTACCGTTAGCACGGTCGCGTGTCTGAGTGCTGCTGTTGGGACTTGTTACTCTGGTGGCTTCAGCACCATGGACAGTGCTGAGGACGGGGGGACGGTGAAAGGACAACAACAGTCTTTCTACCATCGCAATCTGCTTTGATTCAATGACCAGAGGACACCTGCTGCGTCTTCGTCTTCAGTGAAGGGATGACTGGAATCCATAACCCATTTTTGATTACATAGTACTAACTTGACCAGCACTGTCCCTGCTGCCATATTTCTATGAATGTATCATGCTATACGTTTCCAGTGGCCGCTGCCTCTTAGGGCTGCGTTCAGTCACGCCTTCGACTCGGTCCAGCGCCGACTGTAAGTCCTGTCGGGAGAATCCAATCCAGCGACAGGAGCAGTCATCTTTAAAACGTTTTCACTGAGCTGTGTCACCTCTCCTGGCTGAACGCGTGAGAACTCCCGTGGGCCGCGGGCAAAGGTTGAAACATCTCATTCCATGGTGAGCGCTCGTCTCCTAGAACCGTTTTTATTCCACCCGAGGGAAGAGAGGAGCAGACGTGGACCTCCACAGACTAATACCCAGAGCAGGGGCTCGTACACAACACAGACTGAATGTTTAGGGGAGTCTTTGTCATTCCATATTTTACATATGAGAACATGCACTTTGTCTGTGAGTGAGACCGCGTCACCATGATGGACTCCACGTTCCGTCTTTGTAGCATTTTGGACATATTTGGCCCAAAGATGTCAAATGTGAAGCTCAGCTGAAGTACACACTCCTCTGGCGCTGTGTAGCGGCGGCGTCCCCGGTCAAGCGCTCGTTGCCGTGCGTGTGAAGATGCGGCTGACAGCTCCCAGCCTCGAGTACACTCAGTCCTCACGCCGCCGCATCTTCACCTCATTTGAACGCTCTGAACAGATGTGCCGAGATTCCACCCTGCACATCTGTGTGTGTGTGTGTGTGTGTGTGTGTGTGTGTGTGTGTGTGTCCCCCTCCCGGCTTTATCTGGAGCTTTCAGTCACATCACATTTCCCTCATGAGCAAATAAAGTGTTGATGAAGATTAAAATAGACGCACACTTGATGTACTTGAAATAGTTTCCCCAGCATCAGAGACATCATCACAGCAACCACGAGAACACACAAGCTCAAGCTTTAAAAGGCTCAAGAGCTGCAGCTATAAAACCACTGATGGACAGATTCTTTAAAAACCTCAGTCCTACTTCTTTTTTATAGTACTTCTTGAAACACTAGTTGTACTGCAGTGGTCGACTGCTGAGAGGTTCTGCCCCTGTCGTTGTTTTGTTTTCTGTTCAACTCGGCATCTAAAAAGCAAATAAAAGAGACTCCGTGCTGATGATTTATGAAAAATATTCACACTCTGAGAGGAAGTGAATCAGCGTGCGTGCTCGCTCGCCGTGTCACCCAGCGTGACTCACTGATGTGTTTTTAATAGGTTTTTTGTAAATAATCTACTAAAGTGGGATAGATGCATATGATCCTCATGTTCACGCTCATCACACCACTGGACAGCCAGCGTCCCCCGTCCTGGGAGGACACCGCTGTCCAGCAAACGTCGTGTTGATTCGCAGGCCTCCTGAACTCAGTGGCGCCTACGCGTGTAACCGAGCCGTCACACGCCCCCTCGCTGCCGGGGTCGAGCTTTGATCGCTCCCCCGCCCACCTGAGAGAACATGGTGATCTCACCTAAGATAGACTGGTCCAGTGCGTAATGAGCGTTATCACACACACACACACACGGGTGTGAGGTTATTTTGGAATATTTTTTAATATTTAACATCTCGTCCAGATCCAGGCTTTGATGTTTTATGTTCATCTCTTTTCTTTTTATCTTTCATCCATTCATTCATCTTCAACCAACGAGCCTGACACCTGTCTTTACCTGATGGAATGTTGTGGTAAACACAGCAGCAGGTTGTCTTTAACCTCTCGTGTGTGTGTGTGTGTGTGTGTCCACAGGCGGAACCCCCTGCATTTCCACTTCATCACTGACTCCATCGCTCAGCAGATCCTGTCCTCTCTGTTCCACACCTGGATGGTTCCTGCCGTCAGGGTCGATTTCTACGATGCAGATGAGTTGAAGGTGAGCCCCCCCCCACTCGGCGCTAGATGATGTGCTGCCGGCTTTATTTTGTAAACTGCACTTTGTATTCAGGCCATTTAACAGCAAATGGTCCCGGTGTTTGATCCGTGCGTTCCAGAGCGAGGTGTCATGGATCCCCAACAAACACTACTCTGGGATCTACGGCCTGATGAAGCTGGTGCTCACCAAGACGCTGCCGTCCGATCTGCAGAGGGTCATCGTCCTGGACACGGACATCACCTTCGCCACCGACATCGCCGAACTCTGGGCCGTCTTCCACAAGTTCAAAGGTAAGACATCTGCCTCCTTCTCTGTGTCGCTCTGTCTGTTTCTAGCTGTCCACGAATCCCACGTAGAGCCAGTTCTGTCCCAGTCCAGCTGTCCAGGGCGCGTTGGCGTGAGTCGCTGTCACTGAGCTGAGATCATAAGAACAGTTGTGTTGCTTCACTCCCGTCTCCAGGATGTTTGTGGCTCTGAGTTAACACACAAGTGGAGCGAGTTTGCGTTTATTGATGCAATCTTTAGACCGTGGGGGTTTTAACTGGTACAGGTTCACTTGAACCACTCATGCCACAATCATGCCAACACGTAAGAGATGTATCTCCTTCTAGAAAGGAAGAGGCTCTACGGCTGGTTGATCCGACCAGAATCAACATTATAATTCAAATTTAGAATGTCAAGATGACTGATGATGTCATTTATTTGTCCAAACCAGCTCTCATTGAAGATCTGAGTTAAACAGTTGAACAACATGAGCGTGCACAGTGCACGCTGATCTGGACAAAGCCTCAACACAGCTTGGCGCCAGATGCCGTTAAACCGTCGCCAGACCTTTAGAATCCTGTCCTCCATCTTAAATAGAGGCCAAGCAGGAGGTGCGGAGGCGTTAGAACACCTTCCCAGGAGCGTAGCCCAGCACCAGGAGGAGAGGGGGCGGCGCTGAGTCACAGATTTATGGGCAGAGCCGTCCAGAGCCGGGGGATTTGGATCAATCTTAATTAACAGTCGACTGCCACCCACGCCGCTTGTTGTTCAGAGTGTATCCCCATTATGTTTCAGGGATTACGACGACGCACTCACACACTCAGGCTGCAGCTGAGCAGACCGCTTCCAAACAGCGGCCTCCCCTGACCTCAGTCCTGGTTCAGCTCTTTACATCCAATAGAAGAGAAGTAACGTCTGGTACATTTGAACAAACCGACGCCTGACGGCCGTGTTTCTGCAGCATGAATGAGTCACATCTGCCCACCGTGGTTAGGGTCAACTCACAATTACAGTCCAGACACTAACATTGTTGACATTTTCAGGTCTTGGGTGGCGTTGTTTGGGCCTTACAGTGTTGCTGGCTGATCAATGAACAGAAAGTTGATGCTGCTCAGCAGAAGATAAGGAAACGTGTCAGCTCAAGGATGGTGTCATTGACTCCAGATCCACTGGCAGATTTCTGTCCTTGTCTCATCCTGGCCCAGGTCGCCCTGTCCTCTGGGTGTTCCAGCAGGTGGAGTGTGGATGGGCGGTGCTGGTGCTGCTGAGATGAGGAACATGCTCCCAGTGCTCTCATTGAATTAGCAGCGTTTGGAACTGAGTGATAGCTTCAGCATAATATGCATTTCCAAAACACTTATTCCATCAGAGTCACTCTGCTGCCCCGACTTTCTCATTTTCATGCAAAAACAATTTGCATTTTCACATCAAATGCAGTTACTGCCACTTTGCAGGGTTTTTTTTCGTTTTAGTGCAGCCTGGGTAGCGTCCCTGCAGACGTCTCAAACGTCTCAGCCCCTTTAAATTACAATCAAGTACATTCTTCTTTCCGTGTCAGCCAGAGACAACATGTCTTCACAGGGATTTGTCCCAAGTCCAAGCTTTAACTCTTGGCTATTTGCTGGACTGTTGTTTCACGTGTGCCTCTTGCTTGTATGATCTTGCCATGAGGCCGTTTATCCATCGTCACACATCGCTGGTGCCTGCCTGGAGCGTGGGAGGAGTTAAGCCTCCACTTGTAATCGGTAGATACTCTGGGGTCAGGTGAGGAGCCCTGGGGAAATTAGCGGCCGGCTCCAGACCTCATGTTTAATTTTAGCCTCATTGCCACACAGTGGTCTGCAGGGAGGAGAAACCTTGACCCTTGGCACTTGGACAAATGGGTGTGTGCCCAGGGGCAGGGGTCAGGGGTGGAGACACACTGCCGTAATGCGTTTGAACATCTCTCAGGGACCGTGTGCACAGTCCTGGTCCATATTGCATTACCAGTCATTTTTCTCCAGAGGATTCACTCTGGGGCTACCAACCCGGCTAAAGTCCAGCTGCTGTGTGCAGATCTTGTCCCTGTGCGTCAACGTTTATGAGACGTCCTTATTGATTTTGTGTTTACTGTTGCTGCTCAGCGATGGGTCGTGTTTACTCGGCTGTTATTAGCTTCATAGGAGTTAATCTGTGAAGGTGATTGTTGGTCGCAGTGGTGTGGATCTCCCAGAACAATCAACCTAACAAATGAACTGAAGACTATCTTGCAGATAGCAGTGAGTCTGCTCACTAACAGTCAGCGGTTGGAGCAGCAGCATGACATCAGTTCAAGTTGCCTCTTTTTGTACAATTTTGCAGCTTGAAACCACAATCCTTGAGCTAGTTTACATATTTCTTTGTTGTTGTTGTGATTAAATAATTATTTAATTGTTGATAGTGAGCATGCAGATGTTCCCGAGTTGGAAATAAGCACAAATCTAGGTGGGTGTCAAAAACTGGCCAGGAAACCATTGCAGAGAGAGCTCGAGGCTACTTAAGGTTGAATCCTTAACTTTCCTGGCACCAGGGTTGGAGTGTCATGTTTAATTTACCCCCCTCTGTTGGGGGGGGCACCCGGAGGCTTGTCAGAGACAGAGAACATGGGCTTGAGCAAAGGCGCCTGTTTTAGCTGTCCAGAAGAAGAGGGTTTGGGGGGAGATAACAGCTGTTGTTGCTGCAGATTCAGTGGGGCGGAGCCAGAAGAAAGTCACACCCTTGGGGCAGGCCCCGGACTGGAGCCAGACAAAACCGCCACCTGTAGGGTAGAGACAGGCAGGAAGCCTTGGCACAGGTGTAGGAGGAGCAGGCGGACATTAAGACATGGACCTCTGCCAGATGAAGGTGTGGTCTGGTGAAGCTTCGAGGAGAACCCTTGACCTGGCTGACTCGAGTATCGGGGTGGGGTCATTACCTCGGTCTCCCTTATGTTCACACCTGTGATAGAATGTGGCCACGTGCATCATAGACCAAGTGGTGTTAGCAAACACATCTTGTGGCCAGGACCAGCACAGTGACGGCACGGTTCTGAAAGAGGATGGTCAGTGATGATTTGGACCTGCAAGGTAGCCCAAATCCCGATAGCACGAGGCTTTGCAGAAGAGGGATTACCAACAATAGTCCTACAGATAAAAAAGAAGACTTGTGGCTTGAGTAAGGCAGAATTTATTGATTCAACCCAAAAGCGAAATTAAAGGTGACGTGGAAAATCTTTTCAGGTCCATGGATGAGCGGCACATGTTGTGATGACCTTTAACCACACAAATCTCCGTACTTAATCTTGAGTCTAGGTAAATGTTCAGTAGTGAAATGTCTTTCATCCTGCTTACAAATGAACAAACAGTGTGAGTGTAAAATATCGGTTTGTGGACCGATGCCATGTGTCCTACGCTTCTCATTGCAGCTCAGGGCGTCACAGCTGGGTGATACCAAGAGAGGCGAAACAGAATTTAAAAAGCTTCTAACGGGAAAAAGAAAAGAAAAGGTGAAAGGGAAGATTTAAGACAAAGCTTGGGAAAGGAGGCTTTGTCAGTCGAGTCTCCTCAGTGAGGAACACGTCGCAGCTATTCGGCAGCTTCCTCGTCGTCCTCCGCTTCTGCATTCGCATCCTCGGCAGTAGCGTCCTGGTACTGCTGGTACTCAGACACCAGGTCGTTCATGTTGCTCTCAGCCTCTGTGAACTCCATCTCGTCCATACCTTCACCCGTGTACCTGAAACAGTGGACGCAAAGTCAATGGCATCAGGCGACTGTGGGAATTCTGAGGAACAACAAGAACAAAACTTTGTCCCCCCTCCTCTCACCAGTGGAGGAAGGCCTTGCGGCGGAACATGGCCGTGAACTGCTCTGAGACGCGCTTGAACAGCTCCTGGATGGCTGTGTTGTTGCCGATGAAGGTGGAGGACATCTTGAGGCCGCTGGGAGGGATGTTGCAGACGGCCGTCTTGACGTTGTTGGGGATCCACTCCACAAAGTAGCTGCTGTTCTTGTTCTGCACGTTCAGCATCTGCTCTTCCACCTCCTTCATGGACAGGCTGCCCCGGAAGATGGCGGCGACAGTCAGATAGCGCCCGTGGCGTGGGTCACAGGCAGCCATCATGTTTTTGGCATCGAACATCTGCTGGGTGATTTCAGCAACTGTCAGCGCCCTAGAAAAAGACAGATCATCCATTCAAAATGCACGAAAACACTTGGTGCTGGTCTGATTCGGGCGCCTGCCTCGCTACCTGTACTGCTGGCTGCCCCGACTGGTCAGGGGGGCGAAGCCTGGCATGAAGAAGTGCAGCCTGGGGAAGGGAATCATGTTGACAGCCAGTTTCCTCAGATCAGCGTTGAGCTGACCGGGAAAGCGCAGACAGGTGGTCACCCCGCTCATGGTGCACGAGATGAGGTGGTTGAGGTCAGAATAAGTGGGTGTGGTGAGCTTCAGAGTACGGAAGCAGATGTCATAGAGGGCCTCGTTATCCATGCAGAAGGTCTCATCTGTGTTCTCGACCAGCTGGTGGACAGACAGGGTGGCGTTGTAGGGCTCTACCACGGTGTCTGACACCTGGAGGCAGGATCATCATTAAAGCTCAGAGGAAACACCTTAACCATCTGATTCCATTCTCACGAGTGAGGAGTACCTTAGGGGAGGGGACCACGCTGAATGTGTTCATGATGCGGTCAGGGTACTCCTCTCTGATTTTGCTCATCAGCAGTGTGCCCATGCCAGAGCCGGTGCCTCCACCCAGGGAGTGTGTGAGCTGGAAGCCCTGGAGGCAGTCGCAGCCCTCAGCCTCCTTCCTCGTCACATCCAGGACAGCGTCCATGACCTCAGCGCCCTCAGTGTAGTGGCCTTTAGCCCAGTTATTGCCAGCTCCACTCTGGCCTGAGGTGCATGCAAATACAGATAAACCTTCCTGATCTATCTAGCCAATCAGTAAATACTAATTCATTATTTCAGTTCTCACCAAAGACAAAGTTGTCTGGCCTAAAGATCCCACCATAAGGACTAGACCTCACAGCATCCATTGTTCCTGGCTCCAGGTCCACCAGCACTGCACGAGGAACATACTTCCCACCTGGTGATGACAGGGACAAGAGTGTGAGCTTGACTCCATAGTGATCTGTATTTAATTCTGTCCAGTGACTGACTGAGTGCTGTGGATGTGAGATGATTTAACTGATCTGGCAAAACGACGCTAACCTGCCGCCTCGTTGTAGTAGACGTTGATGCGCTCCAGCTGCAGATTGTCATCTCCTTCGTACGTCCCAGACGGGTCGATGCCGTGCTCGCTGCTTATCACCTCCCAGAACTGGAGAACACACATCAGAGGTTAAATTAGCCGGCAAACTAGCATGACCTTTGCAAGCAAGTCCAACTGAACGCAGGCTACCGTTTGCTCTGATACACTTCAAACATGTTTTCCAACCTTTCCTCCAATCTGGTTGCCACACTGGCCAACTTGTAGATGCACGATCTCCCTCATTGTTGTTGAAATTTAAACTTGTACTGACTTGTAGCCTGACTCTCTGTGAATGAAGAATGAGAAAAGGAATCAATAGTCAATCAAAAATAAGATGGCGTGATGATGGATGCTGCAGCGGGGAGCCGGAAGCTTAAAGTGGATTTCAAACACAACACTCGACTTGCAGACAACTTTTCTCATGTGCTAAATGCTACATGGAAGATGCTATGTAACAGAGGCTTCATAGCCACGCTACATAGAAGATACCATGCTATGCTGCTTGGGAGATGCTACGTAGACGTCGCTACATAGAAGCGCAACATTAGGCGCAACATTTCATACTGAATCAAATCTAATTGTGTTTATATGGCACTTTTTGTGCATAAAAGCAAAGTGAGAGGCTAAAAACAACAAGAGGAAGAAAAACACAAAAATACACAAAAACACACACACTCTAAACAGAGACATCAGCAGGCACCAAATCGACAGATTATGATAAAGCAAAGTAAATTACCTATAAACTGGATGCTAGCCACCAATCAAACCAACAGAACAGAATAGAACAATAATGCAAATAACTGCTGTTTCAAATATTCCCAGATGTTGGACAACTAGCTAACTTTGTTCTCAGGCTAGCTAACATTAGCTATATCAACAAAATTAATTAATTAATTTCAACTTGAACGGTTTGTACTTACTCGACAGTTCTTGGTCTTGATTGTTCACAGGTCCGAGCTCAAGTTGTGGTTTGGAATTAACCATAAACATTTGGCTCTATTTATATAGATCTCATTATAGAGCCTATTCCACTTGGAGAGTTCTTGCTCCATAGAAAACGTTGTCTGTCATCAAAGGTGACTCTGCCACTGCTGGGACAGACTATTTGTGAACCATAGTTGTTGGGCCTACATGTATAGCCTAAAGCCTGGCCACATGGCTCCTTTGATCTTAAGACGACCAAAAGCTTCTTGAACCTTCCAGGGGGGCGGGAGGTAGGGGTGCCCCATGACTGTATGTCCTCATAGGACGTGGTTTGTTGGGTCCTGAATACAGTGCAGGGCTGTATCCAGGCTGAGCTTGGGCAGGGCCATTCAAGGACAGTTAGAAACTTGCTGCAAAGCCAGTCCAGCCTTTTCTTGGCCGTGTGCTTCGGGTCATTGTCACGCTGAAAGATGGAGCCAGTTTTTTCCTTCGAGCACCTCTCTGCGTTTGGCAGCAGCTTCAGTTCTCAGCCAGGTGAGTAATGCCCGGTGTTTTTGTACACATATAACGTGGTTACCAGCGTCAGCATGGGCTGACCTGTTTGTCTTTTATCACGTATCAAGAGTTGGAACTGGCAGGAAATCCAATCCTTATCTGAAATTGGTTGCAGTATCAGCATGTTGAGGGTAATGTGCGCTCTGGCAGCTCAGTCCCTGTCACTTTTTCTCATCGCCGGGACTGCCAGCCGTTTATTTTCCTCATATCTTTCCGTGTGATCACGCAGTTAAATATCACGCTTTAAGAGCCGATGACATGTTGACAATCGTGTCACAGAATCCATTTTACCAGTCGTCACACAGCCTTTTTTCCCTTTTGTTCCATCGCTGTTATCTACCACTTGCACCCAATTGTCTCAGATGATGTGCGACACAAACAGAAACGGAGCCCCAGATCGTCGCGTTACCCGAACGCAAACACACCCTTATCAGCGAACAGGGACCGGGCTTGATGTCACTTCGATTGACGCCAACAGTAATTGCCCATCTCTGGTGTGATGAAGTCTTTCCGCAGAGCTGCTGAGCTGGAACAAGCCATGTTCTGAACCATGCTGAACCATGCTTGATGGTTCAGCCTCAGGGGCTGCAAACAGGAGCAGAGGTCGTTTCACCTCAGCCTCCACGATACTGTGCAGCAAAGGTATAATACTGCTCTACTGTCTTGGGGCACAGAGGTTCCAGTCCCAGTTTGCCCACTGGGTTCCTCCCACAGTCCAAACACATGCAAACCTTTAAATGATGATGGTGTTAAAGTGAGAGGGAATAGTTGTTTGTCGGTTTTGCCCTTGTGTTTGCAGCCTCTCGCTCAGTGACAGGATTGGCTGCCCCCCCCCAAAGCATCGGGGGTACAGATGGATGAATCTTTCAAATTTAACATTGCAGATTGATACTTAATTAGATCAAGAAGCTGTGTGAGGCTGAGAAGGAGTTAATCCAGGGACCTGGTCCGTGCCCTTCCAGCTGCATCACCAGGTCACACAGTTTAACGGAGTGATGAAAGTGAGGCGAGGAGGAAACAAACTGTACGAACTGAAGGCAGCCTCACACTTCAAAGCGACGGCCAAATGCAGATTCATTCTGCTCTGCTTTTATGTGCCCATCTAAAAAAAATGGATGATTTACTCCTCAGCGTTCCACTGTCCTGAAGAGAACTGCCTTTTTTTCTTTGTGAATTGATCACTGGATGGTGGAATGGCTTCATGCATGCCTTCTTCTAGGACTGTCAGGCCTCATGAGCACCAGTGGGTGACTCTTATGGAATTTACTCAAATCAACATGAAAGATGCTCCACAGAAGATGGTCCCGATCCGTGTCACTGTGCCATCTGAAGGACAAGTGCGATTGATTGTATTCCCACTCCCCAGAGGTTGAACTTCTCCGGCGCTGATGCTAAGGGCTTGTTGAAACAGAGCTGTGTTAAAGGCATCGAAGCTATGGAAACAAAAATGGTACCATGCAGTTGTGCCTGTGTATCTCCATGGCTGTTCCTAGAACCACTTTAAATGCAAATATGATATATTTTCATAACCTATTTATTCAGGCAGTAGCTCTTAGCAAGCGTCCCGGTCACTGTTGGATTTTTAAACTTAGAACATGAGCTGAAATGAGAGAGAGCCAGCGAGCAGGAGAGCGTGCACGATCCTGCAGGTTATTGATGATGAAAGGCTGCGCACATGTAGATTGTCTCCAGAGTCTCCCTTTCGAATTCTTTGACTCAAATGTCGTCTCAGATCCTCAGATCTACTCCCTGAGCGCACTGAGTCTGCAGGGAGGATTTCCACAGTACTGATGTTGGTTCTGGGTTTCAGTTTCACATCAGTTTCAGTCGGGTGCAAAAACGTGCTTTGCATTAAACCTAAATGAAACATGTTCTGCTAATGTACAGCCGATAGCATGAGGGTCCCGGCCCGACGACCCCGCGCTTTCTCTCAACACGCAGCTAAATGCAATTAACGTTACTAACGGCAGAGGACTCTTGGACAGAGCCTGTCCTTGGATTAAGAACACTTAAATGTATTACAGTGTTCTCCTCGCTGGTTTGTCAGCAGTTCATTCCTCATGTGACAGAAATGCTTTTTAGCTGATCACTTTGTGTTCAAGGGCCCCGGAGATGCAGTGAGTCGCTCTGGAAGCAGCCTGTTGTTTGACCTGCTCCTCCTTCTTCTTCTCTGGTTGTTTAGCTGCTTTCCTTTCAGGTATTCTTGTTGACTTAATTTGGCAAATATCGAATAGATAGATTTATCATGAGGTGATGAGGACATGAGCGATGATGTTGGTGAGGCCCGCTGGCGCCCGGTGTAAAGGCTGGCGACCTCTTACCTGATGTCATCCCAGACTGGCTCTCGGCCCTTGGAGCCTGTTGAAAGGAAAAGATGTGTGGACACTGAGATTTGAGTTCAACTGAAAGGAAACGGATGAGTTTTCTGCAACGTAAATAACTCTGTCACGCGTCACAATGACTTCGCTGTGAACGGAGAGTTCCTCCATTTGTTGACAGCGCTACGAGTCAGGTTGCAGATGCACATAACTAAAACTAAGATAAAGTTCAGACATCGGTATGTGGACGACTCGGAGAAGCAAAAGATGCCATAAGAATATAAAGCTGATAACCTCACGGACAGCAGCGTGCTCTCTGGCCCAGACTCCGCCCACTCATCCCATAAGAGCTGAGGGAGTTTGAAGAACAACTTAGTTGGCAAGCAAATACATGTTTGGAATCATTTTATAAGAACAGGACTTCATTTGGTTTGCTGCAGGCGTAGTACTTCAGGGGAGTAGTTCTAGGGTTGACTATATCTACATAGAGTATCCATTATACACACATAACATATATGTGACAGGGTGACAGCCCTTCACTTTCCTCTGAGCATTAAAAATAGAGCACTGGTGGTTGTACTTCATTAATCATGAATGGCCAGAGTAAAGCCCCCCCCCCCCACCCCACTTATAAGTGTACAAGTAATATAAGGTCAATTTTAAAATTACAAAGTATAATTACATAATATACTGCACAACATTAGTAACAAATATACTGACATGACATTGTCAGTGTTATTGCCCCCCCCCTTCTCTACGGACAAGTAAAACATCCTAATTCCTGGATTGAATGTGCTATAAACCTAAACATTTGTTCACCAGAATTCTAACAAGGAACCGTTTCCCAAATATATTCAGTGCGTGTCTTTGCTCAGAGCAGCGAGCGGCAAACAGGGCAGCGCTTCACTGAATCAGGATTTTGAACGTGTCCTCGGTGCACCTGTGTAAAATGTGGCCCCTGTGTAACCCCAGATCTTAGATGTGATGTTTACAGAATGTGAAAAGTCGTCCTCTGCTCAAAAGCATTACCTGATGTTAGCAATACATCAGAATCATTTCCGATTAGCGTGATGTAAAATTACACGGCATAGCAACTGTTAGCTGCAACAAACTGCTTCCTGTGTGGGTGATAAAAAGGTAAGAAGAACAGGAACAAACTACTCACTGGTGGTCCTCATGTTTCACATGGTCCAGGTCAGACAGCATCGACCTGTTTGACCTCTTGACCCTGACATTCATCTTTCCCCATCAGCACCACTGGCACAGCAGGAAAGACGTCAGCCACCAGTGGGCGGGGACTGGACGTCCTCAGGTTTGATTGGCGGCTGCCGTCCTGGCCATTGGTGCGTTGCCG
Organism: Pseudorhombus dupliciocellatus; assembly: GCA_016785235.1. Taxonomy (NCBI): domain Eukaryota; kingdom Metazoa; phylum Chordata; class Actinopteri; order Pleuronectiformes; family Paralichthyidae; genus Pseudorhombus; species Pseudorhombus dupliciocellatus. The sequence continues at coordinate 188,157 of JAFBJW010000182.1, forward strand.
CCACCTACTTCATTTCCCTTTCTTCTGTTCTTCTCTAAAGTGGGACGTCCAGCAGACATCCTATCATGTCCCACTGTCCTATGCTCTCCTTTGATGGCCGGTATTGGCTTTGATCCCTCAGGGCCAGATACATTATGAGTTCAGTAACAAATACATACTCTTGAACGCAGAGAGCATGTGTGTGCTGGGTGGGCATCGAACCGCCGACCTTATGGACAGTGCTCAACCTGCACTCAGCCGTCCACGGATCCACGGAGAGTGCCGCTCCAGCTGGGCTCAACACTCGTGTTGTTTCCGTGCACGTTCCCAGCCTCAGTCAGCTCATTATCTCAGCGCAAACGCCGCGCTCATCAGTCTCATTCCCAGCCGCAGCAGTGGGGCCGGGGTCAGGGGTCAGGGGTCAGGGCAGGCAGCTCTAAAAACCCACAGCTCCCTCCCTGCTCCACATGATCGTTCCTGAAGTGGGTGGATTCAGGCTGCATATAAGTGATGTGTGTGTGTCTGTTTGATTGTTTTATTGTTGCTCTGGGACCATTTAGAATATGTTTGGCGTCAAGACTCTGACTCTGACCTCAGCTCAGCAGCAGAGAGTGGGCGGCGCCAGGAGAAGGTCGACTTGAACACATTCTGAGCTGAATATGAACTCGTGCAACAAGCAGCAGTGAGTCCCATGAGTCGTGGTGGACTTTTTTTTTTTTTACCAAGAGTACTTGTAGTATTGGGCTCGCAACAAAGAGTTGAATCAAAAACAACAATTCAAATCAAAATATATTGTTTTCTTGATTCTGTACATTTTCATTTTCAAATTTCAGTGTCGTTGGAGATTCTGGGAAGAAGTTTGATTTGCTATTGTTATTTATTTATCTGTTGTTTATCACTGGTTAGAATCCTGTTCCTTCATGTTATTTCAATCTAGTGTTCACTAGCAGGCCAGGGATTCACTGGAATGATGCTATGAGCAGAGTATGTCAGCACATAAACCAGAATATACATCAAATCCAAGTCCAGTGAGTTTTCAATTAGGAGACAGGAATCGGAGGGAAATCACCCCTCAGAGGATCTGAAGCACCAGGCTTTTCATTTTCTAACTTTCAGTCTCCACGTTGAGCCGACACTAACTCAAACAATATTGAGGCCGTGCATCAGACTCCACACGGCAGCAGCAGCCCGACATCTAGAAATGCCTTTCCCTTTTACGTTTGGCCCTTGAGTCTCACAGCTTTTGTGTGGAATTGTTGAAAAAGGTGAAAACCTGGAGAAGGCAGACGCCGTCTAAAATGAGATGCTTGTCTATTTGAGGTATTGTGGTACAGGTGCTTGGAGTGTCCAAAAACAGTAGCAATAATATTACCATAACACCTCTAATAGACAGGCATTTTGGATATTACTTGTGATCCACGATAAATAATTGAACATAATGAAATTTTAATGAACTATAATTAATTTCATTGGTGTGATCACTTGATTACAAACCCTTCAGTGGAATATGAACAGAGCAGAGCTCGCCCTGATGCTGTCACCCGTGTTTCCCAGTGAGCGGAGTGTTGTGTTTGCGCTCTAATTGTTGTGCTCAGTCGTCACCTCGATGGCACATCCGCGCTCTTTGTTTTGCTCTCATTACTCTTCCTTACAACCTTCATTAAAGCTGCCACCTCTGCACCCGGGATCCCACCGCCTCCTGAAATCTGTCCCCCTGCAGCCCACGGACGTCCCTCCCCCCTTTATTTCCTCCCACCTCCTGTCCTTTCTCATACCTATTGTCTAGTGGCCCGGAACACTTTGAATTCAGTGTTCACTTCCATTGTCGCCCGTGCCACTTGTGCGTGAGGTGCGCGCTCCGAGTCGGTTGATGACTCTTGATGAGTAAAAGCCGGTGCTCTACTCAGACTGTTTCTGCTGCGAGTTGACGTGATCTCCTGCTGGAGCTTTGCATAGAGCGGTCGGGGCCGCGAGTCTCCGTTCCCCCGTGTTTGTTCAGACGGTGCTGCTCAGTCATCTACAGGAAGTACTGCATGTCAAGAATGAATTTATTGACCTTACTTTTAGCACCACCAGAGCTGTCTTTTTCATTTTGTTGTGCATTGTGGATAATGACAATAAAAGCATTCTATTCTAATCAATCTATCTGGTCAATAGAGACGTGAGCAGGGTTCAGTGACGATGTCTGTTCTGTTTCAGGTCAGCAGGTTCTGGGTCTGGTGGAGAACCAGAGCGACTGGTACCTGGGCAACCTGTGGAAGAACCATCGACCCTGGCCGGCTCTGGGCCGAGGCTTCAACACCGGTAGGTTCTGGACGAGTCGTTCAGCTGTCGCTGTGACACATCTGGTCTATTTTTAGCTTTGACGTGTGAAACTCACTTGTAAACGTGAGCAGACGCTGGAAGTTGACGTGTGTGGAGCTTAGTGATAGTGAATGAGATGACACTGAGAAGAAGCCTCCAACAAACAGGCGAACAAACGCAGAGCTAAACTCACTGGAGCCGATCCCAGCTGTCAGTGGGCGAGAGGCGGGGTTCACTCAGAAGAACCGCCCCACCACAGCGAGGCCCCAGCCCTCCGATGAACGTCACGTTACAATTCAATCATTTTGTCTCACAGCAAAAGGTTTTGTGAAGTGAAGCACAGATTGAATATTAAAGCGTGTCGAGTGTATTTCTCCTTCACAAACCCTCACAGATCACTGATGTCGTCGTCACTGCTGCTGTTTCATTTCAGGGAAACTAGTTGCTTCTTTGTTTTTTTACCTCAAACAGCTCCGTCTCCATGTTCTGAATAAACGACGGCGAGCGAGCAGCGAAGCAGGACGCGGCCAATGATGGAATTTTCAGGCACCTTGTTAAAAACTGTAAACAAAGCCTGAGCCTCAGAGCAGCTGATGGTGGAATTGATTGGATTCTGTTACGTGCTGCTATTATTCTGGATATGAATATTTATTCCTCCACCAGATCCTTCAGCAGTCCTATAAGTCTCTCTGTGCTCTTTCTGTATTGAATCTAACCCAGGACAGACGCCAGCGTTGCTTCTGACAGGAAGACGTCAGTGAGCGCCGCCGTGCCCAGATTCTGGTTCAGCATGTCAGCGTGTCTTTCCTCTGATGCTGGTTGCTGGATTGTGTCAACAGATTTGTCAGCCAAGGAACTGAAAGATTTTGTTTTTGAATGTTTTCTGTGTGTGGTAGGTGGGGAGGGGGGGGCATGAGCCTCTGAGAATAATTTGTGTTTCCTCCTCCCAGTGCCCGTCTGTCTGTGAGCTTAAAGTCTTTATCTCAGAAAAATACAAGGCTGCCGTTCAGAACTTTATCACCTTTACCAGGCAGCGAGATGCTAATCTCTCCGTCTCTTAAGCTGCCGTATCTCTGCCTGCACGTGTGTGTGTTTACGTTTGCATTTGCTTGCTCCCAGGGGTGATCCTGCTTCTCCTGGATCGGCTCCGGAAGCTCCGATGGGAGCAGATGTGGAGGCTGACGGCAGAGAGGGAGCTGATGAGCATGCTGTCCACCTCGCTGGCAGACCAGGTAGTGTCCTCACACGTGCACTCTCCTCACCTTTTGCTGCCTCACACGATGTGTGTTCATCTCTTCTTCTCTGTCTTTCTTTATCAGAAATAAACAATTCAAACAGTAAACAATTTGTATGGATGCTGCACTTTCAGCCAATATTTTGCTCAGAAATCGTGAAAACGTGCGAAACTAAAATGAATGGGAGTCAACGGCAAAAGTTCAAAGTTGAAAAAATGTAAAGCAGATCTGTCTCTGCTGGTGGATGCTCATTTGGCGTTTAGTCATTTCATTAATCAAAACAAAACCTCACCTGTAATCATGGAGCAGGAAAGTGACAGGTGCTTTCCAGAGCTGGCCCCTCATCTTCATTATCGCTGCATTGATGACCTTTGAATCCAAGCGTCATTAAGCAAAGTCCTGCTGGCTGTGCAGCATGGCAGCCATAGAGGGTTTATGTCTCCCATTAGGGAGGTGGAATGTCTCCATTGCACTGCAAGTATCATCCGCTCAACGGCACGTACGCTGAGAATTACCCTCGAACATCTGGATTCGTGTAAAACGCCGGCAGCCACGGAGGGAGGCGCGGTCTCGTCTGGGGAGGGGGGTTTGAGCCGTGGACTGGACGATAGTTCCTCTCACCTCTAATGTCAGCGGTGACGGGCGGTGAGTCAAAAGATGTTTGACAGGACAGTCTCATTCTGGGCAGCCCCGCCCATTAAGGATATTTTTTTAAATTCTGGAGATTGCAGAGCTTCAATGTATTCCCCGTCTCAACAAGTACAGTGAAGCAAACACGCGCAGCCCCGCCCTCAGAGTTAGTCCGTTACCTCAGAGCCACCACACGCCTGCCAGTGAGCACCGTTGCCATGGTTACAGGTGTCATTCTCCTCCAGCGTGAGGTCAGAGGAGAAGACCCTCGGTGCAACACGGCGGCCGTGGGAAGTTGTTTTACAGTGAATAAGATAAAACTCAGCTTCATGTGCACATCAAACACACCGAGATGATGAAACAGAAGGCAAAGCACGGCTCAGTGTGTGTGTGTGTGTGTGTGTGTGTGTGCAGGACATCTTCAACGCCGTGATCAAACAGAACCCGTTCCTGGTTCACCAGCTGCCGTGCTTCTGGAACGTCCAGCTGTCCGACCACACGCGCTCCGAGAAGTGCTACAAGGACGTGTCGGACCTGAAGGTGAGACCCCCCCCACACACTCCCCAATTCACCTCAAATTACCCAGAAAGCCTCCAGTGTTTCTCGCTGATACCAAGCCGACCCTGTGCTCCGTGGAACAGGTCATCCACTGGAACTCCCCCAAGAAGCTGCGGGTCAAGAACAAGCACGTGGAGTTTTTCCGGAACCTCTATCTCACCTTTCTGGAGTACGACGGGAACCTGCTGCGGCGAGAGCTGTTCGGCTGCCCCAGCGAGGCCGACCACAACAGCGAGAACGTAGGTGCCTCTGGTTGTGGCGGGACATGTAACCCTCGCCTCACATCTCTGAAGGGACGAGAGACTTGGTTCTGTTGACTGCTATAAAACTGCCTGAGTAATTAGGCACTGGTCTACTGCTGCAGCTCCTGCTTTCAGCCTCTGTCTTTAAGTGTCTTTGTTAGGACACAGCCCAGCGTCCCTCAGGTACCAGCGGGAGGTCAGGACAATAAGCTCCAGGCTCAGTGTCGTCCAAATCCCTGCTGATGTTTGGAGCGTACCAAATCAAACATGGCTTTAGGTGCAGCTGCCTCCTCTGCCAACTTAAAGACAGGTGTCAGTTTTCAAAATGAATTCTAATACAAAATAAACTGAAGTAACGTGAGTGATCCATTCTGTCTGTGCGGCCTGGAACCAAATGACCTGGTTGGGTCGCGCTTCCAGGACGTGGAATTATTCAAGCGTTCACCACGGCGTGCCAGGCACGTGTCCTTAACTGAGCAGCCATTTCAATCCCATTAACGAGATTATGAGACTAATGAAGTCACAGAGGGATCGAGTGCAGATGGGGCCCCTTCAGGGCCTCGCCGCAGCTCGGTAGCAGAGTAGCGCCGCTGACAGCCGCTTTAAGCACTCTGCTCATCTGCTCTTGAATTCAAATCAAGGCCGATGGACCAGAACAGAATGCTGCCACCCATAATGCATCGGCTGACACGTTGCTCTGTTAACATCAGGAGCTTGAGCTGAACGCTGCCTTTGATTATATTTACATTTATGTCGTATTTTGAATCTAAAATTGAATTATTTCAGCTTGGATTCCGGGTCTTTGGCCCGACGTGGCCCAACAGAACGAGTCCGTACTGATGTGTGTAATGTTACCGTAGTAATAGTACAGGACTGTACTTCAGTCAGCATGTGAAGGCACCTTCAACTGAGGATGAAGAAGGACACCTGTCTAATGGCTTCTGTACACACACCTGAGGAAACGCTTTGTTTAGAGCAGGGCAGCAGCAGTGGGGGGGGCATATGCCTCGTGTGGCCAAAGCCAGGACTACAAAAACAAAACGTAATGGCAGTTTTAGAACTGCAGCTGTTCAGAAATAAGGAACACAAGCCTCAACTCCTCGATGAGGCCTGTTGCCAAATGATTAATGTTGTTTCTGTTTCAGCAGAATTTCCCCTCACTTCTGGTGTCTGTCTCCTTCCTCCCCGCAGCTCCAGAAGACTCTGTCCGAGCTGGACGAGGACGATCCGTGCTACGAGTTCCGCCGAGAGCGCTTCACCGTGCACCGCACGCACCTGTACTTCCTGCACTACGAGTACGAGCCCAGCCCCGACCACACCGACATCACTCTGGTCGCTCAGCTCTCCATGGACAGGTAACCACATTTCTAGCTTCTTGTAGGTGGACGATGTCATCGAGGGGTCCACAAACGTGTTTTCTGGTCCTCATTAATATCAAAACATTGTTATAGTAGTTCAGCAGCTTCAAAGACTCCACATGAGAGCTTCTAACTAGCTCTGAGCTCCAGAGCTGACCTGGAGTGACCTCGTGGGTGTTGTAACACCATGATGAACAAGGACGTCTCCTATTTAACTGGAACAGTGGACAGGGACAGTACCTCTGACACCTGGGGCTCCCTCCTTTCATTGGAGGCACAAATACTTCCACCTCCTTCCAGCACCTTCACAGCTGGCCGCACCTGACCCGGTACCCTGGACCAGCCCAGTGTCACATGGATTGCTCACAGTGGGCCGGGGATTAAAGGCTCATTAAACTCTGTTTTTCTACAAACATGTAATCCCTCTTCAACTGAAGTGGACTCTTATTTCTATGTTATTTTTCTTGGCCACTAAAGTCTGTCAATTTGCTAGAAAAGACAGACAATGCCCATGATCCTCTGGTGGCGTGTGGAAAGCAGGTCACGCTGAAGCCAAACAGAGTTGAAATGAGGTCGATTCTAAATCAGTGAGAGCCCAGTTTAAACAGCTGTGTCTCTCTGGCTCGGACTGAAGCACCTTTTAAATGAAGAAAGTACCACTGGGCCCTGCTCACGACTCTGTGTTCTCCAGCAGTGAAGGTGACGCTCCAATCCGCTGAGCCAAAATTGTCAGCGTCAACAGATTAGTTCCTTTTCAAATGTTGACTCTGGCTTGTTCCGAGAGGTCGGCGTCCGCAAAGCTCTTTTATTTGCTCCTGTTAAAGCTGCCACAGCCATTACTGGAGTGAGAGGAGGAGCTATCGGAGGCAGGACTCAGTACTCATCAGTACTTCCTGCCAGAGAAGAAAACCAGAATGAGACATATTGCTCCTTTAATGCAGTGTCTTTAGGCCTTGTCCTCCATCCTCATGTTTCAGACTGCCTTTGCTCTCACTGGATCATTTCATCAACACAATCCATGTGGGAACCGCAACTCACATGAGCCCCCATTACCTCCCGTTAGCTCCCGTTAGCTCCCATTAGCTCCCATTCGCTCACGTTAGCTCATGTTAGCTCCCATTACCTCCCGTTAGCTCCCGTTAGCTCCCATTACCTCACGTTAGCTCCCGTTAGCTCCCATTAGCTCCCATTCGCTCACGTTAGCTCACTTTAGCTCACGTTAGCTCCCGTTAGCTCCCATTACCTCCCGTTAGCTCCCGTTAGCTCCCATTAGCTCCCATTCGTTCACGTTAGCTCACTTTAGCTCACGTTAGCTCCCGTTAGCTCGCGTTAAACCGAATCAAATTAAAATGCTTTTCTGTTCTTTGGGTTCTGCTGAGGCTCGGTTTGCTTGGAATGTGTTTGGCACATGTTCCTCTGAGGGTATCCCACAAGCACGAGATCATTATGTAATGCAAATTCATTCATGCTCCCAGGCTGATAAACATTTCAATTTAAAATGGTATTTTCACTCACCCTCAGGACAACGTCATGTCAGCCCCTGTTTCATGCTGTCAATAAACATGACTACAGACTCTTATTTTAATGAGACCCTGGGAGGCCCCGGGGCCACCGTGGGGCCTGTTCCAGATCCAGATCAGTGTCAGAATATGGGATTATAAACTGGATTAACAAACATGGTTGGACTAATCGTGCTACTAAATATTCACTCTTGAAGAAGTTGAAATATCAAATCAATAAGTAACGACATTGTTTTCCCACATCCAGGCTGAGTCATTCATGACTTCACAAAATCAATAACATTGCTGCGTGTCAGAGTTGATTTCGTGATGCCCCGCCCCCTCTGCAGGCTCCAGATGCTGGAGGCCATCTGCAAGCACTGGGAGGGGCCCATCAGCCTGGCGCTGTACCTGTCGGACGCCGAGGCCCAGCAGTTCCTGCGCTACGCCCAGGGCTCTGAGGTGCTGATGAGCCGCGGGAACGTGGGCTACCACATCGTCTACAAAGAGGGCCAGTTCTACCCCGTCAACCTGCTGCGCAACGTGGCCATGCGGCAGGTCAACACGCCCTACATGTTCCTGTCAGACATCGACTTCCTGCCCATGTACGGCCTCTACGAATATCTCAGGTGAGAGACGGACGGACGAGCACGCGCCAGCTCTAGTTTTGGAGACGCCGTACGGGACAGCGTGTGTTGGTGTGTGTGTGTGCAGGAAGTCAGTGGTGCAGCTGGACATGGCCAACAACAAGAAAGCCCTGGTGGTTCCAGCCTTCGAGACGCTGCGATATCGCCTGTCCTACCCCAAGTCCAAGGCCGAGCTGCTGTCTCAGCTGGACATGGGGACACTCTTCACCTTCAGGTAACTGTTCCCTGCACAGCGCTCAATAATATCAATGCTTCTTCTCTTCACTCATCAACCCAAATATTGTCTTAACCGCCAGGAGAATTGTGGACTGTTAATTTCTTTCAATTAAGCTCAGTACGACACAGTGTGATGGTTGTGTTCGACCTGGCTGTTCGACCTGGGCCGTGATGAAACTAAACAAAGTGTCCCTCTGTGGCGGAGGCAAATTTTGAAGACATGGCTCTGTGGCAAGGCTCCAGGAGTGGATGGGATTGGCTGCGCGGTGCTGAAGGCCCCTGACCCCGTGGGCCGGCCTTCAGACGACGGCGGTTCTCATATTCCAAAAAGCTTCCCGAGGCACCTGTGTCCCCTCACGATGAGCATTCGGAGCGAAGACTTGACGCAGCCTCGTGCTTTATAGCTACAGCTGGCTCGTTCTGAAGCCGCCTGCTTGGTTCTGGAGCTGCGCTAATTGAGCCGGCTGCAGGATTCAGTCCACGGAATCAAGAGCTGCTCATGTGTTTGTTCAGAGTGAAGTGGATCTTGACTCTGTAGAATCAGTTGTCGATGCCATTATCCAGAATCCGGAAAATTATTGGATCGATTTTGTGGCAATGGGGCTGGTTGTTATGGCAACGGCACAAACGTCTTCAAACAGAGTGTGGATTTTAAAACGCTTGTGTGCTGCTCCACCCGTAGCTGACCCCGTCCTTGTCTGTGCTGCCAGGTACCACGTGTGGACCAAAGGCCACGCGCCGACCAACTTTGCCAAATGGCGGACGGCCACCACGCCCTACAGGGTGCAGTGGGAGGCAGACTTTGAGCCCTACGTCATGGTGAGGCGGGACAGCCCCGAGTATGACCGCCGCTTCGTCGGCTTCGGCTGGAACAAGGTGGCGCACATCATGGAACTGGACGCGCAGGTGAGCCAGCGGTTACCATCGGTGAAAATACCAACTCATCAGGAAAATGAAACTCCACACACAAAAGAAATTTAAAAAAAAAAAAAAAAACATGACTCATCATTCTCTGGCTTCTGTCATTTAGGTCACAGGAAGCAGCTCTGGTTTCATTTTCTGGCTTTGGTGAGAAAGTCCTCACAAATACAAACAGCGTCCTTGTCCCAAAGTCGCCGAAAATCATTTTAAGAATCACTCATTTCCTTCTCTGCGTTTTGGCCAATAAGAACACGCTACCTGCCAAGTGCTAAAATCTGCACAGAAAATGGCTCCAACGAAAATGAGGCCGGGCCAGAAACACAATAAGTCGAGTGGTCAGAGAAACAGCCTCACGGCGTCTCATCTGTGATGCCCTTGTGGGAAAGTCACATCCACAATTATAAAGACTTTATTAAAGTGCCCGCGGCTTCATTGTTCATAAGCTGCTCAATGACATGTCATTATGAAGGAGTGGCTCATCATGCCTCCACTAACCACCGTCAGCAGTCACATGACATGAGCCCACGCTTGCTCTTCCACTTTTAAAAACCTTGACTTGAAAATGTGAAACTGAAGCGATTATTAGATAATAAATGTTATGAATTATTCTGTGGTCAAAGCTGTTTCATGGGAGAGCTTAACTTGATCAAGTAGCCTGTAGTTGCCTTCTAGCATCATTATGCAAATTGTAGCTGAATAATTTTGGACCCCAGACTGGGAGAAGAAATGGCTGCTCATACTGGGAGCAGGTGGGAGCTCCCACAGTGCACTGGTGCCACTGATGGATCACACATCAGACGTCATCCTCACGGTGTCGTGGATCCAGCGGGCAGTTAGCATCTGTTAGCATGCTCACAGAGCGGGGGTGTGGCCTCTGTGCAGAGGGAGTGTTTGATGCATCTGAATAGAAATGAAGTCCAAACAATACGTGGGAAACGGCGTCGTGGGAAACTCCTCACTTTGTAAACACGCTGCTGTTTCCTCCTGGACAGGAACAAAGGGCTTCAAGTAAAAACATCATCATTAAATAACAGCAGCACGTGAATATGACGACGAGTCCGGTCGGTCTAACCTGGTGCTCCAGATGGTTTGTGACACGGAACCATCTGGGGCGTATCACCGTGTTTAGCATGCTCACAGAGCGGGGGTGTGGCCTCTGTGCAGAGGGAGTGTTTGATGCATCTGAATAGAAATGAAGTCCAAACAATACGTGGGAAACGGCGTCGTGGGAAACTCCTCACTTTGTAAACACGCTGCTGTTTCCTCCTGGACAGGAACAAAGGGCTTCAAGTAAAAACATCATCATTAAATAACAGCAGCACGTGAATATGACGACGAGTCCGGTCGGTCTAACCTGGTGCTCCAGATGGTTTGTGACACGGAACCATCTGGGGCGTATCACCGTGTACTGTGACATTCCGATGCAGTACTCGAAGGGGCCGCTCGGCAGCTCACGCCGCTTTTTGCTCTTCTCTCGCCGCAGGAGTACGAGTTCGTGGTCCTGCCCAACGCTTACATGATCCACATGCCTCACGCGCCCAGCTTCGACATCACCAAGTTCCGCTCCAACAAGCAGTACCGGGTCTGCCTCAAGACCCTGAAGGAGGAGTTCCAGCAGAACATGTCGCGGCGCTACGGCTTCGCCGCCCTCAAGTACATGACGGCCGAGAACAACAGCTAGCCACCGCCGCTCACCCCCCGGTGAACTGCTGAACACTCTACAGTCTGGGGGGGGGGGGGCACGCCCCCACAGCGTCGGGCTGCGAGGGGGCGGGACCAGCTGTACGGGCCCTGAGGGTCCAGATGTGGACGACAGGCAAAGGACAGAAGACGTTTAATGCCTTGCCATATTTGTAAGAGCAGTGACGGAGTCGTGAGCGTGTAACATTATGTGTGTGTGTGTGTGTGTGTGTACGTGCAGGTAGATGGAAGGCCTCCCTTCAGGGCGGAGCCTGGCTCAAAGCTTGAGCAGCTTAACATTCTGTTTGCACGCCGCCGAGAGGAAAGCCTTCCCAAGTGCCACGGAGCAACCCGACGACTGACAGCGCCGCCGTAACCACGTCCACTCACGTTTGGAAAATCCCCTCCTGACACGTGGCACGTGCACAGACCATCTGCTGCTGCCTGTCGGACGCCGATCAGAGGAAATCCTTCGCCTTGTATAACAAGCGCAGTCAAGTGCAGGGACGGCAGGAGGTCGTGCACGCCGCTGATATTCAGGGTATCTCCACGGCGTGCTGCTAGCGAGCGTTTATTATCCGAATCTGACAGCCCCTCCCCCCTCCCCCTGTATTTGGCTTGCGAGCGGCGTGTTTACCATCCTCGTGGGCGGAGCAGGGAGGGGCCTCTCTCTGGCCTCTAGTTTGATGACATCATCTGGTTACAGATTGTTTTCTCTGTCAGACATTGGGTGGGCGGGGCTACATCGCAGAGCAGATCATTCAACGAAGGTCACTGGACGTTTCATCACAAACATAAAGCTGAGCCTCCGGGTTCTCCAGTGGATCAGAACCATTCTGTCTGCCACTGGTTTCCACTGGGCTGTTAAACTAGAGGCCTGTACCCCCCCCCCCACCCCCCTCTACTTCTCCTCCACTCTCTCTCTCTCTCTCTCTCTCTCTCTCTCTCTCGCTCACTGAGAACAGGAGAGCTGCAGAAGGACTCGGTGCAGTCATGCAGGTGTGTGTGTGTGTGTAGGTGATTTTCTGATTGTTCACGTCTGTTCAGGTTGCTGGTGTGTGTGTGTGTGTGTGTGTGTGGAACTGGGGCGAGCTGCAGTGTGTAAGTAGGACAGTGCTGACTGATGCTGCTACCTGAATAAAAGCAAAGTCAAACACTCTTCTGTTACTTTGTCTCACACTTTCTTTCTGTCTGATTATCAGTTTAGTGTCAAACACACACACACACACACCTGTGTGTGTTTGTACTCGCAACAATTCCCGGGAGCTTTGGCGTCTTGCAGAGTTAAAGGGGCACGCGTCGCACAGCGCGTTCAGAATGTGTCTGGACTGCAGAGTTACTCGATGTTTGCTGCGTCAAGGTGCTTCTTGTTGAGTCAGGGGTCCCTCAGGGATGTGTCCTGCAGAGCGGCTGTAATCAGCCCCCCCACGCTGGTGAGGGAGGCTGATGAACGTGTGAACGTTCTGTTGCTGGGATGTTTCCCACTGTGCTGTGTGAACTGGACCAGGACAGGAACCATGTCCACGCTAAATGTTGTCCATTTGCCATGGGTGGGATTTTAAATTGGATAAACGTCTACATACAAAGTACTCTGAATATGGAATTATTATTATTTATTGAGCTTTTCAGGGTGTGATTACTGATCATATAACGGCCTCTCTGAGAGCACTCAAACGCTGTTATCACTGTGTCCTTGTTGCGAGCAGCTTCAAGATGGCCACCATCACGCTGGGTTTGAAATGGCTGTATCCAGGAGTCATTCATCACTGGGCGCACACCAGAGCTTCAGTTAGCCTTTATTTCCTCTTGTATTCCTCCGTGTGTGTGTGAGGCTGACCTGACTCTAAATGAAACGGGAGCGGAGCGCCCAGTTTATCAGTCCCCTGGTTGTCCCACTGTCCCTGGTGGAGCCGTCCCTTCAGCTCGCTGTAACGAGGGTCCCACGCCACCTCTGCTCTTATCGGAGAGGCTATTAAAAGTTTTACTGGGGCCGCGCTTGGAAATTTAATGCATGAATTTCCGCTGACTTTTCCATAATAAAGTCAGAGGATTGGAGGAGGTCGGCCTCACGTTGATGGGCGGCGACGGGAAAGTGTTTCTTTAATTTCACCTTTCACACCGAAGAGAAAACCAAGGCTTCAGAATAAAAGCCCCATTATCGTCCCAGATCATTTGAAACGTGTACGCAGCTAAAGTAAAGTTGAAAAGAATCAGATGAGGGGACAGTAAAAACACGAGTAAATAACTGCTATTTTCAAGAGGATTCCCTCTGGGGGGCTGCCCAGTTTTTATTACTCTGGTCTAAACTAGACAAACAAACAACCTGATTTTTCGGAGGTGAAGTGAAATATTCAGCTGCAATGTTCCACTTCACCTCTAGCTGTCACCCAGTTTTACACACTGAACCTTAAAACACGTCTTCAGCTGATTTAAAATGTGCTTTTGTCCCCATGTGTACCTGGACCACACACACACACACACACACGTCACATCCTCATTCACGCCCACATTTTCGGACTTTTAAAGACACCCCACGCTCAGGACAAAGACAACAACCTGCATTTCATTTATTCTTCGTTGTGGAGCTGCTGACGGAGACATTTGCATGGAGCGTCTGTAATTGTCTGTCGTGTGATTGATGGTCTGCACTGAATGAGGCCTCAGACTTGCTGCTCGTTTGTCTTGATGTTCTCTGGAGGTTGTGAGGTCTCAGATTGAGTCGTGGGCCCATGCTGACCCCTAGTGGTCACATCTCAGGGCCCGAGGGTTTCTCTCCTGCTCCAGTCCGTGTCCTTGGACCATCATAGTGCTCCAGATATCATATGGATAAATATGGGTTCTGTCACATCAGCTGGCGCCACCACCTCCGCTCCTGGACGCCGCCGCGTCGTATGACACAAACAGCTTTTCTTATTCACCTGAGGATAATCAGCACCACTACCATCTGACACCAGGCACTAAAGGGATGTTCCATGGATTGAAAGGGTGAGGAGGAGGGACAGACTCCTCCTGGAAGCAGAACGTTCCCTCGGTTTTAAGAGACGTGAAGCTGCTGTCTGAGCTGGAGGATGAATAGAAGACAATCACCAGCGGCAGGTCATCGCCGCCTCTCACCTGACGTATATTTACAGTCAGCCGTGACAGAGGAGGGTGGGGCGGCGGCGGTGCAATCTCCTCACGTAGAACCCTAACGGAGATAGTCTGAAGCAATCAATCAGCATGTGCAGGCGTGTCCCCACAGATAACACACGCACACAGTTTCACACCAAGACTGAAAAGATTTCCCACGGCTCTCTTTGCGTTTCAGCCCCCTGTGGTATCTGCTTCAGTGTCGCTGTCTGAACTGTTAGAATAGCTGGGGTTGGACCAGGGTCAGACGAGGACGCATGAGACCAAGATGCAGAGAAAAGGACGTGCAGTGCTCCACCATGTTCGTTCTCCTGTGCTCCTAGAGAGGTCTAGACCTAGAACCTAGACCTGCTACGATAAAGCTGAGGGGGTCAGGGCCACTGTTATAACTGCCTCATGTCACCAGCACCACGGTTCTGTCTGCATCTCCCATCGTTTCCAAACTGCACAGGATTGAACTCCCCTACTTGAAATTCTCTGAATTGTTCGATATTCTGAAGGTTTTGTACGGGGGGGGGGGGGGGGGGGGGGCACCCAAAACCATCAGGGTAAATGTCACGAGATCAATCCCATTCAAGGCCGATCATTCTGTGACCCACATGGGTAACCATGGCTCTGATCTGGTGTAGTTACCATGCCCCACCACACGGTGGTCCAGTGAGCTGACACAGCTTGGTAGGAATTAACACGTGAACCTCTGAACTCAGAGATGAGCCCACGGATGGATCCCTCGTTATTAGGAACAACATGGTGTGTGAGAGGAAGCTGCTCTCAGCCCTGGAAGCCTCCATCGAACCCCGGTGAGCATGGCCGCTAGTTGCTAGGAGGCTAGGCCGCATTGAGAGTTATAGGGTTATAGAGAGTTGTAGGGTTACAGTTACATCAAATAACCTGTGTTGCAGTTTAAACATGTACACGCACTGTACTATAACTGTATTTCATTTCTCTCTGTCCTGCATCGGGTATGTGTGCAGTAGAGATGAAGATTAGAAGTGAACTGAGATGCAAAAATAAGATTTTTCTGTTCTGCATGAGAAGCCTGATTTGGTTGGGACAAGACAACGGACGGACAAATCACCCCAAGCCACCCGGGTAGTGAACTGAGCTCTACTCTCTGTTTTAACACAGACACTTTCATTTGAACTTTCCCCCTATTTTATTCATCTTTTTATCAAAGAGCTCTATTTGTGTTGTTATTTTCTATATATTGCCATGATGTCACCTGATTGAGGCAATAAACTGACAACTTTTCAACTGCACTGTCTTTTACATTTAATACCTCAGAATGTGAGTGCCACTAGTGCCCCCCACACACACACACACACACTTGGTTGCCATAGAAACAGACCTCTCCAGGCCTCAGCATTTGAACACATATCCTCCAGCTCTTTGGGCCTTTTAAAGAGTCCCTCTCATCGTGTCCTCTGGTGAAAGAGACGGGGACAGAATCCAGGGTCCTCATTGCAAACTGATCTGGGGTCAACGCGACGCCTCGTGGTCAGAGCCGAGCGGGAGGAAGGTGAGGGCGTGAGATGTGTTTGTTTTTATCACTGGTAAATGAACTGTTCAGAAGACAACGCTTCAGAAAGTGGCCATTACTTGAACTATTTCTAACACATCTTACAGTGAGTCAACATACTTTGAGGTTAGTAGAAACGTTGATGCAGTACTTTGGTCTTGACCTGAGTGTATTTCTTGCGTTTAATTTTCACTTTTACTTCCTCAGTCAAATGTTTCCTATGTTAAAGTCTTGGCTCCCACCTTGCATCTGTTGCAAGGAGTCGCTCATCCGCGTGCACGTGCGCCTTCTGGTGGTGCAAAGATGAACTCCACAAGCAGAGCGAGCTCGTTCAGACTCATTTCATCTATAAACCGTCCTCGCCAGAGACTCACAGAGAACCACGCAGGAGTGAGTATGTGTTGTTTATTTGTGCAACGGCAGGAATCAAAGATAACAGTGACCACGGCTGATTCACCTTGGAATCATGGGAATTCTGTGTGACCTCAGGTAGCGTTGCAGCCGTCACTTGGACCCTCAGAGACCTCACTTTGTGCTTCTGTTTGGAGGTGAGCATATGGTTTATATAAAGGTTGAGGAGCACCATCTTCTACACCTGGATGGTGTCAGGTGTAGTAATACACAAGTGACAAAGAAAGAATCAATGCATGGACCAATAGGTTCAGGTGGCTGGCAGCGTCACGTGTCATGGTATTGCTAACACGTGTGAGCCAGGCGCACCCTGCAGATGCATTGTGGGTCGGTCCGGGGAAGGGAACCGGGACAGGAGGCACTCGCGGTGGGCGTCTGCCGAGCGGAGCATCAACAGCGTGCTGCTGGAAACAGGACGCAGAGGTCAGCGGCGAGCAAGTATACACGTGTTCTCCTGAGATTACTGCAGTACTGGATAGTACTGGATAGTACAAGTGAGGTGAGGCTGTGATGTGACGACATGTGACAACGTGGGCCGCTTGTTAAGTGTGGTGATCTGGAGGTGTGTGTGTGTTAAAGCCCCGGCCCGCAGGACCTGACGGGTGCTGCTGGTGCTGCTGTTACCTGTCAGCAGAGCCGAGGAGGCTCCCGCCCTCAGCTGCCTGGAGGGAAGGAGGAGCGGCACTGAGGCAGGAGGCTGCTGACGATCTGCAAGAGACTCACACTGTTAGACGGACACGCAGCAGCAGGTCAGAGGTGGAGGCCTCAGCTGGTGTCATACCAGTGACTCATAAACCAGTGGTAACAAACCCTTACGGTCCTGTGTGTGTTTTGTGGACATGTGCCCAGGTGGCTTGTGTTTGGATGGCTCAGTTCTATGCCCCGCCCCTGTGATCGTCTGGATCTCACTCAGCCCCGCCTCCCTCATGCATATCGTCCCTGCTGTGCTGTGTGTTCTTTACAGTGATCATCTGACCTTTGTCTGTTGGAGCCTCCTTTCCTTTCCTCGTCTTCAAACTGGCCTCCGTGCTCAGGGATGTAACAGTGGCTGTTGTCATGGTGACATCCAGCCCATCTCACAGCTACTGTTGCTACAGGTCAGCTCAGAGTCAGGGTTTCCTTCCCGTTAGTTATACACCAAAAGATATTTGACTGTCTCAGTCCGAATGAGACGAGATGCTTTCTAACTCGGCCTCTGTGACACTGGATTCGTTGCCTTTATTCTCGTGTCATTGGGTGAACGCTGTGAGCCGACTGATCCCCTGGTTGGAGTGGGCGTCCCTACCTGAGAGAAGGGGACGGACTCATGTTGATGGGGGGGGCTTATATAGGACCATGTGCCTGGTTGGGATTTGTGTGATCAAACTATCATGCAACTGTAAAAACAGTGTTTTGTAGGAATGATACTTCAAACACCTTCTAACTTGACACCACATGAATGTTACCTGTGGTTGATCAGCAGGCTCATGTTTGGTGTGAGTGGGGGTTGGGGGGGGTCACAGAGAGGAGACCACACTGGCTTCCTTCCTCAGCTGACACAAAGATCACACCTCTTGCTCTGGATCCTCGCCTCTATGGAGCATCTCTTATGAGTCTAGTCCTGAGTGGACGACAACACACAGCCCATGTGCCGTCTTGTTTTTGAATGAAACAAACAGACGTGTTGTCAGTGATCTCTCAGTGCTCATATTTCAAACCAAACACTGGCAGTACAAAGCTTTGCCACTAGGTGTCACTGGATCCTACAAACTGAACCTTCAGTAGGCTTTTATTTTGAAAAGGTGGAGTATCTGCAACCACAGCCAGAGGAATTACAGGATGACATAGTGACTTAAAAACAACTGAACATTATCTCACAGACGCCAGGAGTTTGTCTCTCCTCTGGCTTTCCGTCGGTTGGACTTTTTATGAGAGGAATTGTGCCTCGGCTGTCAGGCTGCAGAGGAGGCGTCGGCTCTGCAGGAACATTCAGTCTGACGCCGAGTGCCTCTGGAACCTTTTGATGCTCACACGTTCAGGAAAGAAACAGCAGCACACAGCGAGTGGGCTAACGACGACACAGACAGGTAGAAAAACAATGAAGCCCATCAGACTTTCCAAAGCAGGCAATCACGACTGTCCCAAATCAAGGTGCCTGTGATGTTGCATATTAAAAACACGTCATAGGCCTAAAGGTGCAAAAGAGTGTGACAGAAACAAAGAGGACCAGTGGTTCCTATGTCGTAAAAGTGCAAACAAACAAAGTATACATTGGAGAAATATGAGGAGGTGTTTAGACAGCCTGAATGAGCCGGTCAGCCTCAACCCCAGGAGCTAAAGACAGAGGGGGGGGGGGCTAAAGGAAGGTTGGTAAAGAGCAACAGCCAGAGCAGGTGTCTGATAGTAAGCTGGGCTACACTGTCAAGGTACTGTGTATACAAATACACTGTAAGGCACACACACACACACGGGGAACACGGTGCCATGGATGCTGCAGTGGCTGCAACGCTGCTGGCGCCTCGGGTCGGGCGAGGAGGAGCTGGATCTCAGCTGGATCTCCCACACTCATTATCAACTAGGATCATGTTCATCAGAACTGCCTGCATCTGTCTGTCCTCACCCCCCCCCCCCCCCCTCTCCATTCATGTCCCCCCCCCCCGCTCTCCATTCATGTCAACCAGTCCAAGTTGGGGTGCCTCCTCTAATTCCTTCAGGTTCCGTGTGGTGCTGTGAAATGATCTTGAATTAGTGTCGTGTTGTCTGTACCCGGACGCCCACGTCAACTGGTCTTCTCCAGTGACGCTGGGTGGGGTGTGAAACGAGCATATGACTGTACTGCGGGTCATTCTGGGTCGGATGAAGCGTTTGACGGTCCCTGAGTTTGACGCAGTTCATGTTTGTGGACAGACCTCTGCTGCGTTCTGAGTGAGAGTCAGCCCTGATGCTGTGTCAGAGTAGATCCTTCTTAAGATTTCAGGTTCTCAATTCCGGCCACTGACAATGAGCCTGATCTTCCCGTGTGTGTTGTTCTATAACTTGATAGCTAACGTACTTGAGGTGTAGACTGCTGCGACAGAGCCACCTCCTGCTCATGTCTGAGTGCTCGCCAACACCCTTCCTCCGTCGGGTCCATTTTATTATGGTAAGGGGGGAGGACGTCTGCACAACGTGAGCATGCATAGCTGAGCACATGGCTATAGAAGCACTGACCACTGGGTGATGGCGACAACCAACCACTGACAGGAAATGAGGAACAGTCATCGAGCACTGACGTTGGAAGCAGCGCTCACTTTGGCAAAATACCCGGTGAATACCAGTGACTGATTCATCCCGCCTCTCCCACAGCTCTTCATCATCGGGGGGGGGGGGGGATCATTCAGGGGGGGGGGGGAATCATTCAGTTTAGATCCTGACGTTGAGAGGCCGAACACTGGCTCACACAACTACAAGTTGTTCTCTCCATACTCTGCCACCTGTCAGAGGAACTGCAAACACTAGTTGTAGTCAGTAAACCAGTACAATACAGCGTCCATGGAGCTTCCAGGACAGCGTGGTCTCCAAATGTCCATTCAGTGTCTGAATGTCTCTGCGTCTCGTCACGCGTGCGTGGTCTCAACCTGAACACTAAAAACTCCGGTTTAAAAAGTCCCGTTTGACGCCCCCTCCCGTGGACCAATCAGCAGTCTCAGAATAAAAGGAAGGCGCTTGTGCTCCTTGTGTCAAATCCCTGAGCGAAGTCACAGAACATTCAGACGCCACTGGCCGAGGCCGAGGCACAGGAAACAGGAAACCACTCTGTCCTCCTCTCTGTGAGCCCCCGAGCCCTCAGGTGAAGAGAAGAGAGGGATGATGGGAGTTTTCGGTGTCAGTAAAGGCTGGAAACGGCATATTGTATAAAGGGGGGGGGTCAGCGGCGGGGCCGGTAAGAACTGGTGTATCTGGGGTACAGGGGTGTGTAGTGGCTTGCGTGGCTGTGGGAGCTGGAGGTGCTGGAGCCCAGATAGGAGCCCGTGGGCACGTAGTTGATAGAGGAGCGACTCAGGCTAGAGAGGGGTCGAGTTCGGGGAGCGGGGCTCCACGTGGAGCGCCTGAGCCCGAGGAGAGGGGAGCGATACGGAGAAGAGGGGGCGGATCCCGGCGGCGTGGGCCTGGCGGCGGCGGACGGGGGAGAGGTGTACGTGTCTGAGGTGTGGTGCCTGAAACTTTGGGAGTCGACCACAAACGTCCGCATCCCCACGGTCCACTGGGAGGAAGCCAGCCTCAGAGGGGTCGAGGGCGGGGCCGAGGGCGGGGCCAAGGGCGGGGCCGAGGGCGGGGTCCGTGCCGAGGTAGCGGAGGGGGCCTCCAGAGAAGGTGGGCTCTCTGGTGCTACAAGGCTAGCCAGCGAGGTGAGCGCTGCTGATGACGGACTGCGAGGAGGTACGCGTGAGGTAGGGGAGGTCAGAGGTGACGCCAGAGCTGCGCTGATCATGGACTGGCAGAGAGACAAGGCCGACTCGTCGGGAACAATCGACAGGGAGCTAGTAAGGCCAGACGCCAGCAGGCTGCCAGGGGGGAAAGCTGAAGTAAAGCCCTGGGCAAGGCTGGACGCCGAAGTCGAGGGTGGGGGACTTACTTTGGGGGTGCCGGTCCTCCCGCGGCTCAGCCGTCCCCCACGGGTGCGGTGCGTCTGCTCCTGGTCGAAGGCTAAGTCCTCCAGCCGCTGGGTGAGAGCCAGCTTCTGCTGGATGGCCATGCGGAGGAGGGAGTTCAGAGTCTTCTTCTCGTCCTCGGCGGCGGCCAGCTGTCTCTGCATCTCGTCCAGCTGGACCACGTACTCGTCACACCTGGGGACACCAAACGAGAGACAGATTGAACTGCGTCCAGCCCTGAGAGTTTGTCTCCGTGCTGTCACTCTGGGGGACAGTGACCTTAGCCTGACCTTTTTCAGACAGAGGTCAAAATCATGCATGACAGGCAGTCCGGTGTGTGTGAGGTCAGGGGGTTAAAGGTCATCACAGCTGGTCTCTGACCTGGTAGCAAACATGGCTCTCAGAGAGGAGAACGTTGCCGCATCCTCCTTCAGCGCCTTCAGCTCGTTCCTCAGCTTCGTCATGGTGTCGGTCACCATCGACTTCTCGGCCTCGTACTTGCTCTTCAGGTTGGCGAGAGCCACTTCTGCAGTCTGGACCAAAACACGTTGACACGTCAGCTCTGCCTCTAACGGTTAGGGTTAGGGTTAGGGTTAGAGTCTAACCCAACTGGGTAAAAGACTCGAGGCGCCTGTTGTGAATATCTAACAATTGTTCTGATACTTCAGATCACTGAAGTCACGTTGAAACCAAGGACCTGTCAATCAGGGTTCATGTATATAAATACATCATCTCATCTTTGAATCACTGATACGCATAAGTGTAAAATACATTGTTTGGCAGAGCCCCACAGCAGCTGGACTATAAACTGTGTGGTTAGGGGACATGGGTAATTGATGGGTAAACCCCCCCCACCTGCTTGTTGGCCTTGAGCACCAGCCTCAGGGTGGCGATCTGCTCTCTCTTGGTGCTCAGCAAGGCCTTGAGCTTGAGCATCTCCTCCACGCAGCTCTCCCTGTCCTTGTCCAGCAGAGGGGCCAGCTCCCTGGCTGCAGCTCGCTGCCTGGACAGCTGCAGGGACTGGTCCACCGCACGCTGGAGGTGCCTCACCTGGGGGGGGTCAAAACGGTGGACACAGAGTCACAGAGAGGAGAGGCAGGACAACGTGCGACGCCAACGCGCTCTACCTGGTCTCTGATGATGGCGTTGAGGTTGTAGATGTTCAGTGGCTCCTTGCGCAGCTCGCTGGCCGGCTCCAGGGCGGGCGACGACGACGACGACGACGATGACGAGGCACTGATGCTGGGCGAGCGGCTCGGAGGCGTGCAGGCTCGCTGGGGGCTCTCCCTGTCGCCGTCCTTCTCCTCCCCTCCGCCAGTCCCCTCTTTGGACGGGGACTCCGAGGGGCTCCGCGACTCCCCGGGACTCGAGGTCGTCGAGGCGACGGCGGCCAGCCGCCTCGCCAGGCGCGGCGTGAGGAGAACCTTGCTGTTGTCCGAGGACATGGCCTTGAGGCTGGCGGCGACGCCCCTCAGGCCTCTGCCCTGTCTGGAAAAACAAACGCAATGGGCGGATCAGCTGATGATGGCGTCTGTCACCTCCTCGCCATCCCCACCCCGCTATGACCTGTAGTAGTCCAGCATGACGCGGTTGGGCGTCTCGTTGTTGCACAGGCAGACGTGATGGTAGAGCTGGGCCAGCTCCTCGCTCAGCGTCACCAGCTCGTCCTGAGCGGCGTTCAGCGCCCCCCGGCTCTCGCTGGCCCCCGAAT
This sequence comes from Pseudorhombus dupliciocellatus, assembly GCA_016785235.1. NCBI lineage: Eukaryota > Metazoa > Chordata > Actinopteri > Pleuronectiformes > Paralichthyidae > Pseudorhombus > Pseudorhombus dupliciocellatus. The sequence continues at coordinate 210,806 of JAFBJW010000182.1, forward strand.
GAGCTGCCTGCAACTCCGCCTCCAGACTGGAAACCTGAGGGAGGAGGAGAGGAGGAGAAGCCGTTGAGCTCCGGGGTCGCGTCTCACGTCTCTTCCTGTGTGACCGACCTTCTCGCGCCCCTCCCGGCAGCTCCTCTCCAGGGACGCCATCTGCCGCTCCAGCTTGTGGAGCTGGCTGCTCCTGTTGGGCCTGTCCCCTCCTCCCTCCCCACCCTGAGCCACTTTCTCTCTGAGGCCTTTCAGCTCCGCCTTCAGCTCCACCACCTCGGTCACAGCCACGCGGTACTTGCACTGCAGGATCTCCAGCCCCGGCGTCTGGTACGAAAACAGCTGACTTTTGTTGACCGTCTCACTCTTCCAGTCCTCCGCGTCCCCTTCGTCTTCCTCGGCCTCGCCGTCATCGACGCCGGGCTCCTCGGCGTGCAGCGGAGAGGTGGCGGCGCTCTGGTCGAGGCGGGCCCGTCGGTGCAGGCGGCGGAGGGCGGTGACCTTCTGGCTGAGGCGGAGGGTCTTCTCATACTGCTCGGTCAGGGCCCCCTGGGTGTGTTGCAGCTGAGTCTGAGACTCCTCCAGACTCGCCACCAGCGCCGCCTTGTCACGTTCAACCTGCGGCGAGCAAACACAGCGCGATGTCACGGGCATGACTCGGCAGTTCTCCCTCAGCCGAGGTCGCACGTCGCCAGTGTGTGTTTCATCAACGGCGGGGTCAGAGGTCGCAGGTCCTGAAGGAACTGAACTACTGCACCAACACACAGGGAGCAGCTGCAGTGAAGTGGATGGCGTGCCACACACACACACCACCAGGATTTAATGAACTAACTCAATTTCAAATGTTTGAGAAAAACAGATTTGGAGACAAAGGTGAAAACAAGAAGGACTGAGAGACAGGAAGAGACAGGAGGGGGGAGGAGGGGACCCAGTGGGGATACTGTGTGTCAGCAAGGTTTTACAATCAATTATTCAAAAGCTGTGGGTTTTTTTAGGAGTAGACAGCAGCTGGAATTTGAACCCAGCTGAGGCTAAAAATAAGGAATAAAACTAATATCTGTTGTCAGCGGGGGGGCGTCCAGACTCACGGTCATTATGTGCTGCTTCAGCCTCTGGATCTCCGTCAGGTTCATCTCGCTGTAGAGGTCCGACGTCGTCACGCCCTCGGCTTTGCGGCCCGGCCCCCGGCACTCCCCGTTGGGCCTGGCCGCCACGGCCGCCGCCGGCCCTGCTGCGGTGCCGCCCTGGAGGTGGCCGTTGCATCTGTCGGGAGAGCGGAGCGTCTCTTAAAAGAGGAAACCTGTTTCCCACATGACGACAGTTCATGTTTCTCTGACCGCCACCGAGCGTTTTAGCTCGCCCACCTCGCCGGCTCCTCCGCGCTCGGGGACAGCGCGGTCGTCGGGGTGGCGGTGCCGCTGGGTGGGGCCGAGATGAAGGTCAGGTGGGCGCTGCCGGTGAAGGCCACGTCGCACGTGCTGAGGTGGTGCACCAGCTCCCGGCGCAGGTGGTTCTTCTGCTCGCGCTCGCTCTTCAGCGACTCCAGCGACTCCTCCAGCTGCGCGTCAGAGATGTCCTTCAGACGCAGAGCGTCCCGCAGCTGGCTGTTGAGGAGCTCCGCCTCCTCCTCCAGCACCTTGATCTCGTGCTTCAGGCCTTCGTACTCCACCTGGAGCCCAGAGGGTCACACAGATCAGCGGCTGCTACGGCGGCCGTCAGGGCGCCAGAGTGCTCCGCCTCTACCTGGTTCTGCTTGAGCGTGGACACCAGCTTCTGCAGACAGATGTTCTCCTCCTCCAGCTCCGTGTAGTCCTGCAGCAGCCGTGCGTCCCGGAGCTTGTACTCCCTGATCTCCTCCCTCATGCGGCTGCGCTGCAGCTCCAACATCTCGTTGCTCTGCAGAGACAGAACCAGAACCAGAGCTGAAGCTGCCGTTCCCCCGGCAGGAAGCCAGGCTGAGCGCCTTTCGGCCACTTCCTGTGATGACAGTACCTCCCTGAGCTCCTGCAGCCGCGCGCTCAGGTGCTCGCTGTCTCCCTGAGCGTTGGACGCAGCGGCCCGGCTCTGTTTCAGCTCCGACTGCAGCTCCAGGAGGCGGCCCACGTAGTACGCCTCCTTGGTGGCGGACTCCTGCAGCAGCGTCTCCTCGTTGGTCTCGCCATCCTCGGCCACCTTACGCTGGGTGGAGTAGGCCTGGCCGAACGCCTGGAGGGAGGCAGGAGACGAGTGAGAAACATCAGCCACACCAGTGCCACCAGTCCACCAGTCCAAGCATGGGGCTGTGATTGGAGGAGACAGGTGAAGGGGGCGGAGCGGTGAGTGATGAGGCACAGTATATTTCATGTGAGGGCACAGAGCGGATGGGCGTGAGCTCATCTGTCGTGTTCAATGACGTCTGTGCATGAGCCTCAAATAGAAAAGGAGGTGTTCTTTATTTTCTGCTGTTCCCCTCAAACGACTCGTCAGCTGATTCCAGCCGTGACGCCAATAGAAACAGATTATTTAAGTCAGAGTTGAAGCGGCCTGTGTGTCTCTCTGTCGCTCTGAGACCAGTGTCCCAGACTGAGACAGACAGGGTGGTCGAACCGTGTCCAAGCTGTCCACTGTGACCACACGCTGGCCTCACAGGACACACGTGTTCTGAGTCTGAGCTCACTGAAGTGGAGACACATAACGTCACTAAAGACAATGGACAAACAAAGCCTCTGTCCATGGTCCTAATGGCAGACATGGGACGCTGGACTGGATCTATGTCTCTGCTGCGTTCAGCCTTATCTCTGAGATGCCTCCACACCCGCTCTGGTTTGGACTGAAGATACTGAGTGAGCCCTGAGGGAAGTTTACAGCTTTCATTAGTTGGAAAGGATCTCTCTCTCTCTCTCTCTCTCTCTCTCTCTCTCTCTCTCCTCTCTCTCTCTCTCTCTCTCTCTCTCTCTCTCTCTCTCTCTCTCTCTCTCTCTCTCTCTCTCTCTCTCTCTCTCTCTCTCTCGCTCGCTCCACAGTAGCTGTTATCTGGGAGCTCTAAGACACATGGATCGATACTGGCCCTGCAGTCATGGCAGCGCGGCGTCCTCTTCAATCTTTGACCAAGATAGAGAGACACAGAGAGGAGGAGAAGACGAAGGAGCGCATAAGACACCAGAGACACACGGAGGGAGGGACGGAGGACCCTGTTTGGAAATATTAGTATTTCTGTAGTTTCAGCTGAACAGTCGTCTGACAGAGATAGAGAAGCCTGGAGCTCTTTGTTCCGAAATCATCATGACCTCACCCCTAAATTAATAATGCACCTCCTCCTTGCATCTGTGTGTGTGTGTGTGTGTGGGGGGGGGGGGGGGGGGGGGGGAGGGGGGTCAGGAAGTGGGCAGAGCACGTGGTGGAGCGATCACACCCTGTCAACACTTTCCTGCCCCCCCCACACCCCCCTCCCAAATCCTTCAAACTGAACCTGGAAATCCGAGTGAGAGAAATAAAACAAAGGCTGAAGGGAAGTGTGTCACCAAGTGAGAGCAGACCCAGACCGTGCACGAGGAGCTTGCATGTCTATGAAATAGTGATGTTTCTGTCGAGTGTAGAACGTGAATCATTTATGAAACACACTATTTATATCACTTTAGATTTGCACCCAGTGGCCTCACCACACAGACTCGTTTTTATCTCAAATGCAAATATTGTGATATATTATTAGTTTCTTGCTCCTCCTTGCTCACGTGCTGCTGGAGCTGTGAGACAAAGAGACATTTGTGAGTATGGGCCATAAAAATAACAGACGAGTGATCGATGGTTGTTGGAAGATCTGTGCTCACAGCTTCTCTAAGCTATCATATATCATATATTCTAAGCTATCAGGAGCTACATGGGTTAGTGCAGCAACATGGTAACCATATAACCGTTATACATTAGGGCTAGGGGTAGTGAGTGTACTAACACTGGAGCGGTGAGAGGGTTCTACTGCACATATGGACATGTGATCGCTCCCTGCGTCACTGTATCAGCTCAAGCTCGCGTCCATTGGTCTGTCAGGGAAACTAGTAATCAGCTAGTTTAGAGCGGTACCAGCCCCTCACAGGCCTCCAGCCGTGTGGCAGAGATCGATCGCAATCCGAGCATCTGGGATGAGCGTTATTGAGTTAGCGCCACTGAGGTTGCTGAAAGAGAAGAAGAGTGGAAAGAGCGATGAGGCGTGGTGAGGATCTTCCAGTCTGCTGAGTTCGCCCCAGTCACATAGTGAGTTAAAAAAGAGAAGCGACGACAACCCAGCCTTACACAAGTCACTGGAGCCAGGACATACAGCGCTTGGCAAGGAGGCGGAGCTAAAATGGCGTTAGTGACAAAACACTTTCACAAACGCATCGCCAAGCCTGACCGGTCCTCAACGTTATCTCGCTGAATCACAGTTTAGAGAGAGGGCGCTCGGCCCAACACAGTCTGGCTCTGGTTCCTCTGGAGCCATCAACAAACACACATCTCGTGCGTTTCCAGACCCATAATTCTCTGTGTTCCCACATCAGCGTGCTGTTACCATGACGACCCTCGCAGCACCTTAATTACTCCCACTGACCACTGACCAGCGCCGTCCGGAACCATCGGTGAAAATGTGCCGTTGACACCTGATATGGATGGAGTGATACTGCATCTGCCACACACACACACACACACACACACACGCTGACCTTCAGGAGAGAACTGACTGTGCAGATACACCCTGAAGGTCCAACTGAAGCAAACAGCTGATTCATTACTTGACATCGTCTCTCTAGTGAAACTCTTTGGGACCCTCACAGAAACGACACGGGGCTGAAAGTGCTCGCTGACCTCCAGTGGCCACTGATGCCAAGCCAGTCACTGCAGCGTGACCTCAGAGTGACCTCTGGCTCCCAACCACCTGACGCCCATCGTAGGAGAGCGTGCTGCTTCTCAGCCACAAACAGTTACCTTTGTTATCTTGAATTCCTTCCAGGCCCATTCAGAATGAAACGATAGAATTATTCTATTGAATGTAAATCCACAATATAACTAGTCACTAGTGTCACGGTTCCTTTGGAGAGATGGATGCAGTCTTTCAGGCTGCGCACATTCGGCCACTTTTAGTTTGTTGTTGTGGAGTTTTGTGCTTTAAAATGTTATTAACCTTCAGGTAGAATCAACCCCTGGACGCTACACGCCAATAACAATGTCCTCATTCAGTAACTTGATGTTAATGTGGTTCGTGTACACTGGTGCAGGAGTTCATGTTGTACTTCCATAAGCATGGGGTAGCTTTCAACTTAAAGTCAGGCCCTTCTATTGTTGACTGTCCACTACTGGGTCGAATCCCACTGGACTTGAACCATCTCAAAATCAAGTGTGACAAAGGTGCCTGAGCACTCCGGTGGCTTGACCATACCCCTGCTGATCCCACCTCCTGCAGCTGCTCCAGCTCCAGCCTCAGCGCCTCCTGCTCGGCCTCCAGCTCGGCGTACTGCTGCTTCAGCCGCTGGTTCTCCTCCAGCACCACCAGCCCGCACTCCGCCGCCCGGACCTTCTCGCGGTTGGCCTCCGCCAGCTCCCGGGTGAGGCGCTCCACCTCGACCCGGCACTCCTCCGCCGTGTCGCCGCATCCCGCTGCTCCGGCAGCCATCGCCCCGTCCCCCTCCCCTCTCCTCCCTGGCCTCTCCTCCCTGCGTCGGACGAAACGAGGCAGACAACGAAGCCCCCACCGCCTCACGCTTCACAGCGCTTCAGATCTCATGTGGGAAAAAATTACAAATGTAGAAAAAGAGCGATAAACATCCGTAAACATCCCCGGGGCGCTGCCATCTTCCTCCCCTGCCATGTGATGCTCTGAGTGATGCAGCTCCCGCATCCCGGGTCCCTCCCTCCGCTCTGTTTTTCTGCTTATTCACCGGCAGCCGTGGAGCAAGGCAGCCTGCAGCCGCCCGAGCAGCTCGGCCCCGCATCATCACGACGATGAAGAGCTGGAGGAGATGACGCGGCTCCTCTGGCCTCCTCCTTCCTGTCAGCAAATGTTCACTGAGTTTTCACTGGATGCTTCTAACCTGAATACAACCCTCACGTGTTTGCACCATGAAAAGTTGAATTAGAAATTACAATCACACACTCTTCCTCGCCATGGTGCCAGAATGTTGATAATAGTTTTATTAAAAATAAAAGCTGTGTTGATAAAATGTAGTGTGACTGTTCCTGTGTGTTTAACCTGCTAAATGTCGTTTCATGTAGGACCCTGAGATAAATCACATCTCTCGTCATGCCCATTCTCACTTCTCTCAAAATCAAAATCAAAACTGCTGTAACTGCTTTGCTGCTGCTGCGGTATTGATTTTTTTAATGTGTTCACTTTGTTGTTGGTGGTTTGATTAGTGTCTCTAGTATATCAGTATTTATTTTGTTGTTGTTCTCAGGGCATCCTTTGTTCCCTCAGGAAAGTTGTTCATTAGCTGCCCGTCAAGTTGCGTTTAGGACTGTAGCTTTGATCAATGTAAATACATTAAAGTGGCAGAAAAAAATGTTCACTTTCTGCATCTGGGGTCTTTCAAATTGCCAGCTCCCCTGGGGGAGGGGGGGTGGCTTTGTTTCACGTTGTGTCCTGTTATCTGCGTTCCTTTGATGACGGCCTTTGATATCCTCATCTTTAGCTCAACTCAGTGTTCTGTTGACTAAGTTTGTTACACCTGCTTCCTGAAACGGGCCGGGAGCTGGGCCTCACTTCCTCACAGTGAAAGGTGCTAGTGTCCTGCAGGGGGCAGAGTATACAAGAGTATTCTATAAAGGTATTTCTGTATATACACACCACCAGTGAAATGTTTGGACATACCTTCTCACTTTATGTTTTTTTTCTTTATTTTCGTGACATTTACATTGTAGATGTAAACAAAAAAGTGTGATTGATATTCCTTAAAGTACATATAATGTATTTATTGTCAATTGTTGTTTGTCTTGACTGTTTGTTTTTTTTCAGCCAGCCAGCGGAAGTCAAGTTGGAGAGCCTGGCGCTTTTATTGTGAAGCCTTTTCCCCCGGAAGTGCGGCTCTTGTTGTGGCTAGCGGAACAGCGGCAGTCTGTGCGGGAGCTCCGCCGCGTTGCACGTTGCTAGTTAGTTGCAATGTTGTAGCTATTAGCACGAGAGCCTTTCTTTCTCTGGGAGGGAGACCTGACATCCACGCTGACCGGCCCGCGGAGTCCATTCTCAGTCACCTACCGTCCACTCGGCCGCCGGCGACCGGAGATCCCCTCAACAACACACCCGTTAGCTTGTTGCCTTAGCCCGCTAGCCCACCCGCCCAGCTAGCTAGTTAGCCAGCCAGTCGCTAGCCGCCGCCTCCTCCCGCCTCCTCCCGTCTCCTCCCCGAGCTAGAACCGTCTCCTGTCCGGCTGGTGGAACCATGGCGATGAGGCAGACTCCGCTCACCTGCTCGGGTCACACCCGGCCCGTGGTGGACTTGGCCTTCAGCGGGATCACCTCATCCGGCTACTTCCTCATCAGCGCCTGCAAAGGTGAGACCGGGAAGCCAAGTTCTGTTGGGACGTCAGACATGTGGAGTCCTAAATGAAAGCATAAACCGGACTAGCTTGATCCCTGCGGGCTGGAGTGTTAATACTCTGTGTCCTCCCTGCTCTCGCTCCACCAGATGGCAAACCCATGTTGCGCCTGGGAGACACAGGGGACTGGATCGGAACGTTTCTGGGTCACAAGGGCGCAGTCTGGGGGGCCACTCTGAACACAGACGCCACCAAAGCTGCCACCGCCGCCGCTGACTTCACCGCGTGAGTGCCGCAGGGCCCGGTCCTGGTTCTTTGTGCTCGCTAATGTTCTATTGCAAGATGACCCTGGCCTTTCTGCAGTCCACCCTGACTATCAACAGGAGTCACTGTCAGTGGATATTAAGCTGCTTTCAGGTGTCAGCTCTGGTCCCGTTGTCAGTGGTAGAATATCAACATGACAAACCTCTCTGAATCCATCGCCAGTATGACATCATATGGCCTTGTTCAGTCTCGACCTGCAGGAACTCTCATGTTGCCTTTGACACTGGCGATCACGTGACATTACTTGCCAACGCACACGCTCTCTTGCCTTCTCCGTCTGTCTTGTACATGTGTGTCACAGCTTTGTGCATCAGATCCCACCGAGGGACACCAGCCTCTCAGACATTAGCGTGCACACGTCCACCTCCTCAGTTCCAGTCTGACAGCAGCTTTTAGAAAAGGACACCCTTGCTCTGACTCCAGAGGACCCCATGAAGCACGTGCTGTGTTCATCCGTCCATGGATGACATTGTCAGAGTTTTCTATTGGTTTAGATGCTGTGGTGACAGGGGATTGATGGATTTGGTCATTGTCCTCAGTCCCAGTGCCACGCCACTGTTTACTGTTGTTAATTAATGGACGACGTCTTCACTTTGCAGGAAGGTGTGGGACGCAGTGAGTGGAGACGAGGTCCTCACGCTGGCACACAAACACATCGTCAAGTCCGTCAACTTCACTCAGGTCGGTGGACTGACAGTCGTTCTCTATGTGTCCTAGTGTTTGGGACATTATGTCTTAATGCTGTTGAAGGCTTATTCTTGCGAACACCACATCTCATGAAAGTATGCCGTGATAAATAGATTGAATCTTACTGAGGAAAGTTTAAGAAAGGGATGTTCCTTGTTCTGCTACGATGTCTGCCGAGGCCACATAGTCACAGGTAGTTACTGTAGATAAATTAGATTGTCACACACATCAGTAATTTATGCTTTATTTAGTTATAGCCAGCATGAAAACTGTACATTGTTAAATAATTAATTTTCCATCATAGGCATGCACAAATTTGATTTGGATTTTTTAAACTGATTTTTCTCCCATCTCGACTTGTGCCGTCTGCTCCTCAGGACAGCAACTATCTGCTGACTGCAGGAAACGACAAGCTCCTGCGGATCTATGATCTCAGCAGCCCTGAGGCAGGTAGGTGAATGAGTCCATGCGGAGGGAATTTTTTATTTTAATGTATGTGTAGGTAAGACAATTGCTTCCATAGTCGGTGCGCTGCTGCCCTCTAGTGGAAGTGGCTGGCATTAGAATGAGTGGCATCTCATTGAACCTTGATGTCTTTCAGCGCCACAGGAGATTGCAGGTCACACGTCAGCCATCAAGAAAGCTTTGTGGTGTAACGACGACAAGCAGATCCTCTCAGCTGCTGAGGACAAAACCATCCGGTCAGTGAAGTGGCTCCTGTTGGTTCAACTTGATCAGTTCCCAAATCTGACTGGAAATACGGATGATGACCGATTGTCCACTTTAAGTATTCTTTGCACTGTTCAGTGTTCAGATATTTATTTATCTGTTGTCCTTTCAGACTTTGGGACAGGACCTCCATGGAGGTGGTGAAAACGATGACGTTTGACTCATCTGTGAGCAGCATGGAGTACATGGCTGACGGAGAGATTCTCGTCATCACTTACGGAAAGACGATCGCTTTCTACAATGCCCTTACGTGAGCACACATATGCTGGCATGCTTCATGTCTGTAGCGTTTGGAATATGATGAGATCCTCTAGGGCTGCACAATATATTGAGATAACCTTGTTTAACATAGCGGTGGTGATGTGACTTATCAGATTTCATCCACCAGGAAATGTACATTTGGTTTCTGTGGCCTAATAGATCAAAGTTTTCATCTGATTTTGTTCCAATCTGTTTGCGTATTCCAGCCTGGACCCGATCAAGAATGTCGAGGCCCCAGCTCCCATTAACTCAGCCTCCCTCCACCCTGACAAGGACTTCTTTGTTGCCGGTGGAGAAGACTTCAAGCTCTACAAATTTGACTACAGCTCTAAGGAAGAACTGGGTAAGACACGAAGCTTTTTGTCAACATGCTGGATCATCGTATGCGCTCCAGCTTAGGAATGTGAGTCGTTGCAGCTGTAAATTTATAATGTTTGGCTGCTTGGCTCATGTGCAGAGTCCTATAAGGGTCACTTTGGTCCAGTCCACTGTGTGCGGTTCAGTCCAGATGGTGAGCTGTATGCTAGCGGCTCTGAAGACGGGACTCTTCGGCTGTGGCAGACGGCGGTGGGAAAAACCTACGGCTTGTGGAAGTGCGTCCTCCCGGGTAATGCTCCCGCTGTTGGCACTGGTTTCTGCTCAGTCGAAATAAATTTATTAGACTCTCCTCAATGAACACACAATGCTCTCTAATGGCTGTGAAGTGACAACATAATTAAGAAATATTTGATGTGTCTGATTTTTGTAGGAATTAGCATGAATTATTTTTCTAATTTTCTAACTTTCTCTTCCGTCGCTCCTCAGAGGACCTGGGGGCAGAGAACTCTGAGCAGCTCTACACACAGCCGCCCCCTGAGATCAAAGCTTGAGGAGCAAGCCGTACGTTTGGAAACGGGATGAGAAGAGGAAAGGAAAAGGAGACAAACGGAGAGGTGTTCCAGTGTGTTCTACCAGGCCCCAGCGAGGAGCCCAGGCCAGGACCTCTCCACCCATCAGGAACTGGTGTGGATATCACGACTGCCCTGTCCTCCAGACCAGTCATCTCTCTCACACACACACACACTGGTTTTATGCAGCCATATGGACAGATTGGGTTGGAGAGTAAAGCAGTAGATCTGTGAATGTCTCGTTCATCGCTGCCTGCTTTCTCTCTGCTCAACCCAGTTCTGTCCATCTAAACTTAATTTGACTTCTCTACCCTTAGAATTCCCCCCAGACGACCTGATTTGAAAATCGATTTTGGTTCCAAAATTAAAGTAATTCATGAGCTGGACCAAGGCCTTTGTTTTCAGTTCATAGTTACAGGTGATAGATGCACAGTGTGTGCTGAAAGGTGCTTTCATTTCTTTGAAAACCTTGTTTGAGTATTCGCTGCTGTTGTACTGGTTGAGTATATAATATTTAGTGTCCAAATAAAAGAGATATACTGTTTTGTGACAGTGGAAAGGGATTAATCGTCTTTGAAGGTTTTTTTCCCCATTTTGGGTTGTCTTCATTTGTGTCCAGTGATGAAATAAACCAGCGCGTTACTGTTTCGTTTAAGTAATGCAAGAGCAAAGAGGCTTTGTGTTGTTCTGTGGCCCTCTATAAAAATCTCTAGTAATAAGGATAAACAATGAACAGCCATATTTAATGTCACATGGTGGCAATTAAGTCAACAACAAGGCACACAGACAAATAATACATGTGTATAGATCATACATGATTATACAGGTCATATAAACAGATACTTATATATGTAACGTATAATACAGGGGTAGTGAACAAATAACAGTATATAGCATATCATAATATAAACAGACATGGTAACGTCACCGTGCACTCTAGTTTTGGCTGCGTGTGACGCCATGATCACGTGACTGGCAGTCCTTTTCAATAGTAGCCCCGCATGTGCGCTCCACCAATGAGGAAGCGTCTTCTATCAGCGGCTGGCCAATAGGAGCCGGCCTCATCGGGCAGCCACTTCCGGCCAAGTCATCCCCGTGAGTGTCCACATTCTTCTCCCTCGACACAAACACTTCCGCCGCGTCCCGCCGCGCTCCGCCGTGCTCCGCGGCACGAGGGAGAGACGCGTCTTGTTCCTCCTCCGGCCTCCTCCGGCCTCCTCTCCGCTCCTCTCCGCTCCTTTCTGTGCGACCTTAGTCCAGCAAGGGGCGCTGGTTAGCCGCCGCCGAGCCTCCACCCGCCCTCCCTCCGCGGTGTTAGCTAGCTAACGTACCCGCACCGCCAGACCTCCGTCCCTCCGTCTGCGCGCCGACATGCCGGTGTACCTGGAGGACCCGTCTGTGCTCACCAAGGACAAGCTGAAGAGCGAGCTGCTGGCCCACAGCGTGGAGCTGCCCAACGGCAACCCCACCAAGGACGTGTACGTGCAGCTGTACCTGAAGAACCTCACCGCCCAGAACGAGAAGCATGTCGCGGACACGACGTGGGACGCGTTCTCCAGCGACGAGGAGCTGCCGCCGCCCGTGGTCTCCAGCAGAAGTCGCTCCTCCGGCAGGGTGAGTTTCTTTTGCCTTTCCTGCCCCTCGACACGAGCGGAGCGCTGTGGCTGAAGTTTCTGGACCTGGCCCGCGTGCTCTCCAGTACTTTTGGCCAGGGTACAACACTCGTGCGCGTGTAAATAAACAGACGGCCACTAACCGTTGTAACCTTTCAAAAGAACCACCTGTGATGTGATTTGAGTTAAAACGAGCTCCAGCCTGGAAACAACCCTGAACTAATCCATACATCACATGTCCCGTCCACACTTTTTTACTTCAGGTCCACACCCAAAAAAGTTTCTGTGGCTTCCTGTGCCATGGCTGTGGTCAGAGCTGGTCTCTGGTCAGTTTGCCCAGAGGAGGGTGGCTGGTTAATAACTTTCATTTCATTTTCATTTTCTGTTCCCTGTGGCCTCATGAGTTTGTACATTGTTTGCAACGAGCAAAAAAAGAACTACTCGTGGGTGAATGTGGCTGGTCCCCGATCAGCCCCCCCCCCCCCCAAACAGCCTCTAACTTTTGGTCTTCACTGTTGTTGGTAACAACAGTTCTTCTTCTTTATCTTAAAGTCTGCAGGTGGACTGGGTGGGGTGTGGCGTCCCCCCTGGTACTCAGTCAGGCACTAATTTAATCAGTGTGTGTTTTGACTGGTCAGAGAGAAACTCTGCTTTACCTGTTGTTACCTGAAGTGAAACTGGCCCACGATCAGATACTGAACCGTCTGATAGCAGCCTGTTGTTTCTCAATGAACCACTTTGCTTTGAGTTGTTTTGAGGTTTCAGCGTTGGGCGCAGGGTGTCACTTTCCCAGCATTCCTTGGTTGTTTTAAAGACAATAATCCCGGTCCAGCCGGAGACTGGCTGCATTCTTTCACAGCCCTCAAACGCGAGCTAGGATTTCCCCCTGAAGCTCGACTTCTTACCGTCGCTGACTTTCTGAACCGGTTCCACGTGACCTTAACGTGCTAATCTCCTCATCAAATCATGTCACGTCGGGCCAAAGGATTCGAACCGAGTCGTTCTGCCGAGTGAACGTTTCGTTAGAGAGGAGTTGATGTTTCCCTTGGTGGAGAAAATATTTGTCGCCACATTGTTTGTTAGGACGTATTAAGATTGTATTATTTTTATGGAGGCTTGTAGAGGCTCAGGAGGTTGGTGGCTCTAATGTGAACTGTGTATCTGTACCTGTTCCTCAGTGATGATGGACACATGGACTCCAACAGGTGTGCACGGTGACATAATGAAGGGCGTGAGCCAAACAGAGGCAGTAAATAAGAAGTGACACATCCGACATGTGTGTGTCTCATTCATTTACTGTTGCTTGGCGTGCACAAGCTATGTGCACCTTTCGTCACGTGTTCTGTGCTCGGCTGTGGATCTGTTTGCGCAGGTAAAGGTGGCTTCTGTTTGCTGAAGGGTGAGCAGCTCTGTGCGGGCGGCCAGAGCCCATCAATCTTTCATGAGTTCTCCGATGATGATAATTAATCGCCGAAGGGAGAGAGTGATGTCGTTCTTTGTTGACATCAGTTGGCAGGTGTGAAGCGTTCGATATGACAGACGGAGCCGTAAAGATGTCACAAGAGGAATGTAATGGGGAAAATGCCTCCATGCTGTTCATGTGCATTACCACTTCCTGTTAAATCAGTTGTCACGTCTAGGCAAATATATATGTCACAACTGTTCCTTAAATGTTGTGTAAGAATACGTGACTGTACGACACAAAGGGGTCTCATGGGATTTGTTTTTGGGAGTCGCAGAACATTTGGTCATGGTTTCTGTCTTTGAGCAGTACTGACAGAAAACGGCCATGTTTGATTTACAGCCAGCAAATATTTGACCTTTGTCTTTGAAGATCTCATCATTGTTGTCCTCTTATCTGAGGTCGGGTCGCAGCGTCTTTGAAGATGTCATCAATTCTTGTAAACACTCTTCTTAAAAAAGTTTCCTTAATGTCTTAAAAAAATGTTCACACCTCCATTAAGTCCCAACAATCCCCTTATAAAGCTAAATTTACTAGATCAGGATATTTATTTGGTTGTGCATCAAATGTCATCGAAATTTTTTTTAATCAATGTATGTAAATTCTTGTCTTAGAAAGAGAAAGTTTTGAGAATGTGTCGATTATTCAACATTAAAAGAGTTTTTTTTAAAACATCAGGGCTAAAATTTAACGGGCTCCTTGCATTAAGTTTCATGGCAGTCCAGCCCGTGGTGTGACCCCTGACCCCTGATCCATTTGATCCCAGGCTGGGTCCTGGATAACACGATGCTGAGTAACAGCCCCGTGCAAGGTTTCCTCAGGAAATGGTTTAGTAGGGAAGGTTGGTTAATCAGATCCTGATGCTTCTGGCCCCATGAAAGGTTTTACCAGCTACTGGCCTCCAGGTGAGAGAACTCGACCTGTTCACCAACACATACTTTTCCAAAGCGAGGTGAAGGGAACAGCTGTTGTTGAGCGGCCGTGTGATTGTCCTTGATGTTGCCCTTCATGTCGGCATCAAGTGCCAAGGACCCAAGCAGGATTCAAGCGTCAGATCCTTTGAATTAAAGGTAAAGCAGAGGGCAGCGGCATGCACATCACACACCTCCTGATGTGCTGTCAGCAAACAAAACCTCTTCAGATGTTTCAAGACATGAAGACTAGACGAACGCAGGTCAAATCGCTTCGTAGTAACATGGAACCAGTTGAGTTGAGTCTATCCGGCGTCTGTGGAGAGGTGTGTAGATGGTGCAGCTCATCTGTCTTGTGTGTGGAAGTGCCAGAACATTGCCAGGGTCAGACTAAGCGAGCAATACCGTCTCCAGAGCTAGGAAATGCCCCGACGTGTTACCGGCTGAGGAACAGGCTGAATTATGATTCGAGTTTAAAGAGTGACCACAGGAAAGCAGACAGGTCCATATTTCATGTGGACGGAGCCTGTCTGACTCAGTTTAAGGCGACGTTCACCTGGTCAAGTGTTAGCATGTGAGAGACGGAGCCCAGTGCTATCTGGTTGGATTTGGCCCCTTCATTGAGGAAATCCCTTCCACAGGGGGAGGACTTTGCTCCAGCCATCTCCATCCGTGTGTAGTAAACAGTCTGTGGAGAGGCTTCGCACGTGTGTGTGTGTACTGAGTTTGTTCTTTTGGTTTTCTGCCGCTCCGTCGGGTTGTTTATCTTGTGAAATGAGATGCTCACATGCCAGAGTGATGATAGGCTGCTGGCAGGAGCTGCAGGTGGAGGTCGAGGTGGGGGCGTGCACGCCGCTCAAAAATTCATTCCTCACATTTTTTCAACCGTGAGCCTTTTTTTTTTAACAGTTCAAATAGTTTGTGACTTCCATGCCTGAAGTTTTTCCCTTTACGACGTGGTGCCGATGAATGTGTGACACCTTCAATGTAAACAGCACTTGATTGGAGTACTGTGTGACTAACACACACACACACACACACACACACACAATGGCAGCGAGTTGCATCACGCAGCCACAGGTCCTGCATGTCCTGCTCTCACTACTCCATCCGTGCCGATTGTTCAGGAAACTCTGACGGGCTAGTCGTGTGAGCTCACAGTTGAGTTATTCCTTTCAAGGCCAGGGTGTGGCCTGCAGCCAACTGTTTCCCTCCTTTTCTCCTCCTCCTCCTCCTCTGTGATTGTGAAACACTCCTGGCCCAACCCGAGCCCTGCCCCCGGCCCACTGAGAGCCGGACGGAGCGAGATAACCTCCGTGCGCGTGCATTCCTCACGCCCGTTACTCGCCGTGAACCGTGGCAGCATTCCTCACATTTCCAGCCTCTGTCCCATCTTCACGCTGACTAAAGCCTGAGCTGGAACATCTGCCAGAGACGGCCCCTGTGTCGCTGAAGTATTTTTAGAAATGTGGACGCAGTGATTTACCCGTTCGAGTGTTTTGCACATGTAGGCGTCGACACTAAACGTGTGACGTTTTGGAGTCACTTGTCGAAGAAGAAATTTTGAGTTTCCAGTATTTGTGTCGGCAAATCCCCTGGGACCGGATCACACCAGGAGACGTCCCTCTCTAACTAAAACCCAGTGCTGCACAGAATCACGTGCGTCCACTCACTGCCCTGCTGTCCACGTCCACCTTTGCCCTGGTTTAGGTCAGGTGACCAGCTGGTCTGATTCTGCTCAGTTCCTCAGTTGTTGCTTGGAAAAATAATGTGATTGAAAACATGGCAGCATGTGTAACTCCCATGCTCGCCGCACGCTCCAGGAAAGCAGTTCGTGCACGTTAGCTTTAGCGGAGCCTCGTGCAGCTGCGAGGGAGGAGCCACCAGGCTTAATTTTAAGGCAGCTGGCTTCAAACGCAGTAATTTCCTGTGGGCGGGTGAGCGAGAGGCGGCCTGTTGTTTCCCATCTGAGTATTAAACCCCTGGAATCGTCTGCTCTCACAGCGCCACTTTCTCTGTGACTGGGCTCGTCTGGATCTTTTCAGCGGGCTGTAGGTTAGGGTCATGTGTAGCTGGAAGCTGATGGAAGTGTTGTAAAGCTTGAGCACAGGTCTCCTTTTGGGGGGAGAGTAAACAAATGAGCTAAAGCCGCTTGGTGGGAACTGAGAAGCCACCTCATCACCCCTGAAATCCCCAGGCTGGCAGTTTGGGCCCCAGAACACACGGAAGTGCGCAAATTCAGAAATGTTACTAATGTGAGTTTACTGCCGTCTTAGCAGGAACTGCACAAACTGTCCATGCCCAGAAAACGCTGTCCGTCGGCCGATGCTTTTTACGTCACCTGAGGACAAAAATAAATCCATTCCTGACCATCGTTATCTCACTGACCATGCTGCTCTGTCGCCCCCCCACAGAAAGCCACCAGGAAAACTGACAAGGTGCAGCCGGACGAGCTGGATGTGACCACGCTGACCGACGACAGCCTGAGGGACGCGCTGATCAAGCACGGCCTGGGTGTGGGGCCCATCGTGGGTGAGTGTGCACGTTAGCAGAAATGGCAGTGGGGGCTCACACACACACAGGTGATGGAATTCACACGTGGCCTTGCCATGTGAGCTGATGGTGAATCCCTGAGAACGTGTTGGGCCGGCGCCTGTCGCAAACTGTTTGAAGCTGGAATCGCAGATGGGCTGCGGTAAACAGAATCACGTGGTCACCGCTGCAGAGTAAACGCACCACTCACCCGAATAATGGGAGGGATTTGTTGCTATTGTGAGCGTGTGTGTGTGTGTGTGTGCACGTGTGAAAGGCAAACTGGGTTAACAGCCAACAGGCCAGACTTGACCCACAGGGCTGGAACTGGTTCCTTGACAGGGTTCAGTACTGAATCCTTGTAGGAGCCGGGCCCCGGGGCTGGGGAGAGCTGTGGTGTCTCGTCTGATCCTGTGAGGCAGAAATTAGGAAATGAAATTATCACATTACTTATTGCTCCGTAACACAGCCCAGTCTGCCCCTGGGCACTGGGACACCCAGTCTTGATCTGAAGGCTTGTAGACCTGTCACAGTCTGATTTGCTGATGTCCTCCTCTAGCATCCACCCGGAAACTGTACGAGAAGAAACTGCAGAAGCTCCTGGACGACGGCCCTGCGCCGCCGCCGCTGCCAGAGCTGGTCCTCGCCACACAAGTGAACCACAACGGCCACTCTGAAGCCGACCACTACAGTGACAAGGAGGATGGTGAGAGCTGCTCACAGTGTCTGTCCTGTTTGTTTGACCCTTTGTGTTGATGCCACACGTCACCATAGCAGCTGCTTGTAAAACGGGGAAAATACCTTTCATATTTCAATGTGTAATTCAATAATCTGTGTGTTTATCAGAAGTGACAGCTGCACCAGAACCTGAGCCGGAGCCGGAACCAGTGGCTGAATCTGAACCTGAACCAGCTCCACCCGTGGTGGAGAGACCCCTGAGGAGCCGAGGGAAGACGCCCGTCTCTAGCCGCAGCCGCAGCAGCCAGCACCAAACGGTAAGACACCATAACCTAAGGCCCCCCCCACATTCACTTGTGAGTGGCTGATAGTAGTTATGATGTCATTCTAGTGCTTTCCTGACTGAAGAGCTGAGAGACTGACGTCTTTAATGATGGCTTTGCTGTACTCTGTCAATTCTGAGCCGCCTGGATTTTCACACCGCGGTAGTTTCTCGTTACAGGAGACTGCAGTTGTCGGGTGATCTTGACCGTCCCTGAGAGCAGAGGGAGGGGCATAACAGCTCTCTCTCTCTCTCTCTCTCTCTCTCATATAATAGCAGCTCTGAGTGCAAACACACTTACCTTGTTGATAAATGCTTGCAATGTGCACAGTCAGGGTTGTTTGAGACTTTAATCCATTTGGACAAACTTGAACTGCGTCTGTTAGTTCTCGACCGTGACTTTTTCGTGCCAGAGACAGAAGCCTGAGTGAAGCAGGTGGGACGGACAGAAGCTGGCTTTGATTCCGCAGTTTCCTCTCACACTGACAAAGGAAGCCATTTTTCTTCAGTCACACCCAGCCACAGCGAGCCTGGAGGTTCACCGTGTCAGTGCTGCCCGCTGCTCGTCAGCCTCGAAGCACATGATGTGGATTAGCTGCTGCTTTGGAGCAGACGTCTCTCCACTGTGTTTCCATGCAGGTCTTAGTGTTATCACCTTCACTACGCGCGTTTCTAACTTGGAATCGAACATTGCCTCTGGCCTCTGGCAGCATGTGGGTGTAACCCAACAGGTTCGGAGCAGCGCCACCTGCTGTTCACACGCTGAATGTTCACCTGTCGAGCTGTGTGTGTTTTAATGTAGGGCCACAGTTCTCCATATGGCTGTATTCAGATAGATTTATCTTCTGTTTAAAACAAAACTATCTTCCCAGACAAGGACTTTGGCTCAACACCAGAAATAATCTCTGTCCCTGGGACAAGATCAGGGTCGTTTCAGTTGTGTGTACTAGTTTAGGCCCTGAGTATTTCTGCCATTAAGGCTCGACTCAGACTAAAGGCAGCGTTGGGCCATCTGTGACAAATCCCTCTCAGTAACAATATGATGGCGTGGGATCAGTCGGCCTCTGTCAGCCTTCACTCCCGGCCTCTTGTGTCCCAGCAGGTGGTGCCTGAGGATCTCAGGCCCGTTTTCAGAGAGCCTGTTCATGTAGGGCGTAACAGGAACGTTTACGACGACCCTGAGAGACCTGCCCGGGCTGAACCTGCCTCCCCGCGTGTGCAGGTACTCTCTCTTATATCTGTGTGATTTCACTGGTCTGTCGGCTCCAGTATCTGCTGACCTGCTCACAAGACGAGGCCTTGTCCCTTCAGGGATACTCTGACCCTCGAGCTGCATCCACTGGTGGGCAGGTGTTAGTCAAACATCACCAGGGCTGAGGGCGACGAGCGGGTCACGTTTCATTTTCCTTCTTTTGTCACGGTGCCGTTTATTGTGGCTGACTGGAAGTCTGTCCCATACTGTGGACCATATGTTTGTCATCTGTCGTCTTATCTGTTGTGTTGAAGTCCAAGAGTCGGCGCCCAGCTGCCAGCCCTTTCTCTCCTCAGGTTCCCCTCACCAGAGCCAGCGCGGTGGACTTTGGCACCATGTGTGAGATCTCCCCCATTAAGAGTGAGGCGTTCCCCTGGCCTGGGTCGGACCACCCTGGATTTAGAGTGGGCCGTGTGTCTGCAGCAGGGGTACAGCTCAGTGGAGGCTTTCCTCTCTCATCTCTGTTCTACTCCTTCTATACTTCGTAACATAAGTTGAAGCGTGTCTGAGTGAGTGCGGCTGCTGAGGCCTCCTGAGGGGACAGCTGTGTAACAGCTGTTTGGTCGGACAGCCTTGACGCACAGTCACTCACGTTGTTTGTGATCAGGAACGTGGAGACGTGCAGCCGCATAAAAGGAGGCAGGAGAGAATCACCAGCTTCCTGTCCACGTGCAGCCCAGTGAGGACGCGCAGCTACGCGCTGTCAGACGATGTGCTGGGGAGACAGGTTCTGCACGAGAGAGACCCCGCTCTGTGTCACATGGTTCGGTGGTAAATGTGGTGGTTGGCCCCGCCCCTTTAGTGAGAGAGGTCATCACGTGGTGATAAGTGTGTATCCTCAGGGCCCTCTGCTGGCCCAGACATGCACCTGTGGTGGACTGTAGTGGGCTGATGGTTCTAATCTGACTCGTCATGAGCCGGTGGCTGTGGCGCCGTAATGAACGCTCGGCATTGTTGTGTGCAGGTGGAGAAGATCACAGCCAGCGACCAAACCCCAAAAGTGGACGAGAGAGACGTTCTGAAGGAGCTGTACCCCGGTGACTTCAACAGCCCCACAGGAATCAAGTAAGTGTTTTCCCCGAATTAGCTCCTCATCCAGGATTAAACCCCCTGGCTTTGTCTTAATCTGGGCTCAGAAGAATCTGTCAGCTGTTAATACAGAGACTAAAGTCCCGGTCATCGTAAACCGTGTCGATCCCATACAATACTTATGACATAATATCATGAGGTCACTCGGGCTCAGCGTGATCTCTGAGCTTAGAAAGTGAAATTATACATCTAGTGCGGATAGTGCAGTACATCTTAATCAAAACTCAATCCAGTCAGTGTCAGTGCTTTGTGCTCTGTTTGTGGTAACTTCAGTTTATACTTCATTAACACAGTTTTCTGAAGTGTTCCTGTAGTCTGATGTGACATATGAACAGTTGTTGGACTCATTTAGGATTAAAGTACAAGCATGAGGTGTTCTACAGTGGCTCTAAAATTATCTGAAATTCTTGCAGCGCCACCTGTCGGAGACCCATCCGTGGGGCCGCCGGCCGCCCGATAAAGCCCAGTGACCTGTGGAACGACGAAAACGGCCTGTTCTCTCCTAAAATCACCAAGAGCAGCAGCTCCTCCTCCTACACAGAGAGCCGCACCGTCAACAGAGTGAGCAGCCAGCCCCTCGCCGCCACCGCCCCCTCCTCTGCCAAGCTCCTGTCTGCAGCTCCCCCTGCAGGTCAGACTAAAGCGGTGCGCTCTGGCGTGTCTCTGTGGATTAAGCTGTTCCTGGTCGCCGTCGTGGCCGCCTTCCTGTTCTTCGTTTATCAGGCCATGGAGACCAACAGCATCAGCCCTTTTGTAGCCCCAGACAAAGAGTTGGCCAGTAGTAGCACAGAATAGAGAACCCAGTGTCTCTGACAGGAGAGAGAAGCCCATTGGCTCCTATGTTTTTCCTTTTTATTTTTTTTTTAAAGTGTGAATCTGCATTGTAGCCATTTTGTTGAAGGGTGCTGTGAAGTTACCTCTGACCTCACCACCCCTACGTCGTCGTTTTGTTCTTCCTTCATGCCGGAATCGGTTTTCACTGAATCCCTAAAGTGGAGCCACAGCAGTTTCAGAGACGTTTCCCAGGATCTCCATGACATGTGAAAGGACAGTAGGGCATCTGCAGTTGCTATTTTGGTCCACCCATGACCCCTGACCTCACCGTCCTTGAGGTTACTACAAAGCCAGCCACCGGTCAACTTTAAGAGACACAAACAGTAGGCATCGCAAAAAAACATGGACTTGCTTTTCATTACCTTGTTTTATTTCAGATTTGCAGTGCACATGAATGTGTGTGTGTGTGTGTACTGAATGTGTGAGATACTCTTCACTCTTTGCCTTGGCTTTTTGTCTGTTAGTCATAAATGGCCTTGAAGATGGAATCTGAACCTGTAATGTTTTGTACTTGACCATCTTTGTTAATGAGACAGGGAGGCTTGTTATTGTAACCCAAATACTTCTAAAGGCTCTGAAACAGTATGCCAATATTTTCTTAATGTCCTCTTATATTAAAATTGAATGTCCCAGTGTATTCTACTTTATTATGTATCCACTGTCACAAATATTAAATATTTACTCAATAAACTATTATGTTTGTTTCTGTGTCTGGAAGAGGTTGTTTTTCATTTTTCTTAACATTGCCAAATCACTGCTTTCTCACGTTGCTGAAGCAGAGCAGCCATCTTGGTCAAAGACCCATCCAACCGGTGACGTTCCTTTTGCCCTCTGCCAGACGCTTCCACCACATCACGGGCAAATACAGTTTCTACCCCACGGCCGTGCACGTGTGTGGAACACGGCCAAATACAGACGCTGACCTCAGCCCACTTTCCACTTGACTGTTTACACTGACAGTGCTGCAGTTAGTTTGTATGAGCAGTTGTAACAGTAATCATGAACATGACACTTAAATGCTTTTCAGTTAAAAACAAATTGTACACACAGTACAATTCCAAATTTTAGTATAAGTGTATGTAAGACAATGGATGAATAAAAGCCTGGCTGAAAAATTATTCCCTATATGTCTGCATTTTTTGTGCAGTGGCTTTGAGCTGCTCTTAATAAGGGGGCTTCACCCAGCCGCATTAGCCCAGACAATAATAGAAGCAGCGTATTCTTCTTAATGTTCCGCTCTCAGTTTGTCATTCTGTTTCATCCCTGTTCTATAACTCACACACGCTTTAATTCATCCATTCATTCATTCATATGAGGCAGAAAGTCAAACTCTTCTGCCCTATCAAGTCCCCTGCAAGCCCCGCCTTAATGTGCCACCAACGAGGTCCATGATTGGACCGAAGTTGTGACTGACAGCCCCTCAACGTTTCTCGACCGAACGGAGAAACGCACGGATCCGCCCACACTTCCCGTTGACGTCACGAAAGGACAAACCTCTTTACCGGGAGGTCATCCGGTCTCTCCGAGCGGCCGGTCACAGCGAAGTGGAGGCGCCATCTTAAGACTCGAGCAGAGTGAGTGCCAATATTCACTAAAAATAGAACACAAGGCGCTCTACGCGACCAGTCGTGCGCGAATGTTGTGTTGCTATGTTGCCTTGAGTCCCGTGGAGGAGTTGAGTTCCCCTGACGTAACGTTTTTTTCCGTGTAGAAGACGTTCCACCTTGAAGCAGCCAAGCTAGCTTAGCATGTAACCTAGCATAGCATTTTAGCATCGGCGTAGAAGAAGAACAAGAGAAATGCTACATGAATGTGCAGGGAATCACTTTAATGCCGTTAGCTGTCGTTTGTACTTGACTGTAATATGTAGGTTAACATGTACTCGTGTTGCATATTGTCAAAGTAGCCTTGCGTTCATTCAATGAGTCAACTCCTGTTGACGGTCATCCCGACACTGGACCAGCCTATAGCACGTGACACCCCGTCCCAAAGTTCAGGTGTTGGTGTGTGATTCCGTGGGGGTGGCCAACCGCCCTCGGCTAGCACACGGCTAACCAGTTGCTCACTGCATCGCAGCTCCGCCAGCAGGCAGGACGCCACCATGTATCCGACAGCATTGACGCAGCTCGCCCGGGCCAACCCGTTCAGCGCCCCCCTGTTCAGCCTCCAGAAAGTGGAAGAGCCCCGCCAGAGCCTCCAAGGACAGACGACCCGCAGACTGGCAGCGGCCGCCACCGTAGACGGTAACCCCGGCAAACACTCACACAGCCAGGCTGCGGTGCTAGAGTTAGCCGCATTAGCTTAGCTGCTAAGCCCGGGCCGCCTGAGCTCAGCCTTAGTGTCTAGTTCATGTGAACAAATGATTATTCCATGCAATTGACATGTTTACATTGCAGCTAGCCATCAAGCATTTTCAATCTTTATGACAAACCAGCAGCATGGCTCAGGACACCGGCAGCTCACAGGCCTTCCCCACGCACAGTCCCGTGGAGGACAAGGAAGGACAAAGCGATGTGTTGCCCTTGCACTGCGGTGAAATTATGTCACATCTACGTCAGCTCGCGTTTTTAATAGGAATAACTACTCGTTTAGTGAAACGCTGATCATGTGATTTAGCTGCTAGTGGCCCAGGGGTGACCAGGAACAAACTGTCCTAGTTTGGAAAACTTGGAAAAAACCGAGGTGTCCAGTGTGAAGAAGAAAATGGCACTTCTGACCTTTAAGTTGTAATGGTTACAGGTGTTAGGTTTGCCCACCACAACCTTTTCTCCATTCTTCTGTCTGTGATTGAGCGTTGATGAAATTCACTCGTATCCATTTGGAAATGCCTTTCCTTCCTTTGCTCGTCCTAGAGGTGGTCATTTCTGAGATTAAGTTACTACCTGTGAGGTGTTCTGTCGTTAAAAGGCCCTTGTAATCTGACTAAACAGTTGCTGGCAGATGGGTTAAACCCAAATCAACTCAGCTGGGGGAAAATTGGTCTCCCTAGTACAGCTTGTGGTTTGATGTGTAGAGGTTTGTGGGCACAGGTTCTAGATCCAGTAAGGTAAACACTTAATATTCTAAGACAGCTAGACACCTAGTGTTAAATAAAAAACTGTACTAAGCTGAAACTTTTCAAATCGTACTTGTGTCTCTTCAGAGGGTGACAGTTGTGAGTTCGGCTCTCAGAAGTATTTCATCCTGTGTGGCTTTGGTGGGATTCTGAGCTGTGGTACCACACACACAGCCGTCGTTCCTCTTGATCTGGTCAAATGCAGATTGCAGGTCTGTCGCCATGACTCTCAGCCGTTTTTTTTTTGACGTCGCCCCTGTCTGTCGTAACCGTTTTTGTCCTTTTTTTGAAGGCACCAATTTGCATGAAACGAAATGAAACAACCCAGTATTGAAGCCATTTTTATGTCATGGTGTTGTGATTCATGTGATTGTAACGTTTTGGAGTGATCATAACATGGTCGCATGATTTTTGCACCAGTGTTCCTTTGAGACCACCTTACCAATCCCCCCCCCTCGCCACCCATCTGTCACAGCCGAGGACTCATGTAGGTGAAGGTCAGGAGAGCCAGACCTGAGGGACAGCACGTCCTACATGTTTACTGAGCTATTTGACACTGTAGGGGTGGTCTGTATGTGGGCACTGACTAACACTGTAATTTCAGGTAAGACCATGGCATGATGAAGCCATTTGCTGTTTAAGTGCAAAAGAAATATTATCAATTGTATTTCATCCTGCTGTTTAACTGATTTAAACTATAGATTTGCAGGACCACAATGATGTTTCACATTTTGTCAGTGGACTACATCTTGAATATGTCAAAGCTAATGTCATCATGCTGTATTTTAGATTTTGTTTTTAGAATTTAGTCTTCATCTGTGGCAGGTTTTAAGTCCATGTTAACTTGCTCATTGTATTGGTATTCTATAGAAGCTGAGTTAACTTACGTGAAACATTCCTGTGGTCTTGAAATGTCATTCTGAAATCACACATGTACAATGATTTAGTTTTCCAACCTTTGGGGTGTGATCATAACAAATGGTGGCATGTTAGTGGCCGGGCCATCTATAGGGGAAGATGGAAGAGTCCTGACACTGGACCCAAACAGTACTCAGTGACAACTTCTCCTTTATGTGGCTCCGGTTTGGTGATGATTTTTGTTTTGTGTCGCATGTGACCCTGCATGTTGCATGTCTGTTGTGTCGTCCCCCCTTCTACCACAGAGGATGTCAGCTGCGAGTTTGGCTCCTCAAAGTACTATGCCCTATGTGGGTTTGGGGGTATCCTGAGCTGCGGTATAACACACACAGCAGTGGTGCCCCTCGATCTTGTCAAGTGCCGTCTCCAGGTTTGTATGGAAGCTGAACCTCACAGTAGCAACAGTCAGCGGCTCGTCACATCTGTAACCCAGAGATGTTTCTCAAAAGCCACTCATACTGCAGTGCATTCATTTTTCATTCACAAATTATGAGCTTCGCACAACCCATGAAGGCATAGAATGTAATGTTTTGGATTAAACCGGAGTACAGCAATTATTCAAACAATATTGCAAAATTGATGTACATTATGTACAATAATTTATTTTGTACTTTTATAAAGAGAATGGCTTCCAGTCTTCCTGGACTGATCCAATAATTCCTGCAGGAGGAGACGCACACTTCCTGTGTTTTTATTTAAGGTTTTGATTGGGAACACGTCACATTAGTATTGGTAGATATTATCGTTAGACTTCATAATTCATTTATTACACTTAAACAGAGCACAAGATCTTCCCACAAACTAATGTTGTCCAGAGCTGCACGGGATTTGAAAAAGTGATGCTTACCTCAGTGTTTCTCTTCAGGTGAACCCAGATAAATACAAGAGCATTGGCAGAGGCTTCTCAATCACAGTGAAGGAAGATGGCGTCAGAGGCTTGGCAAAGGGCTGGGCCCCCACCTTCATCGGCTACTCCATGCAGGGCCTGTGCAAGTTTGGCTTTTATGAAGTGTTCAAGATCTTCTACAGCGACATGCTTGGAGAGGTAAACTCATCGCACCATTGTACAGCAGTGCTAGGCTTCATAGGTTAATGAAGGGAGTGAAGAAATCTCAGTGTTTCCATGAGTGATGGTTACATGCCTGAACAAGTGCCCATGAAGCCTGGGGCTGGTCTGAAGACATTAAACCTGTTTGGGCTCATGAACCATTTCAACTGCTGACTCATCAGCTCATGTTTTTGTTGCCATGCCACAGAACACGCCCATTCTGAGCACTGGCTACATTACCGTCCTTTGGCTAATTTACCAGTGTGTCCTCTGGCTGTGAGTTATTTTAGGCGTCAAGTATTCTCTGTTATTGAAGTAAATGCTCATGAGAGAAAATTACACAGGGTCCAAACATTCGTTTAGTGCATTGACTGTAATGTAATATTAAAACGGCTTAAAATATCTACAACTGAAAACTAAAGCAGTTCATGTGGACTGTTGTCATATTGCTGTCAGTGTCTGTCCTTAGATGGGCATCATTAGGGCCACTACATTCTGACCATTTGTGTGGCGTTGGCTAATAGGAGAACACCTACCTGTGGAGGACATCCCTGTACCTGGCTGCCTCGGCCAGCGCAGAGTTCTTCGCTGACATTGCTCTGGCTCCCATGGAGGCTGTGAAAGTCCGTATCCAGACACAGCCCGGCTTCGCCAACACCCTCAGAGAGGCCGTTCCCAAGATGTACAAAGAGGAGGGGCTCTGGGCGTAAGTGTGCTGCCTGCTGACACCACCTTAGGTTCTTAACCATGGTTTTATAATAATGGCTGAATGAGTGACTTATGAAGTGTATAGAAATGGATATGACAACACGCTCCTTAGATCCACCTCTGGAGGGCGCTGTTCTCTGAGCAGTGCTCCTCGGCAGCTTCCTTGGCTGTACAGTTGGAGGTGCTTGAGTCATTGGCGTGTGAGAACAGTCTACCTGTCCCCCAGCCCACCTGCAGCACTGGCAGCCCCGCCCCCTACAGGCAGGGCGCCCCCAGTGCTGCAAGCCTGGTGGACGGACACAGTATTATTAGGAAAGCGAGAGCTATTAAGTCACTAACACCTCTGCTGTGACTTCAGCTTCTACAAGGGCGTGGTGCCTCTGTGGATGAGACAGATTCCCTACACCATGATGAAGTTCGCCTGCTTCGAGCGCACCGTGGAGATGCTCTACAAGTACGCCGTTCCTAAGCCCCGCAGCGAGTGCAGCAAGGCCGAGCAGCTGGTTGTCACATTCGTGGCTGGTTACATTGGTGAGTACCCGAGCTCCCGCCTCCACATTAGTTTGAGGACCAGGTGAGCAAGTAAATGGAACAGGATGTTTATTGAATGCAAGTGAAACACATTGCTCCAGCTATTTTTATTTGGCAGGACAAATAAACATGGAGCTACAATGCTCTGACTTCACTTCCTTCCAAATGAAATCTCAGGTTTTTCTTCTTGTGTTCAGTGTTTGACTGAGAAAAGAGCCACAGCAAAGTTACCCAAAATGTATTTGTCCAGCCAACAACTATGTTTTTAAATTAGATAGATCTGTATTTGGGCGTTTGAAGCACCATTTGCTGCTTGTGGTGTTGTCATTAAGTTTACAATAAAAAAAACGTATCTTTCAGTCTCACACTGTTTTCAAAGCTTCACGTTAGCACTGATATCTCAGGTTTATTTTCAAGTGCTGTCCAGAGTCAAGTCTTAACCTGGTTCTGTGCTCTGTGCAGCTGGTGTGTTCTGTGCCATCGTGTCCCACCCTGCCGACTCAGTGGTGTCTGTGCTGAACAAGGAGAAGGGCAGCACTGCAGTCCAGGTCCTCAAGAGGCTCGGGCCCAAAGGTGAGAATCAGCAGTCCACATGAATGATTCAGTACCAATGCTTTGGTCAGCACGCTCCTTAGATCCACCTCTGGAGGGCGCTGTTCTCTGAGCAGTGCTCCTCGGCAGCTTCTTGGCTGTACAGTTGGAGGTGCTTGAGTCATTGGCGTGTGACAACAGTCTACCTGTCCCCCAGCCCACCTGCAGCACTGGCAGCCCCGCCCCCTCCAGGCAGGGCGCCTCCAGTGCTGCAAGCCTGGTGGACGGACACATCTGAGAGGCCTTGGCTTTGTCGAACATTTCTAAACTATTAATCCAGTGCAACAGTACCAAGTGTTTGATCATCACGATGATCTTGTGCTGCCAGTCTGACTCCAGTCCTGCCTCTGTGTTGTGATCAGGTGTGTGGAAGGGTCTGGTCGCCCGTATCATCATGATCGGTACTCTGACCGCCCTGCAGTGGTTCATCTACGACTCAGTCAAGGTCTACTTCCGCCTGCCCCGGCCCCCTCCCCCCGAGATGCCCGAGTCCCTGAAGAAGAAGCTCGGCCTCACAGAGTAACAACGCAGCCCCTCCTTCCATTCCTCCACTGAGCCTCAGCCTCCAGACGACGACTCATCTGAACCCAGAGTTCCACAGCGCACACAGCAGTTTTCTATATTTAAGTCCTCAGCCCGTGCGGCTCTGTCGAGAGAGCACAGAGCTGCTACTCATGTATATTTAAAACGAGCAAAACAAGGAGCTGTCGCTTCCCCACATGGAAATGTTCCTCTGTAGAAACCCCTGTCTGGTTCTATCAGTTTCTGTCATTAGGAAATATGGATATTCTAATAAAACAAAACAACATCAAACTTCTGGGTCTATTGTTTAATGCAGTATTTTGTTTTGTAGGACGTGATGGCCTCTGAGATCCAGTGAAGAATGAAGAAACAAGCAGGTTTCTCAATTTCAGATCATTTGGCAACACAGGTGTGGGTGGAGGGTGAAAAAATGTCTTTCAAAAAGTTTTTAAAAAATGCAATACATGAAACCCCTGAATGAAAACATGTTGTAGATGAGACTAGAGTGAAAAGGAGAGAATGTGATCTGTTTCCACTAGAGGGCGTCCTAACTCCATTAGGGTTCAACAGCCATGCAGGGTGTAAATAAAGGTTTGACATTCAAATGTCTGCTCACGTAACCAGTGGAAGATGTTTAACTCAGTGTGCGTGGTTGCTGTGTTCAGGTTGACACTGGGCTTTGAAAACCTGTTCTCACAATCCATCAGTGTGTTGAATGTTTTTGCAGCAGTTTTTAATTTGACGGAATTTCTTATTTAAATGTAAACAGTGATTGTGTGTGTGTGCCAGCGTTGTTATTATAGTCCATTTGTTTGCTTGTGAAATATGTAACACTGACAACAATAGTGCCTCCTCTGTTGGAGAACGGATGCGTGTCTAACAGGCCTGCTTACGGGTTGCAAGGGGTCATGGGAAATGGATTCCATTTACGTGTTCCCTGTCTGTGAGATCACAGGTTCCCTCTGCTCTCGTTGAATAAAACATCAGCACCATGAGGGATAAAGCGTTTTCCCAGAGCTCGGCATTAGCGCCTTCCTCTCTGCCGGTGTCACCGCCACGTTCAGCGCTGACCCGTAAACACGGGGGCGCCGGTGATTTGCTCCATTGTGGCGAGGTGACTTCCTCACAACTTGAACAGCAGCCGTGGACGGTTTTAATGCTCCACCTCTGCCTCCCACACGTCTGTGGGCTCCATCAGGGCCAGTTAGACTTCAGCCATTGTTTCCATTACACTGTGCCTGCCCCCCCCCCCCTTTAACCTCCAGCTTTCATACTTCCTCCAAAATCCTGTTGAGAAACCATTAAAGCCTGACGCTCACATTTTGAACGTGGAATGAGTCATTTACCAAACAGCGCTCAGTTCTGCAGCGTGTGATGTCACCGTCTCCAGCTGGGATGATTGACGGCTGCGTCAGTACATGTTCCAAAATACTGACGTGTTCGTGTAATGACCCTAACGTCTTTGACTCTCAGGCAGTGGAACGCAGAGTGGCGGTGCTGCCAAAGCACAGACCCGCTGGTCAGTGGGTGACCCTCTTGACCTCCCGTGCCCACGCTGTGCACGGTGCCCTCTGCTTCCAGCCACCTCAGTGAACAATGTGGCGTCAGTCCTCTTTCCTGGTGAGGCGTTGCTAACCCGGTCCTGGTAAAGGAGCAGCGGGCGCTAGTTTAAAGTGGATGTGAAATGAGCAGGAGCAAATACGAGCTCTGGAATGAAATGAAGGATTCTTTTTCTGTGGTGACAGTGGGAGCTCACCCATCTCGCCATTGTCCTTTCAGCCTCGTGCAGAATTTTGGAGGTCGCTGAAACAGCATCTGTTGTTCCTGGTCACATGAGCCAGGCCTGGCTCCCTTTGGAGAATTTGCCGTGGGAGGACCCACTGCTGTGGTGGGATTGGACTCTTGGACTCCTGGCCATGGTTAGGGTCAGGGTCAGCTGGACTCCTGGCCATGGTTAGGGTTAGGGTCAGCTGGACTCCTGGCCATGGTTAGTGTTAGGGTCAGCTGGACTCCTGGCCATGGTTAGGGTTAGGGTTAGGGTCAGGGTTGGTTCGGGTTAGGGTTAGGGTCAGGGTTAGCTGGACTCCTGGCCATGGTTAGGGTTAGGGTTAGGGTCAGGGTCAGCTGGACTCCTGGCCATGGTTAGGGTCGGGGTCAGCTGGACTCCTGGCCATGGTTAGGGTTAGGGTCAGCTGGACTCCTTGCCATGGTTAGTGTTAGGGTCAGCTGGACTCCTGGCCATGGTTAGGGTTAGGGTTAGCTGGACTCCTGGCCATGGTTAGGGTCAGGGTTAGGGTCAGGGTCAGCTGGACTCCTAGCCATGGTTAGGGTTAGGGTTAGGGTCAGCTGGACTCCTGGCCAGGGTTAGGGTCAGGGTTAGCTGGACTCCTGGCCATGGTTAGGGTTAGGGTTAGCTGGACTCCTGGCCAGGGTTAGGGTCAGGGTTAGCTGGACTCCTGGCCATGGTTAGGGTTAGGGTGAGGGTCAGCTGGACTCCTGGCCATGGTTAGGGTTAGCTGGACTCCTGGCCATGGTTAGGGTTAGGGTTAGCTGGACTCCTGGCCAGGGTTAGGGTCAGGGTTAGCTGGACTCCTGGCCATGGTTAGGGTTAGGGTTAGGGTCAGGGTCAGCTGGACTCCTAGCCATGGTTAGGGTTAGGGTTAGGGTTAGCTGGACTCCTGGCCAGGGTTAGGGTTAGGGTCAGCTGGACTCCTAGCCATGGTTAGGGTTAGGGTTAGGGTCAGCTGGACTCCTGGCCATGGTTAGGGTTAGGGTCAGCTGGACTCCTGGCCATGGTTAGGGTTAGGGTTAGGGTCAGGGTCAGCTGGACTCCTGGCCAGGGTTAGGGTTAGGGTTAGGGTTAGCTGGACTCCTGGCCAGGGTTAGGGTTAGGGTCAGCTGGACTCCTAGCCATGGTTAGGGTTAGGGTTAGGGTCAGCTGGACTCCTGGCCATGGTTAGGGTTAGGGTTAGGGTTAGCTGGACTCCTGGCCATGGTGGAGATGAGCCTGCTCTCACCTTTATTTTGTGCTGCATATTAACAATGAATGTGTTCAGCCTTTGTCCAGGTTCGCTGCAGGAACAACAACAAGGAGTTAACTGGGCTCCTTGTTGACTGAGAAAGGATTTTCAGCTTCAGTGAACGACAAATACGCGGCTGAGCAGTGCAGACAAAACTCTGGTTTCAAAATAAAAGTCCCTGAGGAAAAGTGTGGCGACTCTCATCTGATTCTTCTGAATGGAGCCTTCACCTTGTTGTGGGATTGCTCCGTGGGACCCACTCAGCCCCGTGGCGGCGTGATGGGTCTGTGCGTCCTCATTGGTCACATTGCCTATCCGGCTCAGTGGCCACGTACACTGGCAACCACCGTGCCACAGCTGACTGCAGGTGGTCGTTTTAAGTAGCCGCTCGTTATGTAACCCTGGCCGCAGCGTTAGACCTCTCGCTGCTGCTGACCTCCTGGGTGGCCCAGTGTCCCAGTTCTGATTGAACATTTAACACGTGCAGTGATAGTTGGGTTAGTTCTCCGGTCAGGAGCGTTAGAGATGGAGAGAGGAGGGTGGGCGGTGATGAAGATGATGAGTCAGGTGCATCCGAGCTGAGGAGTGGTGACACATCAGCGTCATGGTCAGAGATGAACGAGCCGAGCATTTTAACGTCACATGTTGATGCGTCAGTGCTCGTGTTAAATGTTAGCGAGTTGCTCTCGTGCCTGTAAAACCACGAAATATATGTTATGATTATAACATCTGCTTGTTGCGTCTGTGCAGGATAGTGACTGAATCTAAATTACATGTAATAATATTTCTAAACAGTAATGAATTGAATGTAATGTGAAGGATACAGGAATTTAGTTCGGCCTTTTCTCTGCCTCTGGAACCTGAATCATATCAGCATCCACGGCGCTGGTGGACAAACGTCGTGTTTACCCACCACGAGGATTGTTTATGTCAATAAATTCATGACGCCTGGATGCTTGCATGTCAGATTAAAAAAGAGCAGGGTGGACTGATGGCTGGAGGAGGAGGGGGGGGTTGTTATATAACAGGCCGTTAGGCCCGCCTTCTTTCAGCAGCCAATCTAATCCCCCCCCCCCCAGTCATCACACGCGATCAGGCACACAAAGGCCTTCAGCATGGCTGAGCGGGCGCCTTTAAGGCGACAGCAGCCCCTCGCCCCATTGGATGACGAGGGAGGCCCGTCAGCCTATTGGACGGCGGCCTGTATCACCACAGCCGGCGTCATGCTCCTGCGTGACGTGCGTGCAGCATCAGCAGGGGGATGCGAGGGAACAGCGTGTTCCAGGAGGAAGCTGCTCACAGGTCCACTCGTTAGTGTCAAACTGAAATAGTTCACATTTTTCCTAAACAACGGAGGCAGACTCGTTAGGACGTTCTGGGGGACTAAAGGTCCAATCCTGAGCTTGAGAAGGACTGTCCCTCCTTTTCTCTCCGGTCCAGTGGACGAACCCGTTCAAATACTCACTCTGAACTTTGACCCCGGGACCCAACCTGTTAGACTGGGCAAAATGAAACTGTCTCAGTGTGTGAGGAAGGGACGGTGTGTCCCCACAGGCAGAGTGGACAGTCTCTGCTGATAGCTGTGTCCCTGGCTTCACTGATCGTACTTTAATCTGTCCGATTGTAATCTGATTACTATAACCAAAGGTAATGTGTGTTTGAAACGGGGGTGTTTGACATAATTTGATCCAGTAGTGAAGGAAACATTCAAAACAAATCAAGCTAGAAAAGTCAAGTTGGCTGTAACTATATATATATATATATATACTATCCTATCACATGTACACACAGTTTCCATCTTGTGTGTGTGAAATGGAAGTACTGTATAGTAATACTTTACTAGTGGCTGTGCAGAACTGCAGTAGTACTTGCTTGTATGAGCAGAGACAGCTTTAATTACTGCGGAGTCTGACCTCAGGGACACGAGGGACAGCAGCTGGTGGCTGAGGACACGAATAACATAAAGAAAGAAAGAAACAGAGATGCGTGTTCACAGTGTTCCATGTGAGCATCACGCACAGCCTGGCACCTTGCGCCCCCCCGCCCCCTCACATGTGGAGCTCCAGCCTCCTCCTCCTCCTCCTCCTCCTCCTCACTGCGGCGCCTGCTCCTCCTCACTCTCGGAATCTGACCAGCATCCAACTTGAGGCTCCTCAGAGAAACCGTAAGTACTCCCGCTTGTTTCAGTGGAGTCCGGTGCGCGTGAACTGGTTGCGCTGGGAGTCAGAGGCGCAGTCCTGATGGCGCACATTCTCCTGCGGTCATTTTTGGGTTCGGTGTAGTGACGTCATGACCGTGCTGTGATGCATTTCAGCTCTTGGTGTTCTTGCACTTCTTGCGCATTTCCGAACTGCGGCTGTTCGCTTGCTGGGGTCCCGCCGCGCGCCGCCTCGTGTCCCTGAGGCTGCGGGACTTGAACTTGGCCCCTTGGCATGATCGATATGAAGATGCTGGAGGCGGCACCTTACGTAACGTCACAGGTCGTGTTGATGGGGCGACAGAATGGGTTATGTAACGGCCCCATTGTTCCTGGACCCCCTCGCCCCAGTGGCCGCTGGATGGGAGCTGATGGGCTCGGGGACAGGATGATGACTATTTGACCTGCATCTCCCGATGTCCTTGGACCTTGATGAGATATTAACGATGCGAAGCAAAATCACTGCATGCATTTTGTCCTGGAATATTTACTCTCAGGACGATAAGAATCAAATGTGTTGAATGAATATTAAATAGAAGTGTCTGTGTAGTTTTTGGCTCAGGGCTGGAGGAGGGATTTAGAATCGTGGGAGGGGCTATAGTCTGGCTCAGACCCCACCCCCCACCTCAGTGTTAAGTAATTAGCAATGATAACAAATTAAATGTTAATTTCTGAAGGTTAATATTTTGCATCGTATTATTTCTCATGTTTCCCTCGGAGCTTTGACTGTCGTCACGCCATCAGGCTGTGATGTCACAGATGGCCTCACGTGGTGAAACCATAAGTGGCTTTATTTGCTGGACTTTATTTCCACACAGAGTAAAGCTAACACGCTTTATTTTGAAAGGTCACTGCTGCTCCTCAGGATTGAGCTGATGCTCTGTTTGATTCACTGAGTTTCTTTCATGTCTCTTTGTTGCTTTTAACACCTGTGTGAGTGTCTTTGAAGACGTGCCGCTTGCATGTGACCCTTTGACGGACGTCTCCTCCCTGCAGCTGGAACCATGGCCTCCGTTCTGCAGAAGCTCATCAGCCCTCTGGCCGGCAGCGCCGCGGAGCCTCCCAGGAACAAGGTGACGGTGGTGGGGGTGGGCCAGGTGGGCATGGCCTGCGCCGTCAGCATCCTGCTGCGGGTAAGACGCCTCACGGCCCCGCTCGCCGCCCTGTCCCCGCGGCCCTGCCCGCGCTCATAACGCTGCCGTTATCCCTTTCGGTGCAGGACCTGTGCGACGAGCTGGCTCTGGTGGACGTGATGGAGGACCGTCTGAAGGGGGAGATGATGGACCTGCAGCACGGCAGCCTCTTCCTCAAGACGTCCAAGATCGTCGCTGATAAAGGTCGGGGCTGACAGCAGGGAGGGGCTCTTATCTGAGGCCCTGTGGGAAGGTCAAGTGCATTACATGAAAGAGCTGATAATGAAGTGCGCTGTTGCCCCCCCCCCCAGACTACGCTGTAACCGCCAACTCCCGCCTGGTTGTGGTGACCGCCGGCGTCCGCCAGCAGGAGGGAGAGAGCCGCCTCAACCTGGTGCAGAGGAACGTCAACGTGTTCAAGTCCATCGTCCCCCAGATCGTCAAGTACAGCCCCCACTGCACACTCATCGTGGTGTCCAACCCTGTGGACGTGCTCACGTACGTCACCTGGAAGCTGAGCGGCCTCCCCAAGCACCGCGTCATCGGCAGCGGCACCAACCTGGACTCGGCCCGCTTTCGCTACCTGATGGCCGAACGCCTCGGCATCCACTCCAGCTCCTTCAACGGCTGGGTGCTGGGCGAGCACGGGGACACGAGCGGTGCGTGCTCACGCCACCTTTCTCTGACTCCTCTGTGTCCGAGCGCTCTCACTGACCTCACGTGTCCCTCCAGTGCCGGTGTGGAGCGGAGCCAACGTAGCTGGAGTCAACCTGCAGAAGCTCAACCCCGAGATCGGCACGGACGCGGACAAAGAGCAGTGGAAGGCCACGCACAAAGCAGTGGTGGACAGGTGAGGTCACACTCTAACCCGCCTCCCTGTCGTAGTGATGTCATAACTGAGCGCTGCGTTGTGTCTCAGCGCCTATGAGGTCATCAAGCTGAAGGGCTACACCAACTGGGCCATCGGCCTGAGCGTGGCCGACCTGACGGAGAGCATCGTGAAGAACATGAGCCGAGTGCACCCCGTCTCCACCATGGTTAAGGTGAGACGCTGAGTCAGTCCGCTACTTCCGCGGGGGCGGGGCAGCATGCTCACAGGTGAAACATGTCCCAGAGGTCTTTCTGTTGGGCCCACCCTGTGCCCCCCCCCACAGAAAAGACATTCTGATCAAAACTAGTGGCATTATTCCTTTAACACTGTGCCTGGCTCCGCCCCCCCATGCAGTAATATGTCTATATATAGTGTCAACATCTGCTGCCTGCTCACCTGACCGAGCGGCCGTGTGTGTGTGTCCCTCAGGACATGTACGGCATCGACGAGGAGGTCTTCCTGTCTCTGCCCTGCGTCCTGAACAGCACCGGCGTGAGCAGCGTGGTCAACATGACCCTGACGGACGCTGAGGTGGCCCAGCTGAGGCAGAGCGCCGACACGCTGTGGGGCATCCAGAAGGACCTCAAGGACATTTGAAGCCAGCGGACACGCACACACTCCTCCGTAGCCTCCCTCTCTCTTAGACGTCTCTCTAAAGAGTCGAATCAGTTTCCAAGCCCAGAAATGATCACGCTGATAAGCACATGTAGATGGTGTCTGTGTGTTGGTGTTAGGAGGCGTCTGTACGCTCAACGGATTCTTGTGTTTCAGTTTTTGACCAGGATCAAGCCTGACCCTCCACCGCTTAGTTGATCAGAGAGAGAGACCCTCCACATCTGAAGCACACACGGGTTCCTCTCTCCCTCTTGTTTTAAGCAAGCGGAGCAGGAGCGGCGACGTCCAGCTCGTGTTGTTTTACTCTGACTGTCTGACCTCGTGTGTTGGAAACCACAGTGTGTAAGTTAATAAACCGAACAGCATTAAGGCTTCCCTGTGAATGTCAGTCTTTTATTCTGCAAACATTTGACAAGAAAGGTCAAAGGTCTTAAAAATGTGAAGTTGGATTTTATGATGGTAAATGATCTCAGATCTCAAAATAAATGCTGAAATGTATGATTTCAAAATAATTGCCAGGGTGGCTCGCAGTAACATCACGACAGCGGAACCAACAAAACAGTTTAAGTGTAAATACAATGAAAATGTGTCCAAGAGTCTGAAAGTGACGGGGCAGCGTGTTGGAGGCCCGCTGCATTTTGGGCCAGAAATGCTTCAATCTATTTCTTGTTGGTATTATTTGTAGTGTATGTCTCTTTGCACATCATGACCAGATGACATAGGCTAGTTCTGAGCCCAGGGGGGGGAGCATCCAGGCCTCAGCAGTGACACCCAGCGGTTGAACTGAGCAACTTCACAGAGTCAGGATGATGATGAGTTCACATCTGTAACTACACACCACTGCACAAAATCATGTTCTGTTCATTTGTTTGTAGTGTCATTTTATTTCAGGATATATATATTTTCCATTGGGTATAAAAGTTGGTGTGAAACAGACCCTCAGGTGGGCACCTCCAGTTCTCGTGGGAGCAGAAACAGGGGGAGGAATTGATTTGTCCGCCCTCTTTTCACCGCTCTCCTGTACACGTAGCGTTTCCCGAAGCGAAGGCTCAGCGGGTTGAAGTTGAATTTGCTCCTGCGGTCGTTGCACAGCAGCTGCTTCTGCTCCTCGTTCTCCCTCAGGGAGAAGCACAGGCCGGGCTCCTCCGGCAGGTCGGCCTCAGTCCTCCTCCTGAGCGCGGAGAGGACAGATCCTGGGGGGACAGACACAGACATCAGTCCACTGATGGGGACGTTACATTAGTCACTGGGGTGGAGTCGTTATCTGTGATCTTCTGGTGGTGAATGTGGTCAAATAGAATGGAACGTTTTTATTCCTCCCCCGTGGGGGAAACACACATTTACAGCAGCTCAGCAAAAGAAGAATCAGTTTAAATAAGATCCAAAACAATAAGGATAAAATATGGTAAATGTCATATTTTATAGTTTTTGCAAACCCCTCTTTGGTAGTTGATTTATAACATTTTTTTTAAAATCCCTCCTTGTATTGATATTTTGAAATATACAGCATTTAATAAATAGATGTAAATGCACATGTATCAATACGTATTTGTCATTGAACAACAAGCCACTAAATAATGAACAATAATTCTAACAATAATAAGAACTGCAAAAATTGAAATAATTAACTGGAGAATTAATAATTGATATAGAAAAACTCTAAAATTAAAACAATCTCAGATCAAAAATACTACAGAGGGTACATGGTACTTTTTAAAATAAAACAATTGATAAATATGATTTTTTTTTCATATGAACAATGAAATTTTTATTTAGAATAAACTAAAAACAGAAAAATGAACCTTCCCTGTGGCTCACCTGTTGCTTGCGTCCTTTGTGCCGAGTCATATCGTGGAAGAGCCGCTCCCTCGCTCCCCACGTCCCGGCCGACGATCAGGCCGCACACCACAGCCAGAGCCACCAGTCTCCTCTGCGACCACATGGTTCAGACCTCTGTGCGCCAGCGCTCATGCACTCAGTGGATACTAAGCCTTTCCCTCCATTCAGACC
The DNA here is from genome assembly GCA_016785235.1 of Pseudorhombus dupliciocellatus. Classification (NCBI taxonomy): domain Eukaryota; kingdom Metazoa; phylum Chordata; class Actinopteri; order Pleuronectiformes; family Paralichthyidae; genus Pseudorhombus; species Pseudorhombus dupliciocellatus. The sequence continues at coordinate 249,073 of JAFBJW010000182.1, forward strand.
TGTTTTATGTCTCCACCAGGTGACCCTGGCCTCCTCCTGCTCCCGGCCAATCACGGCCGCCTGCGTCCCCGTACTGTAAATTGCGGCGCTGTCCACCAAATGCATCATTCATCACCTCTTCTGGGAAATGTTTGCTGCCCGGATCGCGCATGTAGGGAAATGGGAAGGTGGCAAACACTTTTAAATCAAATAACAGGATGGGGGGGGGGAATCTGCAGCGTAGTTCTTCGCTTCCCAGCGAGGCAGCGATTAACACTGTCTTTTTATATAAAGCTTTTAAAGTCTCAGTGACCACTCTCGGCCTTCACCCACTCACACACACTCTCACGTCTGAGGGGTTAAGCACAGGTCGGCCTCTTCCCCACAGATCAGATCACTGGGATCCAACCGCTGACACCACCTCCAGTATTGGGTAAACATAGTAATACCAGAATGTAAAAAGGGACTCAAGTATAAGTAACTGACAGGAGGCCCGACTACTGTGTTTTTAAAGAGGTCAAAGGTGAACAAGAGGTGGTATCCACATGCATTGTAATTTATATTAATGCTTTATAAATATTTATATTTTATAACAGTGGGATAATCCCTCCATCACACGTCTTCAATCACATACTAGCGTCATATGACACACGACGTCCCCTTAAGAAGCGTCACAAACCCGGAAGTGATGTTCAGTGTGAAGGCCAGGGAGGCGGGGCGTTCTGTGAGCACAGGACACGCCCACTTGACGGAGGACGGAGCGTCAGAGGTAATTAAGACTCATCACTTCACTGTGATGTCGCTCTCATCGAGTTTGGTGATTGTTTGGACAGCTCGTGTTGAACTTGTGTTTGTTTGTGTTCTCACGCAGGTGATGCGGGACTTCCTGTTGACTGCGCCGGAATGAATGAGTGAGTTGGTTGAATGTGTATTTTCTCTCATGTCGTTAGACTCGCTTGGTCAAATAACTTTATGAACTGTGGGTGTTGTGAACAAACGCCGTCTGCTCTGTGCGTGACGTCACTGAGTGTTGACTGAAGCTAATCGTCGGTGTGCTAATACACGCTAGCATGTTGCTGCTCTGTCCGAACAATTAGCCGCTAGCTCGCCCTGTAGCTACATTAGCGCCCTGCTAAACTGTGTGTTAGCCTTCAGCATGTTTGTTGTCACATATAGATCCTGTACAGTGCTATTATTCTTTGTCTTCTACTATGAATACTGCGCTCTTGACAATAAACATACAAAAATAAATGTTATGTGTCTTAGCAGGTTGATGTGTTTGTCTGCTAGTAGCTAATCTGCTAACCAAGTTCAAACTGTCAAACTATGCACGATGCAGTTCTTAATCTACTTTCCACTATGAATACTGTAAGAGTAAGAATATTTAATTGATGTGTTTGTCTGCTAGTAGCTGTTTCTATTTCTAATTAATTGAACTCGGGCATGTTAGTATATCACTACTTTGTTTATATAACATTTACCTGCTGTTCCAACATTGAGTAGGTAAGACTCGTTGACATAGAAAACAAATACCTCTACTTTTACCTGTTAACCCTAAAGTAGAAAAATATACAACATTACAAGTTAAACCAAATACTTAATTAGAATCTTTGTGAACAGCTTTATTTTCACCTTTATAAATCATGTCAGTCCCTGAAGTGAATCTGTACACACACGTCACCTCGAGTATGTACAGGTCATGAAAGGTCACGCGGTCAGCTGACCAGACGTGATGACAAAATCACAATATCCTATTGAAACTCAACTCATTGTTCCAAAATAACATTTACTGTCGCTCACAGAGCAACGACGAGTGTCTGCTCCCAAGAAGGAGCCTTCTGTTTACCATCGGTGAAGACGAGAAACCCTGATTCCTGGGGCACGGCCTCTGTCACAGCCACATCACCTCAGGAAAATCAAGTCAAAATGAAGTCACAAATCTGTGCGGCCGACTTGTTTACGGACCCTGCTGGTCCAGAACCTGGATGCTCGCTTTGGTCTTCTTGTTTCTCGTGTCTCCAGGTAGTTTGAGGTTCTCCTCGGTGATCTCCTGCTCCTCCTCAGAGGTCAAGTCTTCTTCAGAGTCAGAGTCAGAGTCTGACCCACTGAGCTCCACCAGTGCTACATCCTGAGAAAGAGAAGAAGTCACAACTCAGTGAATGCCTTCTTCAGAGTGTTGACAGGCTCATTAAGATGGAAAGTCAACAGAGGACCAGCAGTGGCTGCAACCACATGGGCTGAGAATCTGATGGATGGAGCGAAGCTTTTTAAGGCCTGATCCAAACATCCATTTTTAATTAGATGAACACAGATACACAACTGGACTTTTTGACACAATTCCCTTTTGACTCCCTGTTGTTGGGCAATGAGCCACAGTCAGCCTAACAATCACTTACTGACAATAGCTCCACGTGTGTGTGCACGCACTGCATGATCCACAACTCTCGATGAGCTAAAGGTGGAAAGAAAATGTGAATTTGACGTGACGTACCATCTCGATGACCCTCTGTGCCTCCTCCACACTCTCGATGTCAAAGTGTCCAGCGGGAGCCTTCTCCATCTGCTGCTTCAGCTTCTCGTTCGCTTCAGCCATCTGAGGCAGGAAGCTGTGGAGCCGCTCCAGCACTGACACACACACACACACACACACACAGCTAAACATCACACTGTTCTTGGTCCTCCTGAGGACATGATGCCAGAGATGTAATGTGAGGGGTCACGGTGCAGGGGACTGGCATGAGCCCTCACCTCGGCTTCGTGGGACTCGCTCTGTCTGTGGGGCCCTGTCAGCCTCCGGCTTCAGGAGAAGCGTCTCTCTGAGACCTGACAGCAAAACAGACACGTTCATTACGTCTCACCGCAGCAGAGCCACCAGACTCCTTCAGCGGACATGACATGTTGGGAGAAACCTTGAGCCAAAGGGAACCCGCAGGTGCTCTATATGCGCCTGTGGGGGCTCACGGCGGTAAACATGACAGTGTAACGGGCGCACTCTGCACCACAGCTAATGCCAGTTCGGAGACAGAGAGAGGGGAGCGTGTAGCTGCTGCTAACTGGACAAACCTGCTCCGTTTCCACAGGAGAGCAGCGCCTGCGACCTCGCCTTCTGCGGGTTCTGCTCCATTTTAACTTGCTCTGCTCCACTTCCAACGTGTTGCTGAGAAGAACAACATCCGGGCCACAGGAAACAGACGTTTGCTCCCAGACATGCTGCGGTTTGTATGGCGCCCTCTATCGTCGGGTAGGAACTAGGTGCATCTCTTCAGACAATGTGCAGTTCGTCAAGTCATTACGATGCAATAACTAATATTTAGGGCCTTAATTATTGCTGTGCAATATGTTTTCATCTCATCCAATGTCCAATCTTTTTTTTTCATTCTATAAGTGCAATATATCTCTTGGTGTAACATCTTCGGTCCTCAGTCCCATTACCACAGCTCCCTTATTTATTATATTTGATTTGGCGAGCGCTCCTAATCGATGTTTACCTGTAAACATTGACAATAAAGGCTATCTATTCTATTCTATTCTATTCTAAAAGGCCCCAACACAAGCACAAAGTTGAGTGAATTGCACTGTAGCTGACTACACGTCAATAAAGTTTTCCTGAAAAAGTGTTTGTGTTTAGTTCCGGGTTAGCTGCGAAGACCAAAAGAGAGACGAGGTCTCACTCCAACATGTTTTGTCAAGTCGAAATCTGAGTCTCGTTCATCGTAACGCAGCGACATCTATGTCTCAAATGTTTTCCTTGATTTCCTCACGGTTTGATGACTGAGACAAACTACTCTTTAATCTTTGATGCTATCTATTTATTCCTTTAAACAATACAGGTGGGTGAAACCAGTAGTATTAAGGCTGGAGTTGCTTGAGCCGCTATTTCCAACCTGAAACATCCATCACGCCTATGTAGACGATCTTTGGTGGCAGTGTTTTCTGTGACGCGTCGAAGTGTCTCTGTCTGTCTCTGTCTGTCTGTGCTGGACCAAGTCTCCCGGATTCAGCGTCTCCGCGGCACGAAGGTAACTTTTGGAAAATAAATCAAACCCGGTGACAACGACAAGCACGAGCTGCTGGAGCGTTAGCGTTAGCTTTAGCTTTAGCCGACCATCTGGCTGGGTGTGTTTACATGGCTGGGGTGGGTGGGTGTCCACGGCTGCTCTGTTTTCCTGACCGATAGTTGTTGGTTTGTGCCGTTCACGCGTGAAAGAGAGGAGCTGTTCAGGAGGCCCGAGTACTAACTGTGACTACAAGTACACCTTGTACACTTTGTGCTGCCGTCACTTCCTCCCTCTCTCCGCAGGACCATGAGTCCCTGAGGCTGTTGGACAAGTCGCACCTGAAGCTGGAGGACGGGAGATGAGACAGCGCAGTCCCAGCTCACACCATGAGTGTCCAGAGCCTCGGAGGAGCCATAGCAGAGTCCCTGGGCTCTAGCCTGTCGGTCCGTGTGAGCGGTGGCTGGAGCGCCCTCTCCCTGAAACCCGCGTCCTCCGGCCGGATCACATCTTTGTTCCAGACCATGGTCCCCACCGGCTACACCAAGCTGCAGGAGGAGCGGCTGGCCATGGTGGACATGGGAGTGAAAGCGGAGGCCAGCCCGCACCAGAACGGCTACCGACAGGAGCCTGCTCACATGGAGAGCCGGCGGCACATGGACCGGGCCTCGCGGTCCTCAGTGAGCCTGTCGGACTGTGGCGACGGAGGCTTCTCTGAAACGGAGCCCATGCTGGCTGAGAGGAGACTCTCAGGAGAGGAGGCAGATGAGGAGGAAGAGGAGGAGCAGGATGGACAGCGATCTGCCGGCCAGAATATGCCCAAGGAGTCTCCGCTGGCGATGGCGCTGCAGATCGTGGTGCCTTTCCTTCTAGCCGGATTTGGAACCGTGTCAGCCGGGATGGTGCTGGACATTGTGCAGGTATGTCAACACTCAGGTCGTGAGGTTGACAATCAGATTAAAGCTTCACAACATCATCAGCTGCTGCAGGTCTGACCCCGTCTGAGGTGGACGTCCAACCAAGTGGACAACTCTGACTGGTTGTTGTCAAACTAAACAGTGAAATGTTTGAATTTCCCCATAAATCAACTACAAGACGCTCCTTAATCAGACCGACAGCAGAGATGAGATGACAGGCAGTGATTGCATTCTAATTCTAGTGTGATAGCAGTTGTGAAAGTCTTGAAACCAGTCTCCGCCCACAGCACTGGGAGGCGTTCCAGTACATCACTGAGATCTTCATCCTTGTACCTGCCCTACTCGGCCTCAAAGGAAACCTGGAGATGACCCTGGCATCCAGGCTGTCCACCGCGGTGAGACACACACACACACACACAGTGGATTATTCATCATAAAATCATGTGTCATTATAAACCAGTCGGACCCATTTCAACAGTGACACCATCGTTAAATGTTGAGTCCACTAGTTTGACTGTAGGACTAGATTAGACGGGTCTGAAACGTGCACGTGTGTGCCAGTTAACTGTGGTTCCAGTGCTGCTCTCTCTCTGCTTTTCTGATTCTGTCTTCACTCCCCACACAGGTGAACGTGGGCAAGATGGATTCTCCAATAGAGAAGTGGAATCTAATCATAGGTAACCTGGCACTGAAACAGGTAATAAAGCACACACACACACACACACACACAATGGGGTGTTTCTGTGGTCAGCAGATGTCTGTAGAATCTGAGTCAGTGAGAGAGGTATCTCAGGACGAACGCGACCATAACAAAGACGTCAAGTGAGCTTCGGGTGACCAGAGCCAGAACACGTCTTGAATGGACTGTATTCAGTCTGTATGTCCGTGTCTGGTTTCACTTTGGGGCGACACGTGCACAGGGTTTGATGAGCTGTGTGATGTTGCTCAACACGTGAGCTGTTGTGTCATAGCGGATGATTCACTGTGTGCATGTGGAGCTGGTCTTATCACTGATCCTCTAAGTATCGTTTACGTGAATCCCAGTGATTGTTGTTTGCTCAAAGTACACGGTGGACGATGCCCCTCCCCCCTGCAGGTCCAGGCCACTGTGGTGGGTTTCTTGGCAGCTGTGGCAGCTGTGGTTCTTGGCTGGATCCCAGAGGGCAAGTTCCAGATGAGCCACGCTGTGCTGCTGTGCTCCAGCAGCGTGGCTACAGCCTTCATCGCGTCGCTGCTGCAGGGTAAACGCTCACAGCTGAACTCGCCACAGACTGTGCGTCATCACACCTGAGAGCTACTTGTAAAGTGCTCATCCCTTTGTCCTGCTCAGGTATCATCATGGTCGGCGTGATTGTGGGATCAAAAAAGACGGGCATCAACCCGGACAATGTGGCCACACCCATCGCTGCCAGTTTCGGTGACCTCATAACCTTGGCCATCCTGGCCTGGATCAGTCAGGGCCTCTACAAGTGCCTGGGTGAGTGAAGAAGTGTTGCCTTCAGAGCTGCTGCTGGAATCGAGCCATGATCCGGATCTGGCACACGTGTGATGCACTTCCCACAATCGGCCAGCAGAGGGCCCTCCTGCCTCACTGCAGCCCAGACCAGCCTCCCCTCCCCTCCCCTCCCCTCCGTGTCACGCCCACTTGTGTGATTTAACACTGGGAGCGTGTCTAGAGGCAGAGATGTTGGCTGCTGTGACTCCTCATCACCGCGTCAGATCCCAGAGCCCCTGAGTCAGGACGCAGCAGCTGTCCACAGGAGTTTATTTTTAGAACGCCTCTAAGTGGCAGAGCGCTCCTCAGTGGCCGACAGCAGCAAATGAACATCTCCTGAAAATCCCTGAAGCCCACGCTGGTTTCACTCTTAGCTCCCTGAAGCCAAACACTGCTGGTTCCAAGGAGCACAGAGCAGCTTTATTCAGAGCATCGTTTCCTCCGTCAGCAGCCTCCTGCCGTGCCCCAGCTCAATCTGACTCCAGTCATAAAGCCCCTTCTGCTCTGAGTCCAACAGGATAATAAATCAGTGAGCGTTGTTATTGGCTGCAAACATCTGGGGCCCAAAGCAGGTGCTTCACCCTCATGACTCTGTCAGAATAGCTCTTTGTCTGATGTTGCAGAACAAAGCAGCCACAGAGGAGCCTGTGTTTCCCCCTTGGCTTCACTTCCTCCCCGTGTGAACGTGTATGAAGTTAGACGCAGTAGAGTTGAAATGGGGAACACAGATAGGAAACCATCGTATGTACAGGTTCTAGAATAAAAAAGAGCTTCTATGGACAGTTGACAGGTGTTCCTTGAGGTGTTCCGTTCCTTGATTCTGACCCCACCTGGATTTGACCCCGGGCCCTTGGCCACAGATCAGACTGGGTTATGGTCGTGGCTAAATGTGGCTCATTCATGTGCCTCCTGAAGCAGCCTGAGCCCCAGGTGCCTTCTGGATCCTGGAGTCAGTTTGCTGTCGGGGTTCGAGATGTCAGGACAAAGACCGTCTAGACACCCTGAGTGGTTTCCATGGTGACGCTCATGGGGAAGGGAAGGTAACGCTGGTCCTCCTCTGCAGATTCCTTCCCGTACGTGTCGTCGCTGGTCTGCGCCTTCTTCATGTGTCTCACTCCTCTGTGGATCGTCATCTCCTCCAAGCACCCGGCCAGCCGCACCCTGCTCCACTCGGGCTGGGAGCCCGTCATCACGGCCATGGTCATCAGCAGGTGTGTGTGTGTGAAAGGAACAAGCTGATCTGTGTCTGCTCGATGACTCATGTCCTAAACAAACTGCAGCTTCCAGCCCCGGCCCCTGGCAGGTGCAGCCAGAGGGAGGGGAGTGATTGTCTCACTCTCTCACACACACACACTCTTTTTGCATCCGTCTCTGATGACATAATCCCGTTGTCTCCTGCAGCATCGGAGGGCTCATCCTGGACAAAACGGTGTCTGACCCAAACCTGGCTGGCATCGTGGTGTACACCCCGGTCATCAACGGTGAGTCACATGACTGGAAACGCCGTCTGCGATGGCTTGGCCCTGCGGCACCGGCAAGAGGCGGCGGCTCGAAGACTGGAGAAGACTGGTCCTCTGTGGTCGTGCTGTCTTAGATCAGTGCAGATTAGTGACTGTGTTTGACGCTGCCCGAATTTCTCAGTTTGTGATGAAGAACATGAAGAATTGGAGGAGCAGTCGACTGACTAGTCGACGGGCGGAAGCGTTCGTCAGCACATACTGAACAATAAGCTCCATTTCCTGCCAGCTCAGGCTTAGAACAGATTCTAATTATGTTTCATTAATGGGCGACATTTAATCCCATGGTGTCAGACTGGGAGGCTGGGCCTCTTCATCCAGCTCTCTGGCAGCGGTCAGTCACACACACACACACCCAGGACGTGTCTGCCGGGTCATTTCCTGTCACGTGACCTGATAATAATGATCTGGAACTCGTCATCCTTTGGTTCTTTCTTCTTTGATTCTATTGTGAACACACACACATTGGAATGAAAGACTTCCTGTGTTTCCATCTTTCTACTTGTGTGTTGTTGGTCAGCGAGTGTGTGAGTCCCCGGACCACAACACACACACACGTAGAGTGTCTTCTCTCGCCACAGATGGCGTCTCTTCTCGCCATGGTTGAACTCAGAACTGCCTGGGCCTCTCAAACCACTCATTGTGTTTCTCTGTTGTCCTTTGGGTTCTCCAGCTTCAGAGCGAGCGGCAGGAAAATCTGAAGCGAACGTTTCGAGTCATTAGGGAGGAAACATGAGAACAATAACAGTTATTTTTGTGTCATGCAACAACAACAGCTCTGGTGACTCTGCAGGTATCGGGGGCAACCTGGTGGCCATTCAGTCCAGCAGGATCTCCACCCACCTGCATTTCCACTGCTCCCCTGGGGAGGTCCCCGACGAGGCAAAGGGCTGCTACTACCCCTGCCGCACCTTCTGGGGCACAGGTCAGTAAGACGTGTCCTCCGCCTCCTGCTGCCTGTGCACCGACCATTCACCTCGCTTCTGTCCGTGTTTTCAGGAGCCAATCACAGGTCTGCACAAGTGCTCCTCCTCCTGGTGATTCCCGGTCACCTCATCTTCCTCTACACCATCCACCTGATGAAGAGCGGCCACACGACTCTCACCCCCATCTTCATGTCTGTGTACCTGGCTGCTGCCATGCTGCAGGTGAGCTCCGCCCACAGTCGACGCCATTGTCCAACACGCGTGCATCCGTCACGTCTGCGTCGTCAATGCAAAGCGCGCTGGCGCTCTCACAGCAGGGTCAACGGGTTTTTCAGCGGGACTGGGCCAGACGCGTCTCCATGGGGATTTACAGGCTCCACCTGCACAATGTCTGTCTGTTCCCAACTTTCACTTGACCCAGAACTGATTTGCCTGATTTGGTGCCTGGAGGTCAGAGGTCAAGGTTACAATAGGCCTTTATTTAAAGAGGGTACATAATGTGCCAGTGTTGGCTCCTGTGGCCCCACACTCAAGTCACTGGAACGATTCTTTCTTTGTCCCCGTGTCTCTCAGGTGCTGCTGCTGCTCTGCATTTCTGACTGGATGGTGCACTCCATGTGGCAGAGCGGCAAAGACCCAGACAGCTTCTCCATCCCTTACCTGACGGCTCTGGGCGACCTGCTGGGCACCGCCCTGCTGGCGCTCAGCTTCCACTTCCTGTGGCTCATCGGGGACCAGGACAGCGACGTGGGAGACTGAGGCGAGGGGCCACGACCCGTGCTGCTGCCCGCTGTCCGCTCATGCCTCTAAGCCTTGTGGGAGGGTGGGCGCTCTCTGACGCTCGCCAGCCCGTTCCTTAGCTTCCCAGAACGGACGGAGCGTGGTCACAAACTCTTCTCTTCTCCTGACGTTTTCCTTCTACACATGGAAGACAAACTGTTTCCAGTCGGATGGCTGTCCTTCGCACCAAAGCACACGCGTCACATCGCCGCTCTGTGAGTGCGAGCAGCAGTCACACTGGGTGTGTGTGTTAGTGATGTTCACAATCGTCCAGGTCGCCCAACATGTCACCAGCTGGAGTTCAGTTCCTGTGTGAGGCCGCTTCACTTAGAGTCCATCCCAAAGTGTGTCAGGTTACCTATGATTACATTCCACTTCTTCATTGGAGAATCCTTCTTTCCCACGTTCACCTGCGACGGAAAGATTAGCAATAACATGACCCACAAGGTATAACAACCCTGACCTTTGACCCCTCGTATGGGTTTAAATACTCTGAACACCCACCACCCACCAGCCTGGATGAAATCATCCTTCCTTTTCTCCTCCAGAGTGAGACAGTGTAGAACTTCTCTGTGTCTAAACGTGTTCACAAGGAGAGGTTGTTTATTTAATGGTCGACACACTCACACACTCTCAGAATGAAATGACTCTTAAGTCGAGCCACGCCCTTCCATACGTGCCTCTTTCCCTCCGTCGCTCATTTTCTTTTTAAACCGCAGTGCGACTCTTTTCTACTCACGGTCACGTGTGCGACGGCGACTATTCTCTTTTAAAGGTGACATTCCATTTTAATTTCTGGCTTGAAAATATCCCAGTAGTTCAAGTTTCCACATTCTCTTTGGCTATAGTTTATAATTTGTTTTGGGGAATAAAACTTTCTTTTTATCAGTTTTTTTGTTTTGCTCCCGTGAGCCAATCATGTCGACAATAAATACCCTTCGGTCGAGAAGCCTCTCGTCTCAGGTTGTTTTCCAGGTGGATCTCGAATGATTTATGTTCTCAGATTGTCTCCATGACAACAGAATGGGAGCTCTCACTGTCTGATTGATCTGCGTCCCCCTCGTTGTTGCCATGGTTACGATGAAGGCAGCTCAGCGTTGCCGTATAAACACAACACGTCCCGGTGTGTTGGAGTCGAAATCATTCTTTCAATTTGTCCTCTTAAAAAATCCTTGATTCCATTTGGGTGGAGCCAATTTAATTCCACAGTGACAGTGCAAACATTCAACTTTATTTCTTTGGCCAGTGTGTTTTCCACAATGACTCAGGCCACGGTCCCCTGCTGGCAGCATCTTGTCAAAATGTTGAGACTGGTTTGTTTTTAAATCCAACTCTTTTTCACACAGCTTGCATTTCATCAGTGCTCCATCTTCGGCAGCTGCTCTGTGCAGTCAGGGCTCAGCATCTCCACGGCGACGCCCACAACGCCGTCTGCACGTGCGTCGGGCCCAAAGTCAGAATTCTGAAACGACCTGAGCGTCAGCGAGCTGATGGAGACACAAGGCTCTGTGCCACATGACGAGCAGCATGAAAGGCATCACAGTGTGTGTGTGTTTCTTGGAAGGAGAAGGAGACGGTTGTAGAAGCAAAGGCACAGAGAAAGTGCTCTCACGTAGAACCGATGGATTCAGAGTCTCTTTGAACTCTGCGTTCCGACGCTCTTCCCGACTTCAGCATTGTCAAATGGATTTTCTCCTCTTTCATGTGATCAGAGCGCAGCAGCCAGGACATGTATTATTCAAGCCGATAGATTCTCCTGTTCCTCGTATCAAACAGCAGCATCTAAAGCTGCTCGTTATCACAGCAACACAGCTCCATGGTTCAGGGCCGTGATGAGACGTGAGTGAGTGCAGACATCTCTAGCCCTGGGGGGGCGGGGTCTCGCTGCCCGGGGACAGGTCTCTCCAGAGGCCTGTGGGTGTTCACGTGTGACGCTGGGAACAGTCGGACCATTAACGTGATGCAGCTGCTGTTGCACCACCTGTTCTTCAGAGCAGCTCAGACGCTGCAGCAGAGCATGATGGGAAGTGGACGATGGGGCCTGGCTGTGAGACTGTGACCTCTGCACGTCCACCGGTGTCCTCTGTCCTCTGCACTGACAGCAGCTGCAGATGGATGGAGCTGTTGCTCAGGGTGGAGCACTGGGCGATCGCTCTTCATTGAGACACATCCAAACAGAAGCCGTGCACAGCTGAGTGTGTGTGTGTGTGTGTGTGTGTGTAGACCAGCTGGCACGCCAGCGTTTGATTCCAGAAGAAATACTCTACGCAGTAATATTCTGTTTTCCATGAAAGTTCTAATCAGTATATTTGAATAGTGAAGACCTGCAGGGGGCGCCCACGCGCACGGGAGCCGGTGGAACCGAGTCCCAGCACGTGCTCCCTGAGGGACCTGCTCACCTGCGCACGCACGTGGCCTGAGATGTTTGGAGAGGTGTCCCCTGCTCCTGGTCAAGCACGGACAGCACAGGTGAGGAAGAACCAGCTGTTTATTCTGCCGAGTGTGGTCACGTGACCTTTGTCCTCGCCACCATCGCGTCCAGTCTCAGCCTGTCTGGTTTCACGCCTCATGTTTATTCCAACAACGAGCTTTATTCATCCTCAGCGTCACAATTTACAGTATCGAGTGAATGCAGATTAAAGTGGCTCATGTAGCGTGTGTCATTTCACTTCCTGTTGACCTCAGAGACGACCCACGGTGACACGGTGTCTTCATGGCTGATGGTGCCTTTGTCCATTGTCGGTTCGACAACCGAACGCATCAGCACTTTAAATGTGATCCCGCTTGTGTGGATGAGCCAGGCCCCGCCTCCTTGTGGTCATGTTAATGAAGCATCTCATATTTCCCCAGACGAAGCCGATCGGAGGTCAGAGTTCACTCTGATGGCGTGAGCGGATGCTCCCGACTGCTCCGACGCCCAAACATTTATTTTTAGATTTTATAAATCAGTGTTTCAGGTCCCTGCATAAACAAGCAGTGAGAGACGCTGTTGAGTTTCACTGGTATTTTATTGTGAAAATATGAGACAGGACGGCTCCGTGCACAGAACACGCTCAATTATTCATGAGCTGAGAGCGTAGGCCTGAAAATGAACCGAGGACGCTGAGAACCCTGACGCCTGCCCCGCGAGGGAAGAACAGGAAACAAAGAGTTGACGTGTGTTGCCGTGGCGATAGCGAGGAGGAGTGTGGGTAGAATAAATAAATAAATACAGCTCTAAGGCAGAGCGGGTACAGCACACACACACAGCGTCCTGAGGTGTGTGGCAGGTGACCGCACCCTGTCCTCCTCTGTGCACGACGTCACATGATTAAAAAGCATCAAGCACCTCGGTGCAGATAGGATAAAGGTCAACAGGTCAACAGTTCATGAGAAGGTTAAAGTCAAAAGCCAGAGGTGTTTACAAAAAGTTGAGTCATGTGTGAAGATGAGTCGTAAGCGTACGTCCTGTAGGAACATGACACGTGCACTCCCCTCTGCAGAGGAAGAGCCGGCTTGTTCACAACCTGTGTGAACTGCACCTCACTGCCCCGACCTCTGACCCCGGCCTCTGACAGCGCAGTGTGTTATGCTTCCAGCTGTGTGTGTGCGCGCTGTGCCAACGGTATGAACCGCGATCATGTTTCTAGAGGAATTAATGAACCTTTGTTTTCAGGGGCAAACGCGTTTTCTTTCTTCCTGAGAGTGGGAGGTGACGGTTTATGCCACGCCCACGTCGCAATGCGTTGAGACGCAGTCACATGTTCCTCAGGACGGCCCCTGTCTTCTCTCTCAGTCTGATAACAGACGTCGTTCAAAGGCAACATAAACAGAGCTGGGGGGGGGGCACTGACCTGGTCCCCCCTGAAGCCCTCGCAGACGTGTCCACGTTTGAGGACAGATCAGCTGTGGACGCTGATGATGAGCTGTGAAGAACAAATCGAGCTTTCGAGCTTTTCTTTACAGTGTCGATGAGAGCAGGAAAACAAAACGTTTAAAAAAATCTCTTTTCGTTTCATGAACAAAGGCAAATTAAATAACGTTTCATGAGTGCTGCTCGCAGCAACGCTTCAATAAAAACTAAACCAAGGATCGTCGGGGTTAGAAGACTCAGCACCTTTAACCCTGTCACGACCACGAGTGTCTCTGAGCGACCAGTCACGTGAGGGCACGCTTCAACGCCGCCATCCTCCACACGCCGTTAGTTCAGCAGCCGTCCATCGCGCGGCGTCCTTGAGGCGGCGTCCCTCTGAAACGTATGAGTGTAATGACGGGCACTAACACGCCGTGGCGGCGCCGCAGACACGAACTGTCCCTTACAATTTGGCGGAGTTGCTTTATTGATCAGAAGGGGGAGGGGGAGATAAGCTTAGCTCCCATGATGCATTGGGGTCGGGGCACGTGCACGGCACTAAAGCAGCCTAATTGGTCAGCAGTTTATATAAATGTGCAGGGAGTCTATCCTCTGAGGACAAGCTCCGCCTGTGGAACCTCTTGAAGACCTGCTTCACCGCCATCACCCAGAGCGATGACATCATCCCACCTTCCAAAGCCGATCCCGGGTACAGCAGCAGCTGCTGCCTCTCCGTGACCACGGCGCCGGCGCTGGGCCGCTAGTCCAGCCGCAGGTAGCCGGGCGTGGAGTAGTTGAACATGAGGAAGTCCAGCTTGTAGAGCTGGTAGAGCTGGAGCTGCTGCTGCGTGCTGATGTTGCTGAAGAACTGGGCCGTCATGGCGTCCGTGGTGCGAGTGGACTTGGCGTAACTTGGAAAGTGGAGGGAGTCGCTCACGCCCACCAGCCGCAGCACGTAGTTGGCGTCCTCCTCCAGCGTCTCGTACTTGCCCACCAGGTCGTAGCGGATGTGGCACGGGTGGCACAGCTGGTCGACCGTCTGCCAGTGCTCGTTGAGCGGGCCGTCGCGCCGCGTGGCCGGGTCCACCAGGTACTCGGTGAACTCTTGGAATTTGACGTCGGCGCCGTTCGTCAGGGCGTCCTGCGTGGCGTTCTTTCGGTAGCGGCGGACGATGCGGGTGCCGAAGCGCTTGTGGAAGGACGAGTTGTACTTGAGCGTGAACTTGTTCCGGTAGGCGGAGACCAGCCTCTCGAAGGGCTCGCGGACGAAGAGGAACTTGAGGTAGCTCTTGAGGCGGTGGTTGATCTCTGCGATGCTGTACTGGTTCAGCGTCTTCAGGTTGGACGGCACATGAGCTTCGTTCGAGGGGATGTCCATCGGGTCGCTGTGGGCGGAGGCACAGGATGGGTCAGTGTTGTCTGGTCGCTGTCGCAGTGAAAGTAAAAAGGTTGGCAGGTTACCTGTATTTGCCGCGACCCGTGAGCACCATCATGACCCGTTTCCAGTTGGTACAGGCCACCTTGGGGACATAGCAGTAGATGAGCTCGTGGTCCTCGTCCACCACCAGGTGCTTCAGGTCCCCGGGCGTCAGAACTCGCCGCTTCCGGCTGGATGCGCTGTAGATGCGGCAGGCGTCCAGCACCTGGTCCCTCCTGGCCTGGTGGTGCACGGCGGCTCCTGACAGCTCCACCTGGTGGGCGGGAGGCAGACGTGTTTTTAGTTTGTTATTAAGCCTCTTTATCTCCCCCTGACTGCAACAGAAGATATATGACTGATGTTGTTTGTTCAGTTAAGGGGCGGGGGTGTTTCCCCACGTGCATCGATCATGTGCACGGCAGAAAATCAGTCCTCATGACAACACACAAAGGCAGCCCTGTGACATGGTACGATCCAGTGTTGAGAGCGTCCTTCTCCTCAAAGGTTTTAGATTTAATCTCTCTCTCTCTCTCCGCTCATTAAAAGCAACCAGGGGAATCATGTTTTCTCCTCCTTATCTCTCCGCTCTCTTCTGCCATCTTTTCCCTTTCAAGCAGCTCAGTTGCTCCTTTGTGCCATTTCGATGAAAGGCTGAGGATGAGAGGGAGAGAGGGAGAGAGGGAGAGAGCGGGGGGGGCCACACAGACAAGAAGTTGTGACAGAGGTCGACGGTGTCCGAGCGGTTCCCGTGGGACTCGTTCTTGTGTAATGACGACAACGCTGAATCGGATCTAAAACTTCAAAGAGTGGAAGTGAAAAACGCTTCAGAGGGAGGCACAGTCAGAGCTCATAAAGGTCATAAAGGTCGTCGTCAGTGACACACACATCTCAGGCAGAGCTGCTGTTGTCGTACCTTCAGCATTAACCCAGTGTTCTCATGTCTAAGCTGAATTAGTGTGCAGGCCTCGTCCTCACGTCCATCGTCATGTGAGCTGAACAAAGATGAATGGGACACACACACAGAGCAGTGAATGCAGCCTCTCTCTGGCCCTCTGCTCACAGACTGGCATTCACAGAGTGGCCAGTGTAGCACACACACACCTTGGTGTACCTGAGTCTGTGGGAAAGGCAACAAGGCTCAGCCTTTTCTCAAGTGTTGCTCACAGTCTGAGGTGGAATCATCCTTTCCACCAGAGAGCAGGAAGCTATAAATGTGCAGTAGTTGTCTCACGCTGCAGGGAGCCTGAGGACTGATTGGCTCACAGCATGGCGTCGGCTCAGCTGCGGCGCACGGACTCATCACTCCTCATCTAACGTGAGCCCTGCTCCCTCATCCAGAGTAGGTCACTGAGCTCAGGTCACCTGAGTGTGTGATTCCAGCCCCACAGAGGATAATACCTGATCACTGGGACTCTCCAACGTTTCCCTCTCGGGGCTTCAGCCTTTTCTGTGCGTGCTGTGGTTCAGCCTCAGGGGACACACGTTTGAAGGGAGCAGCTGGTGGAAGCACTGAGCCTCTGCAGCTTCTCTGGTTCTGTTGGAGGTGATGAGGGTGGTTCCTGGACCAGAAAGGCACGTGCACTGATGCTAATGTGAGACTGGGATGGTGTGTGAGGGCTCACACGTCTTCCATTAGACGTCTTCACAGACGTGGAACCAGGCCTCCGGTGGCTCGATGGAGCCACCTTGGATGCTTCTAAAAGCCACGGAGACAGACGGCCACCACAGAAAAAAAACGGGTGAAAAGGAGGGAAGGAAGGACAGCAGGAGGCGTGGGGACAGAGACGGACAGCAGCGTCCTCCTGGCAGAGCGAGAGGACGACAGTGCCACTGGCTTTGCTTTTTCACCTGGTGCTGGAACCAGAGGCTTTGTCTGGGCAGCGAGGAAGAGCGAGGAAGAGCGAGGAAGAGCGTCCATGCATCCTAACTGGAGCCGAGGGATAAATCATGTGCTCATTAGGCTTTATGTGCCGTTACGTTTGATGGGGCATTAACGACCACGTGCACAGGCGCCGAGCGTCTGTCAGCTGTGATCGTCGCCCGGCTCCTTCATTCACAGACGAGTTTTCAATGGGGACAGAATTTATTTGTTTATGGATTGGAAAACAAATTAGGGTTAGGGTTATCTTTGACCTTTGACCCTCCTCCTGTCATCTGCCCCGATGCTCACGTGTGTGGGCTGACCCTGAGCTGTCCTTACCCGTGTAGATTCGGGTTAGGGTTAGGGTCAGGGTTAGGGTCACCCTGCTGACCCTGAGCCGTGCTTACCTGTGTGGATTAGGGTCAGGGTTAGGGTCACCCTGCTGACCCTGAGCCGTGCTTACCTGTGTGGGGCTGTAGAGCTCCTGCAGGGCGTTGCGGGAGCCTTTCCTGCAGCAGCTGTCCACCATGAAGGGGTTCCTCCGCATGGCTGCAACGACAGTGGGAAGACGCTTTTAGACCAAACAGAAAGGAAAAGGACAGAATGTGACGCGTGTTGATCCAGTCACGTGGGTCATGGGAGGGAGCCTCCCCTGCCATGACGCGTCAGGAACTTTAGAGGAGGCCGATAAATGACAGCGTGCTTGGCTCAGTGGGAGGAGCCAGAGCAACACCCCGCTCGTTTCTGTTTTGAAAAAAAGCCGATTCTAGTTGAGTCATTATTTATTCCTCAGTTCCTCGGGGGGGGGGGGGGGGGCTGTCAGACTGCAGGGGTGACCTTCAAACAGTGAGGGAGCGATGTCTTCATTCAACACACACACACACACACACACACCAGGCTGATGACTGATAACCCTCTTTATTTATGCTGCTCAACATCCGACTGTGGGCGATGAGGAGAGCGCTCAACACACACACACTTCCTGCAAGCTGAGTCAGCAGTGTGTGTGTGTGTGTGTGCACGATGGGCAGAGTGTACTGAAGTGATCACAAACTGCTGAACATGAGTGTCCTTTTACACAGTACTGCAGTTTAGAGGGTGTAATACACAGCAGTGACATCATCTCATTAGGCAGATGGTTTGATCTGTGTGTACAGTATACTGACCCCCCCCCAGGAGAACCTGGGCTCAGAGCATCACTGCACATCTGGAGCATCTGTCAGCTGACGGATTACGGTCGGCTGGAGGAGGAGGATTAATCTGTCGCTAATCTTACCTTCACAGAGGCGAGAGACGCACCCCCCCCCCCCTTGTGTGTGTGGTGTTATCGTCCTCCACAAAACTCAAGTGCTGCAGCTTCAGTGGGATTTAAATGAACAGAGGAGGAGGAGGCTGGGGTGATTAGCGATGCTGGCACAACTTCATTAAACAGCGATCAACAAGAACTCTGGGAAATGACTTTCTCTCTCTCCCTGTGTGTGTGTGAAAAACCAATCAGGTCTGTGTGTGTATCTTCCTGCTCTGTCTCATCCCAGTAATGATGATTACTACCATTAAGGTAGTACTCAGCGTAGCCCAGTGTGTTATCATGGCAGGTGCGTCTCCAGGAGGTCATGATGTCACGACGTCAGGCCCTGAGTCAGAGCTGCCCTCGGCGCCACGCTCACTAAAAAGGAAAGGAATTCACCCCCGGCTCATTCATGACACCATCAACACGCACACCGTCGGCACGGAAACCGTTAGCGAGCATGAGTCAGCCAGTGGAAACCAGTGGACTGGACTCAGACGGAATTTAAACCACTGGGACTGGGACTTCTAAAAAAGGAAATCCTGTTGCTGCGTTAGGGTTTGGATTCTAATGTTCATGTGTATTACAGCTAATGAGTATCAGTAGTCCTGGTAGTACACAGTGTGTTTGTACTGCGTTTGACTTCAGGTGTTCAGCTCTGTGAGCGGAGACACAGGGAGTTAATAATACATGGATACTTCATTATCCCTTTGGCTGAACCAGAGAAAACTGCACATACTCAATCTTTTATATTCCAGAGACGCTGCTCACGCTCGGAATTCAAATGAACAGGTTCTGCTGTGATCAGACGCAGGCGGCTTGAGAAAAGCTTTCACAGCCCAAAGCAGCGAAACAAGCTGGGGTCGAATCCCCACAGAGTGGAATATTCCTTATTTACAGCAGACGTGAAGTTAAAGAGCGACTGCAGACAAACAGCTCTCACATACACACACAAACACACACATGTTCCATGATGTCATGCCAGTGCGGCTTCATTCACAGTGAACACCGTCCAGTTTCTCCGTCACCATCTGGGTTTTAATCCACAATGTGTTCACACATCTGAGACAGGTTTTTAAAGCGCGCACACACACACACACACACAGCTCTGAGCCAGCAGCTAATCCCTATCATTAGGACCTTCTCTGGCAAAACACACATTAAGACCAGACTAAATAAAAGCTGCTGTCCAGCCTCGAGCCATCGTCCACTCAGTGAGCGTGAGGCCGAGTCAGCAGAAACAGACGGGAGCAAAACAACGGATGTCATTCTGACACCGTGTGTGTGTGTGAAGCCAGCAGTGTTTGTCCCTGTCAGAAGCCCAATGTCACCGCTGCTGCTCAGGTGGAGTCTGACAGGAAGTGATGTAGTGGCGTTCTTCCACGCCGCAGTGCTCTTCTCCTCACGTCAGTGCACAAGCTCCATGAGTCCTGGGTTCGAGTCCCGGCCTGGGCCTTTCTGTGTGTGTGTGTGTTTCCTGAAAGTGAATGGTTGTGTGTCTCTGTGTGTCCAGGTTGGACCCCGCCTCTCGCCAGGATTGGCTCCACCCCCGTGACCTGGAGTCTCCTCCTCATCCATCCGCCATTTCTGTCACGACTGAGGTACCCGTCGCATTCCATCCCAGAATTCCTTGAGCCCACAGAGAAGAGGCCCTCAGGAGCCGGCAAGGTTAGCGTGGCCCTAACCCTGTGTTTATACTGCAGTGGCGTGCGGAGGTGGTGGGCGTGGCAGATGGCATCACACAGACAGAATAAAAGAAACAAAATGTTCCAAGTTGTTTATTGAAAACACATCTGGAGGCTGGGCTCTGTTCAGCTGAGGGTGGGGCTTTCAGTCTCCGCCCATCTGCGCCCGCTGACGGGTCACGACCCTTGGATCAGCTGACATCGTTCGACACAATGACGCTGTGGAGCCTTTCAGCCACTGATGGCGTTGGCGAGCCCGGTGACGTGGAGCTTCTGAACGTCGTCCACAGAAACGAGTGCCAGCTTTCTCTCTGTTCTTTTCCGTTCAGAAGCTAATGAGCTGCTTTTCACGCTCCTCCACTCTCTCTCTCTCTCTCTCTCTCTCCCGCTGCCAGCTCCTGGTTCGGGGCGTGGCCCACGCCATTAAAGGGTTTGTGGGAGCGCCACAGCTGGCCTCCGGGACTAAATATAGAGGCAGCTGGGCTCTGGGCCTGGAGAGGAAGCACCGGAGCATCATGGGTCCAGGCTGGACTCAGGACCTGTGCAGCAGAAGGTTCACCGTGACCACGGGGCGACACGCGGCGTCCGTCGCACGTCTGTGACCCTCGCACGAGGCTCCGAAGCCTTTTTCCCGCTCTCATCCTTTAGGTTCAGGCAGTAACAGGAAAAGCCAAGAGCTCATCTGTGAGGGCATAACCCTGAAGTGAGCCATGTGGACGTGTGACGTCTCTCTGTCTGTCCGCCTCTGTCCGTCCTCAGTGCACTGAGCGACCTCACAACACTGCAGCAGTTATGCATCTCCAAATTACAGAGTGTGTGTGTTTTTCCAGGACTGCAAGGCCTCTTAAAATAGACAGCAGGGGAAATTATGGCCCTGTGTGCCCGTGTGTGTGTGTGTGTGTGCGTCTGGGTAAGAGAGAGAGAGAGCGAGGAGAGCAACACTGTCTCCTTAGGATTACATTCTTTTCTAAAACACAATAGCAGGGGGAATCTGTTCCAGGCTGATCTCTGCTGCTCGTCTTGTTTGAGCCGACCCACAGGGGGCGCCACACATCACATGTTGTTGTCATTACTATACATTTCCACACGTATGCGGGGTTCCAGTGGAGCCGCACAGATACGTGCACGTTCACGACAGTAAAGCCTCTGCTGTAAGGAGGCAAACCTGAATCAGTGTGTCCGTGCACGCCGCGGCCATATTGCCAACATGGCGGCAGCTCTCGCTCTCTTTCTTTTCATCATCTGCGTCTCCTCACGTCGACTCTGACTTTGACAGAGCGCTCGCTGTCGGAAGCCACAGTGCCGCGACGCCGCTGCGCCAACCCTCTCCCCGTCGCCATGGCAACCTCATCCCATCTGCAAAGAGCCTCCTCTGCCAGCTCCACGCGTCGTCTTCGCCCTCCACGCGTCTCTGCTGCTCTCAGCAGGTAACAGATGCCCAGCTACTCCCAGAATGGTAGAGGACAGATGGGCCTCGGCTCGCCCGAGCAGAGGAGGGAGGAAGACGGATTATGCAGAAATATATAAAGTTAAAATCCACGTCGCTCGACGAGCGCTGATTATGATCATCGATGTCACTCCCTGACTGACCCCTGGAGCTGCTGGGTCGAGCCGCTTTAATCCTGAAATGTCATAAAAAGAGACGTCTGGAGTGGAAGTGAGCAGGTGAGGGCGGCACGGCCCTGCTCTGCTCACTAACTTCACCTCTTTAACTCTTCGCCCTCCTCCTCCTCCTCCTCTTTGCTCTTCCTTGTGTCCGACTTTTCAGACGCGGCGTGTTCTGTCCCTGGGCCGACGCCAACGCCTCAGCCGTCACATGGCGAGTAGAGAGGAGAGAGCTCTGCACCTCGCCAACATTAGACTGACCTGCTGACCAGTGACCTTCCAGGGATGAGCGAGGAGGGGAAGAGAGAGAGAGAGAGAGAGAGCAGCGGGGCCCAATACGTCGATCGCACGACAGGACGCCGACTGCCAGTGGATCCCTGCAGACACTCGGACAGCTCTGTCCCGAGGTTCAGGAGCTTCCCCGTGTTTTGTGCCCCGCCTCCTTCCTGTGGGTCAGCCAGACCCCCTGGAGGCACGTGGGAGGGGCCGAGCCCAGATGGACCCGGTGCACCGAGGGA
This sequence comes from Pseudorhombus dupliciocellatus, assembly GCA_016785235.1. Classification (NCBI taxonomy): domain Eukaryota; kingdom Metazoa; phylum Chordata; class Actinopteri; order Pleuronectiformes; family Paralichthyidae; genus Pseudorhombus; species Pseudorhombus dupliciocellatus. Next base: position 270,888 of record JAFBJW010000182.1, read on the forward strand.
GGGAGGAGGAAACGGGTTTGGATTTTGGAAGTAAAGCAATTTCACACAACTGTCCGGAGCAGGAAAAAAAACAGCTTGAGCCGTGGAACTAATGAAAAAAGACGCGTCACTACAGGGGCGTGGCTCTTGAGTGGATGAGGCTTCAACCCTGAACCAGGGAGCAACAACAGCCACAGGACACACACTGTCCCCCTCTCAGGGTGCATCCATCTTTTGGGGCGTGGCATACGTCCACCACCACAGCCTGCACACACACACACACACACACACACACACTCAAACTCAAACTGCCCCCAGCTCGTCGGCCTGTGAGATGGGTTCAGCTCTGTCGTTTTATTTTCCCACGCTTCACATGTTTGCTTCGAAACACAACTGGGACGCTGTTACTTTTATTCTTTTCATCTTAATTTTTAAAATATCTTTTCATGTTTACCCCTGTGTCGTCGCCACCCCCTCTGACCTGAGAACGCATCACGCCACCTCTCAACACAACCTCACAGATGGCGGCGAGCTCCAGACGCTGCTTCTCAGGAGGAAGCTGCTGCGGTGATGGCAGCGCTCCCGTGTTCCACTGTGTCACACACACACACACACACACTGGGCCCAGACATAACTGCATCCTAAAACAGCTGCTTCAGGACGTGGGGACAGAGTTAATGACAAATGCTGCTTGTTTTATTTTCTGTTCTCATTCACTGATTCTCACGGGTCAAAGAAGTCAAGGTGTCTGTAGGCGTGAAATGGTTTTGTTTCTGTCTGCCACGGTGCCAGGACCGGCCGAGTGACTCCAGGTGAGCTCCTTTTCTCATATTCTCCATCTGAAGTGAGTGTGTGTTCATGTCTTCCTCTGTGATGGAGAGCAGGCGCTCAGCTCAGGCTGGTGAATGACAGGTCAGGTGGAAGTGGAACCTCTCCGGGGAAGACGCTACGTGACCCACAGCCTCTGATGGTAAAAGTGGTGATGTGGAGACCGGGCCCCCCCCCCCACCAGCTGACCAATGGAGGTGAGGAATTTCGAGTTTCCCACAGACATTCCAGACGGGAATATTTGATTCTTTCTTGACACATCAAACCATGTCTCCCGCAGTAAAAAATAACGCTGGGCTTTCAGATGAGGTCGCTGGGGTCAAACTCCCTCCCCTGGAAACACAGCGGCTTTGACGGCAGAGTCCAATGTGAGTGTGTGACTTTCTGGCCTCGTGCACGAGCACATTCCCATTCCAGGCTGAAAAAAGACACAGTGCAAACACACGAGACAGAGGCCTTTCACAAACACAGCAAACAAGCGACTCACTGGACCTGGGACGGATCCAGCATCACCAGTCTGGGATGAATCCAACCAGTCAGGTGACAAACAGGAGATGAGCTAGTCAATGTCCTCCAGGTGAGTCACACTGCTGCCTCGAGACCATTTCATGTTTATTAACCCTGAACAACAGAGACATTGTTCCTGGACCAGGGACGGCACAGGACAATGGACAACCTGTGTCCCCGGCTGAGAGGAGGTAAAACTGGAGTCAGAGTTTATTCCGTGCGCATTCCAGGCCTTCCACCACTGCACCCCCGGCTTGACCCCTTGACCACAGGTCATGCCCCACAATCCCCTGAGAGCTGACCGTTTGCACAGGGAGGTGGTAAACAGAGACACGCCCCCTCGCCGCTGCAGTCACACGTGAATATAAATTGTCCAGCTTCAGCATTGGGACGTGTGTGAGGCCTTGTTCAGGGCCGCAGTGTTTCCTCCACCTCTCATCCATCACACGCAGCTGTCAGTGTCCGACAACAGACAGATGCTCAGCTCCTGTTCAGCCACAGGCGCCCAGGAGGAGTGTGTGTGTGTGTGTGTGTGAGGAGGCAGAACCCCAGTGTGTGTTCAATATCACCATCCATTCTCCGATCCATCCCAACACGTGAACGTGCACTGACCCAACACTGGCGCAGGAGCTCCCTGAAGTACTGGCCGACACGGCGTGAAATTCCTCATTCCTCCATCGTGCCTGCTCCCCATCACCCCGTCACACCCCTGACCCTGAGCCTCAAGCCACCACCGATCCTGATCCTCAGAGGATACACACAGCCTGAGCCCAGCTGAATATGGTCCTGGACCCGCTCCTCGGTGGCTCTGTCCAGCGGCCCGGTACCCACCAACCCACGGACTGGTGCTGGTCCGCGGCCCGGGGGTTGGACACCGCTGTCCTATGGGATCATTTGCTGGGGGCTGCTCCATGTCTGTCCTCTCCCCCAGACCCCTACAGCTGGACTGGTGCCGTCCCTGGGTCCAGGTGGATCGAACCCTCACCACCTCGCCCAGAGCCTGGCCACGCGCCGAGCCACGTTCGTGGAAACAAAAAGCCTCCCTGAAGGAGCCAGGGAGGAGCGCGCGCACCAAACCCCGTGCCAGCGGAGAGGATCCACAGGACACGCGCATCGACCGGTCTGGACAGACGGACGTGTCAGTGCCAGGGGCTGCCAGACAACAACACACACACACACGCACACATTCCCACACACACGCGCACGCGCCAGAGAGAGAGAGAGGAGCCACCCTACCTGGCTGGAACATACTTTGGAAATAAAAGACGACCAGAATAAAGGATCCCAAACAAGTGGCGACAACCATCCGGCAAATCCTGCTCATCCTCATCAGCTCAGCCAGGGTCTGCTTCATGGCGGCGGGAGGCTGCGCGTGTGCGTGTGGACGGATGGAAGGCTCCGTGTCCCTGCTGGTACTGATGTGGATTGTCCTCCGGTCAATGGACCAGGCGCCTCCAACACGGAGCGTACCACTGCTGCTAGGAAGGGGGAGCTGCGTGGCGGACCCCCCCTTCCTGTGAGGGAGTGAGCGCGTCCACTCTCACGCATCCATTCAGGAGCGTGACACTGACACCGGCTCATCAGACTGGGCCCTGAAGAGGTATCACTAAAAGTACTGACTGGTGTTTTATGACACATGACGTTTATTCTGGAATCAGTTTGTGGTCAGGATAGTATCCCAAATCAAATCACTGCCACTGGTGACATCACAGTTTCCTAAAATACAATGTGCTGGGTTTAAAAAGCACTTGATGAACACGGACCTCTGGCGCCATCTAGTGGCATAAGAGCGGAAATGTCAGCTGTGCAAATAGCGGGTCCTTTTCACTGATGATAAGCATTTATTTTATTTTATTTATTTTTTAAATGAAACTACATCAAATGCAGATTAGAAACACACTGTGTCCTTTCTGAGTGAATGAATGATTGACAGCTGTAAGCTCGTCAGCTACTCCGCGGCTCGTTGGTCTAGGGGTATGATTCTCGCTTCGGGTGCGAGAGGTCCCGGGTTCAAATCCCGGACGAGCCCTTCAGCCACTGGTGAATGACGTCACGTCGTGATTATCTGGGGTCTGGTCACTTGACTCTTACCCAAACACAATGTAACCAGTTAGTTGTCATTTAAGCCTTCTTGATTGAATTAAATTATTATTATCACCTGGCTCCTCGTCACATGAATTCATATGTGTGCATGGTCTCCTGGGGCTCTACCTTGGACATTTGTGTTCGCCTTTTGTGTGTGTGTGGCCCTTTAAGGCCCGCGGACCTTCTTCCTGGACAGACTCCTCCCACTTCCACGTCACATGCGGAAGTGTGAACATGGAGGATGCAAGCGGAGCTTCCACGAACCCGCTTCTGAGAGACGGTAAACCTCGTTTCCCTGCCGCACGGTGCTGTGCGCCCTGGGGACTAGAATCCGCTGATTATCCGCTGCGTCAGGTTTCCACTTCCGACCGTAGATGGCCTCTGGGAAATCCCTTTTTATCGCTTGCACGGCAGGTGTTACTGCACCTTGGTGACGTCGTTGAAATCCCCGGTGTGACGTGGATGACTCAGATCGATACATCCCGATAACCTGGAACACGTCATGGCGTCAAGGCGGGATTTGATTCGCAGCTTAGAACTTGTTAGATCAATAACAGTTTGATATAGATATATATATATATTGACTTCAGGGGGCGCCGCCATAAACAGTGAAGCTAATGGTGGAACATGACCAACATACACATGTATTTAGGGTTGAGATGATGTCTTCACGATGATTCAGACAATTCATGTCTCATGTCTGGGGCTGTGCACGCGCTGTGCTTGCAGAGTGTTACGCTGACTTCCTGGGGGAGGACTTTGATGTGAAGACGTACACCGCGCAGGCCATCCACCATGCCGTCATCGCCGAGCAGCTGGCCAAACTGGCGCAGGGCATCAGCCAGCTGGACAAGGAGCTGCACAGCCAGGTACGAGCACGCGCACGCAGGCTCAGGGAACTCTGCACATGCAAGCTCGCACATTCGGAGAGCGTTTGCGTTCAGGACAGTTTCTAAAAGGCGTAATAATACTGAGAATACTGAATGTGGATAGACTGTTTACCACTTTCCTCAACTTTTCAGCAAATAGTTTAACACAAAACATTCACATCAAATGCACAGGGCTTACATAACCATCACAGTTGGTAGTTTTTTATTTTTAATAAATAAATTATTAACAGGAAAACAGTTCCAATGAGACTGAAGACAGAACTGCATCCACAGTATTATTATATATTTTAATTGTAAAACATTTTGAGGCAGCCATACAGATTAACATGGACGTCCACTGACTTACACTAAACGTCTCTATTTGCAGGTTGTGGCCAGACACGAGGATTTACTGTCTCAGGCCACTGGGATAGAGTCTCTGGAAGGTAAGGAAATACTGCTTGATAACTGCTCACATCAACAGTCAGCCTTTAATTTCAGACTGATTCATAGATTCATGAACTCGTCGACATTTTCAGCAGTAGCAGATGTTGCTGAGCATTTGGGAAAAGCTCTGTATAATCTGCTGTAACCCAAGTCATTCATGCCCCCGCACTGAAGGGACGGCTGCAGTAGCAATACGCTGGCAAAGTAAACTGTTTTAATTCTGTCTCAGAGGTCAGTCCAATTGTCTGTTAGCTCACTAACACAATCAAAATCAAAAAGAAAAAAGACGTGACTCCATATTAGTGACAAACAGATGTGTTTTCTCTGTCGTCTTTGTCTCAGTGAAAATCTGTTGTCAGTGAGGTTTCCACTGCAGTGCTGACCTTAAATGCAGAGCAAAGACTGAGGACACTGATGACCCGCTCCTGCATCCAGTTACTGCAGTTCCAGTGTTTACCCACAAGAGGGAGCCAGTGTGCTTGTGGCAAAGCTCTGTGAATCAAGGTGACGTCTTCTTCTTGTGTGTTGTGTGTCTTAGGAGTCCTCCAGATGATGCAGACCAGGATCAGTGCTTTGCAGGCAGCTGTCGACAGGTAAATAGAGCCATATGTTTCTGATGTAAAGGCCCGCGTGTCTCACATGATTTAAGGATGTGAGTTTTGTTCAGATATCGTCCTTAAGACGGTGACGTCAGCCGAATGGAAAGAAACAGAAAGTATTTCAAATGTCATGATGTGTGTGTGTGTGCGTGCGTGCGTGCGCCTCTGCACCCACATTGGTCTCGGAGTCAAACTGTTCTTGTCTCCCCAGAATAAGGACAAAGATTGTTGACCCCTACAACAAGATCATGGGCAGGATTACTCAGCTGGCCAGACTCCAGGTAAGCCCCACCTGTCCCCACCTGTCCCCTGCTCCTTATCACAGTCACTCCCCTGCAGCTGCTTTGGGACAAACTCTAGATGATAGTCAGCTCGCGAAAAAACAAACACTGGAGGAGCGAGGTTCAGCTCCTGCCTGCATGTAGGCAAGATCTCTGCCGTGTGTGTGTGAGTGAGTGAGTGTGTGTGAGTGTGTGATATCACTCCCAGTCTCCGGCTGCCAGTGTGTCACTGGGGGTTACAATGGACAAACACATTCTGAATAATGTTGACCTTGTACGTTGTCACAGAGAAGTGAAACGCAGCCCAGAGAGTCGCCATGAATACATCTGCTCTGCTTTTCAGGCCTGACTCACGGCTGCAGCCCCAACGTCAAATCCCTGTCGTTACCAGCTGCGACGCTTCCTCTCTGCCTTTCTCTCTGCATCTGCAGACTTTGTCAAATCCTCCAAATGGAGCTCGTAAACACAGATTCCTGTGTCCCCAACCAGTGGGAGTTGTTCTTTAAAAGCCTCACCGGGGGTGAACCCTGACCCTGACCCTAACCCTGACCCTGACCCTGGTAAAATGGTTTTACAGACGAGGACTCGCGTCACAGCAGAGAACAGAGGGGCATCTCCCCAGTGTTCTCTAGATAGAAACGTGTGGATTCACGGAGCGTGTGCTCTGACAGGCTGGTGTCTCTGCTGGTGGAGAGGGTTTGGGAACGTTTGAATCTTTGGAGACCTGAAAGTCAGTCGGCGTCTGTCTAGAGGCGAAGCGCTCGCTGTCAGTGGTGTGTGACCTTCCTCTCCTCCCTGTCCAGGTGGCCTGTGACCTTCTGCGGAGGATCATTCGCATCCTGTACCTGAGCAAGCGGCTCCAGGGTCAGCTGCAGGGCGGCAGCAGAGAGATCACCAAGGCTGCTCAGAGTCTGAACGAGCTCGGTAAGCTTCGCCGCTGAGGGTGGGTGGGTGAGACCCAGCAGGTTAATGAGGACAAGAGGCCACTTCTCATAGCACACACACACACACACAGACTGAATTCCATTCTATTATGAGTCTTAAACTGATAAGCACTGAGCGGCTGCTGTGCCGCAGACATGCTAATGCATGCAGCCATCTTGACTGCTGTGTGTGTGTGTGTGTACTGACTTTATGTTTGACATATTTCACTCTCTCTCCTCCGTATCGTCCTCCATCACTGTCAAACTGCTGCTGTTCTTTGGGTTTATACACAAATGGTCACATGAATAACAAAATGTCTGCTGCTCGCGAATGAGTCGCTGCAAACTTTCATCATTTTAAGAAAAAGAAAGAACAAATTGTTGACCTGTGAGGAATAACACAAATTCTATGAAAAGACTTTATTATAATAGAGGAGTATTTGTACTGATAGCGTACTGGATGCCAAAGTGAACAGTTTTGGTCGAGTGAGGCGTTGAAGTAGTTTAACTGGCAGTTGGTGAACTCGCAGTTTTAGATCATGCTTGTTTTCCATGGGAAGGAGCACACAGTCTGGACCCTTTGCTTGTTTATTACAAACATAATTCATGTTATGCTGAACACTCAGACACGGACACCACAACGTCCCACAATAAATAGCGATAAATTACCATCTCCGTGTTCCCACGATAGCTTTTTTTTTTGCACTGAACAAAAGTCAACTCACACGTTCAGGTTATTTCCCTTTTTTTTTTGCAAGTGATGTTCATCTCTGGGTCATTTGACGTGTAAGCTGCCCAAAATTCAAACATTGTTCCATCATGAACCAGTCAGGGGCTATCAACAGATGACGTACGGAGGAGGGATTGTGGGTGTTCACCCTGGGGCATTCAAAGTGTTTGTCTCCAGAAACGGCATCGACAGGACGCCGCTGTCACAAACGCGCGAGCTACTGCGGCTCCTGCGTGGAGAGACATTTCTGTCTTGCCTCTGTGTCCTCAAACGTCACCTTCTTGTTCCTCTTGGGGTCGATCCACGAGTTGTGGATGACCACGTTGTTGGGGGTGGGCTCCGCCTCCACCACAGACACCACCCTCTTCTTCATCCTGCTCTTCAGAACCTTCTGGAACTTCTGCCGAGTGAAGGCATAGAGGAGCGGGTGGAAGACGGTCGTGCCGTAGGCCATGACCAGGAAGCCCAGCCGGAGGGGCGTGGTCAGGTGGCCGGGCCCGGTGCTGAGGATCACGCTGTTTAGCACAGTTATTGGAGTCCAGCACAGCAAGAAGGTGGAGACGATGAGCAGCGACATCCTGAAGACTCGTTTCTGTCTCTCCCGCCGCTCGCGGTGCCGTTTGACCGCTCGTCTCAGAGCAATGATGACGGACACGGAGGCTCGCATGCCCAGGGGGGCGCCGCCGCCGCCCGCCTTGGCTCCCGCGCTGCTCTGCGAGGCGTCCGTCGACTCTGCTTGTGCGGCAGAGCTCAGAGAGATGGCGTTTTTGTTCTTGTGCTTCTTTTTAGGCAAGTTCTGCTGGAAGCGCGTCCCAATTCGGATGTTCAGTGCCTGAAGGATCTTGTAGTACGTCACCAGCATCACCACGGCCGTGAAAAAGAATATGGGGATCTGTGCGAGCAGGTGATAGTACAAACCCAGCTCTGTGTCGTACTCGTGTCGCACTGCGGCTGTCTGGTTCCAAAGGCCTGAGCCGGAGCCCAGGAAGAAGCCCTCTTCCACGAAGGGAAGCAGGAAACTGGAGAAGGATAGAGCCCAGATGGATCCCAGAAGAGCCGCGGCCCGGCTCGTGGTCAGCACGCGGTTAGCCGGCCGCACTGAGATGTCGTAGCGGTCCGCGGTGATGGCGAGCACGTTGGCGGCGGTAGCTACGCTCGCGAAGGAAACGCAGGCCTCGTGGAAGCAGCACATCATGGCCGTGTCTGCGCCCGAGGGGAGCAGCAACACGCCAGCGGTCAGCGGGATGCAGCACACACACACCTGAGGACAGAAAACATCAGCTCAGCGGATCCTGTCATGACAAGGTCTTAAAACGTAGGATGGTGCGATTTATTAACCAACGGAGCGGGGACTCTGAAAGAAGATGCGACTTTGGACAGAGGTCGGGACTCACCAGCACGTCCACCACGTGCAGGTTCATGGTGATGATGTTGGACACGGAGCTGATGAGGTTCTGCTTCACGCAGTACAGGACGAGCACCGTGAGGTTTGAGCTCAGACCCAACACGATCTCCAGAAGCAGGAAGCCAGTCAGGGTTACCTAGCAACGAAGCGAGAGAGCACCGCACCAGTGATGTCATCGACTTCAAGTCAAGAGGCGAGCAACGTGAGAGGCTTCCTCGCTACCTGGAAGCTGATGGGGTAAACGACCTCAGACGAGGTCGTGTCGAGGTCATAGGGGTCGGCAGTGTCGATCACCGTCACGTTGCTCATGGTGGCTGCAGAGATCAGCACGGGGGGCGTGTGCATTATCCTGGCCACGTGAAGCCGGGCCGGCTGCCTGCCGAAGAACCAGATGCTTCTGAGCTGACGCGAGCGTTGATCTGACCTCGTCCTCGTGACCGTGAAGGTGCGTTTCTCAGGGTGGTCATGCAACAGGGTTGGGAAATAAATCAAAGAAGGCCCTTTGTTTTTTGTCAGGGTTTGTTTCTTGGAAACCTGATTGCCCAACAAGACTGTGACTGAAGTGATTTCTTGGCAAATAAAAAAAGATGAAGCAGGTACAGGCGACTGGTGCCAGATCTGAGTGTGTGTGTGTGTGTGTGTGTCGGCTGAGAAAGGCCCAGGCATGACACACACACACTTATTTATTCTTTTTATGTTTGCTCAGACTCATTTGACCCTTTTCAATCCTTCTGGCGGTTTTTAAGTGAAACGGCGCCGAGCGTTAATGAATCTGCGAACGCCGCGTGGACCCTCAGGTCGTCCTGCCATCGGGCTGCTGGCTGGTTGGAGTCAACAGATAACAAAGTGGAACTCACCGCTCCTCATGCCTCCATGTTCGACTGCAGCAGGTTCACAAAGTGGTCGCTTCAGCGAAGGGACGGCGCTGCGACGCACGCCTACCCCCTCACCGGAGGGCGTGTGCTTCGCAGCATGGGTCAGCCGCGGTCAATGCTTTCTTTCATGCAGACCTCAGTCTGGTCATTGTCTGCTGGGCTCGGTGGCGTCCCCGCACCAGAACAATCGGCCGCGCTCCACTTTTCAGGTGCTCCGCCTCCCCGGCGCCGTGGCAGGTGGAAGGTGGAGACTTTCACCACATGTCATGGGATGGGATGACGCTGGCCCAAAGTCTCTGGACGTCCACAGCTTCTTAATCGAGTTTCATCCCTCAGGGGGTGCGAGAGAGCAATGGAGGCAAACAGAGAATCAAGTCATCTGATGACGTCATCGTCACGGCTCCTCCCCCCGTGCTCCTCCTCCGTTACAATCCATTACTGAGTCTGCAGAGGTGAAGGAGAGTAAAGGATCATTTCCCCGTGGCTGACGCGCCGTGTCATGTGACCCATTGATCTGTCCCTGGGCCTGCTGTTGCTGCTGGCCGTGGCAAATTGGCTTTGATGCCCGCCTTTTGTCTTTGATGCTTCTCGTCGTGTGTTTGTCTGAACGTGGAGCTGCCAGATTCAGCTGGGCTGCCTTTGGATATTTACAGATTTGGGAGCTGGCCGTCACTGATCAGCTGACTGAGATCATGTTGTTTTATCATTCAGGAATGAATGGTGGCGAATGTTGACACGTTCTCACGTGTCCTCATCCTGGTCCCTGGTGGGACACCCAGCCAGAGGTAGCGCCCCCCCCCACCACAACATGCATATCTGAACTCCAGCCAATCAGCGCGCCCACTGACGTCTGGCAAGAGGCCCCAGTTTCCATCAAGTATATCTGTGATGGGACGTACTGGGTCCCAGTTCACTCAGAGAGATGAGAGTCATGTTGTGTCCGTCACTGACCGTCATCGGTTCAGTCAGACTGACTTAGACTGAGTCCTGACATTGTTCTCTCTCTCTCTCTCTCTCTCTCTCTGGAGATTAAAGTCAAAGTTTCATTTACCAGCAATAATACATTTAAAATAATGATCACATTAAAACAAGCACCACTGTGTAGTAATTACACATTTTTAAAAATGCCCTAAAAAGGTGACGCTATTCGTCTGATCCGTAACTGGATGCATGGCTTAATCCCCGTTTCTGCCTGACCTCACAAACCCGGTCTTTGGCGTGCCAGCCACTCGTGGAATTATACGCCCCTCAAAATAACGTGCGACCCTGCTGTGCGCTCGCAGCTCATGCACGCGCCGTGTGTCGTTTACCTCCAGACCGAGACGCTGCTCCTGCTCCCAGAGTGAATTCAGCCGTCGTCCTCAGCCTCAGAGACGCAGGAGACGCTCTGCCTGCTGCCTCCCTCGCTCTGCCTTTAGTAGCCCTCCTCCTCAGCCCGTGCTCCCTCCCCCTCCGTCTCTCCACTCGAACACCATCTTCTCCCCGTCTCTTTTTCCCTTGGACTAATTGGACTCAGAGAATGGATCTAACACCGTTCTCCTCCTCGGTTGCTTTCGTCTCTTTGACGTGTCTCGTCGTCTTCATGCGAGGACGACACAGATGCCTCCTGCTGTCCCTTGCCCTCGGCCACATCTCCTCAAGTTTGTTTGCCCACAGTAAACAGCCCAGGTGGCCATGACGGTGCTAATGGCAGCATCCTCCGCTCTGCCTGTTTGCGTAGCAGCAGGTGGAGTTTGTGTTGTCCAAGAATTCAATAAGAATCATCCCGTGGTAAAGCAGCAACACGCTCACGGCACGTGAGCAGAGGAACACCTCTCCGTCCGGGGGGGCGTGTGTCCCTCCAGCTCTCTAGAGAGTGAGATGCCAGATAACTGGACGATTGAACAGACTGAGAGAGATCCTGCTCGTCCTCCCTCAGCAGTGATGACGAGGCTGGACATCGATGAAGATTGAATATAAAACGATAGGCGGCTGGCTGTAGCCTGGTCACCAGAGGATGTTCCAAACAGACGCTCCAAGGGTTCCTCTGTTAGTGAAGCCAAATGAAAAGCTTTTCTCCCCTCGTGTCGTACAAATGGAGAGTGCATTAAAAATACACAATTACTGTATTATTGAAGCGTCCTTTAAAGCAAAGATATTCATGGGTTAACTTCAGGGAAACCCCGGAGAAGCACAAAGTATCCGGCCTCGTGTGGAGAAGGAGGCGCTCCGTTCAAAATAAGACACAAAGGAACTTGATAACAAGTGATGTTCCAGCTTCGAATCCCAGAAAGTAGAATTGAATTTCATGGTCAGCGTCTTAAAGCAAACGCACACGTTGTCATGACTTGGTTTACACGAGCTGTGACACAGTGCAGTCGCACGGCCGCTTCTTTATACACCACATTCTTTGTCTTGAAAGCTCCAAAAAGTGTTTCCTGCAACGGAGTCGTGTTGTTGCACAGGTCATGTGACATCACTGCTGTCCACACACACACAAGACTCAAGTCTTCACAGGTTGATTCTCTCATTTATCTCACGTATACTTTCATTTGATAGTGTGAGACTGAGGTCAATATAAAATAATCCTCATCTTAAATGGATGAATTCTTTCTTTCTGTCATACGTTGACCCTGGGGGGTGGGGCCAGTCCTGTCTCTCCATCTCTCTCCATCTCTCTCCACCTCTCTCCATCTCTCTCCACCTCTCTCCATCTCTCTCCATCTCTCTCCACCTCTCGCCATCTCTCTCCATCTCTCTCCATCTCTCTCCACCTCTCTCCACCTCACTCCATCTCTCTCCACCTCTCTCCATCTCTCTCCACCTATCTCCACCTCTCTCCATCTCTCTCCACCTATCTCCATCTCTCTCCATCTCTCT
>JAFBJW010000182.1:288130-408466 GCA_016785235.1 Pseudorhombus dupliciocellatus
TTCCCCCCCCCCCCCCCCCCCCCCCACGACACTGCTTCCTCCCCTGCTTCCTCGCCTGCCTGTTTGTGGCTTTCTGTGCGGTGAGCGGCGTGCGGTGACGCGGTGGTGGAGTTGGGCTCCGTTCTGTCAGAAAGCGCCACCTTGTGCTCCAAAGTGGGACGATGTTTAGAAATGTAGTTGTCTTTGGCTCGGCAGCGTTGTGAAGTGTGTAATGATTCTCACTTGATATGTTCACTATTGTTCTTTAGTGTGTAAATGATCCCCACCCGCCTGCGGCTCTGGTCATTGATCACATGTCACACGTGTCCAGGCTTCTTTCACACCTGGACTTGGAGCTGAACGCCCTCTGGGACACACACACACACACACACACACAGATCATGTAGAGAGCTGTGCGATTACCTGGAATCACAAAGTGAGAACAGGAAGGACACGCTGAGCTGCCGATCACACTTCCTTGTGTTTACACGTCGTTCCTGTTGGTTAATTCATGTTTCCAGAGGCTCCTGGAGCTGCTCTCAGGAAGCGTGGTAGTCGTCTCTGTAAATAATCACATGCCCGTCCCTCCAGACTCGACCTTTCTGAAGCAAGCCTTCGAAGGAGAGTACCCCAAACTGCTCCGGCTGTACAATGAGCTGTGGCGCCGCCTGCAGCAGTACAGCGCCAGCTTACAGGGAGCTCTGAGCAGCGGCGCAGGACTGGATGTGTCCCTGGACATGATGTCCACAGAGGCAGACAGCCAGGACCTCTTCACACATGGCAAACAGGACTACAGGTGGGTGCAGATCCACCAGGCCGGTGCTGCGTGTTCATACTGTACGCCCTCTCTGGATGTTGTGTCCATTCCCGTGTGTGTGTGTGTGTGTGCAGCCCAGAGAAGGCTCTGAAGGACTCTCTCCAGCCCTATGAGGCAGCGTACCTCTCCAAGTCCCTCTCTCGCCTCTTTGATCCCATCAACCTTGTGTTCCCTATGGGAGGCCGCAACCCCCCCTCTGGTGACGAGCTGGAGAGCATCATCAGGACGATCAGCAGGCATGTAGAGGACACACACACACACACACACACACAGTGCTCCCTCCTCCTGCCACTCAACACTTTAATGATCTTATGTCATTTACTCAAAGATCCATGGATAGCCTGAAGGAGCCCACAGTACTTTTATTTTTATTTTTAAATGCCTTTTAAGGCTTTGTTATTGTGGATGGAAACTTTAAAGAAAAGAGGACAAACAAAGCAGAGCCCTCATATTCCTTCATGCTTTGAAGAGAGTTGAACACAAACCGTGTGTGTGCGTGCGCGTGTGTGTGTGTTTTTTTGCAGTGAGCTGAACGTGGCGGCAGTGGATCCAGATCTGTCCCTGTCTGTGGCCAAGAATGCTGCCAAGACCGTCCAGCTCTTCTGTGTTAAGTCCGAGCAGCTGGTGCGTGCGCGCTCCCGTGTGCACGTTGGTGCAGTCCTGACATGGTGTGTCCCTTGGTCACGCCCCTGTCTGTCTGTCTGTCTGTCTGCAGCTGAGTACTCAGGGCGATGCCAGTCAGGTGATCGGTCCTTTAACGGAGGGCCAGAGGAGGAACGTGGCCGTGGTCAACTCTCTGTACCGCCTGCAGCTGGCCGTCTCCAAGGTGGGACTCAGATTCCCAGTCATCGACTGGACGTGGTTAGGGTCCTTGATCCTGACGGCTATGGCAGTTAGTCTGGGGGTGTGTTTAGGATGTTCCCATGTGAGCCGTTAGCCGCTCAGTGCTGAAAGTGACCTGGGACAAACGAGAACCAAAGAAAAGATGCTGATTTCTCATCTGCTGCAAATGATTCTCACGTTCACCATCAAGTCATTCCGACGCAATGGGTTTTTATTTTCTTACTGTACAGTGAGTGTGTTTGGTGTTTTGTGTTGGCAGATCATCTCAGGGCTGGGGGGCGCTCCCAGGGCTGCTGCAGACGCCCTGTCTGCTTCTCTGGAGGTATCTCAGCAGGCGTCCGTCATTACACATGTTTTCAGTGCTTTGAAGCCACGTGCACACACACGTGCACCTACAAGACTCGTGGGTGTATATTTTCCTATAGTTTCCTCTGGGTATTGATGATATACTGTATATTTAGAGCCTTGTGGTGACAGTTTGTACACATGCTGTTAAAGGCACGAGTCAGACCGTCATGTACAGATGTACCTGCTGCTCACCTGGTGTCGCTATGGCAACAGGGGGCTCCTCAGTTGCAGGAGGTAATGGGATGGTACTCACGTGTTCTCCGTGTGATTCAGGCGGTGCAGGCCCTGATGAGCAGCGCCATGCAGCCTCTGCTGCAGTCAGTGAGCGACTCCATCGAGGCCATCATCATCACGCTGCACCAGGAAGACTTCTCAGGGTAGGTCAGGTGCTGCCTTTCTAAAGAGGCGTTCGAAAGGAAGGCCCGAAGTTCTACAAAATCATTGCTGATGAGCATACTCGTGGTTCTGCAGGCCTCTGTCCAGCTCAGAGAAGCCTGATGTCCCCTGCTCGCTCTACATGAAGGAGCTGCAGGGCTTCATCTCCAGAGTCATGTCCGACTACTTCAGACACATCCAGTGCACGGACTTTGTCTACGACAGCACCGAGTCCATCGCTCAGAGAGCCATCGAGCTGTTCATCCGCCACGCCAGCTTGCTGCGGCCGCTGGGCGAGGGCGGCAAGATGCGGCTGGCCGCTGACTTTGCTCAGGTGAGCTGCATGTGGGGGTCAGCCTGATAGCTGGATGCTTTCTTTAGAGTTTCTCTTTCCCACAATGCAGCAGGGGCCTCTCCAGTCCGCGGCGGGCTGGATACTGAGGTGTTTGTGTCTGTTACATGTTCGCAAACAGCTCACGGTCAGTCCTGTCTTGTGTGTCAGATGGAGTTGGCCGTAGCTCCTTTGTGCAGGAGAGTGTGTGACCTGGGGAAGCCTTACAGAATGCTGCGCTCCTTCAGGTGCGTCACACCAACATGTTGTCATCAGATGTTAAAGGTTGAGATTACACTGACAGGTTTTAATTAGTCCTCACAAAGACGGATGTTAGAGTTTTTACACTTGACATGATTTCCTGTTGTGTGTGTGTGTGTGTTGCAGGCCTTTGCTGTTTCAGAGCAGCGAGCTGATAGGCAGCAGTCCAGTGGTGGGTGACGTGATCCCGTACAGCACCGTGATCCAGTTCCTGTTCAGTAGAGGTCCAGGAGAGATGAAGTCCCCTCATGAGGTCTGCAAACATCCAGAGATTGAACAAAAGCAGAAGGATGTATTGAGCATGTAATGATGTAATGACACTTTGTGACCACCAGAGGGCAGAGTGGAGCACAAGCCGGTATTCACAGTGGCTGGATGAGCACTCTTCAGAGCGGGAGCGCATTTCCCTCATCAGGTGAGCCGGGTGCCCCGCCCCCGCCCCCGCCCTTGAATTGAATTGAATTGCTGTGTTTTCCCCTCAGGGCGGCCCTGGAAACCTATGTCCGCTCTGTCACAGCCAAGCAGGAGACACTCTTTGCTCCCGTGTATCCCATCATGCTTCAGCTGCTGCAACGAGCCACCATTGAATCACAGGACAACACGACGTGAACGCATCATGCTAATTGCTCATCATTGTCAATGAGCCCACTGTAACCATCGTTATGTACTTTATTCAACAATAAACGCTTCACTTATCCGCACCAATTAGAATAGAAGGTTTTTATTCCTCCTCCATGGAGGAAACACACATTTACAGCAGCTCGGTGGAAGAAGAATCAGTTCAAGTAGATTTTAAAAAAGTAAGAATAAAAAAGAATACTGTTGAAAAGGGACTGTGTGTGTGGCTGTAAGCTATTCCTCTGGGAGTGACTTAACGGCGTGTGTGTGTGTGTGTGCTTTGTCTAGCCTTATTAGGTGGCGTGTGTGTGTGGTGGGGGGAGGGGGGGGGCTGGTAGGTGGTTTGTTTGGGTGAGTGGGGGGGGGTTAGGGAGGGTTGAGGATCAAACCACTGAAACACTTAGTGACGATGATGAAGCTGCTTCATCACTGAACTCTTGGCTCACTCCTCCTCCTCCTCCCTCCATTGCTTGTGTCTTTATCCTTCATCCGCGCTCCCGGCTCCTCGAGGCGCGCGCGCGCCTGCGTGTAGTAACCCAGAGCAGCAGAGCTCAGACATGGCGGCGGAGCCGAAGCCGGACTGGCTGCGCTGCCTTCCCTCGTCGTGGAGTTACGGGGTGACTCGGGACGGACGCGTGTTCTTCATCAAGTAAATATGACGCGGACACGCGGATGTGCGGATGCGCGCTGCTGCTTTGTGCGGCGCATTTGTCCTGTTTCCGGCTCCTCTGTTCACCTTTCCTCCCGTTTTCTTCCACCAACAGCGAAGAGGCGAAGAGCACGACCTGGCTGCACCCGGTGACCGGGGAGGCTGTGGTCACCGGGCACCGCGGCACGCCAGGTAAACCTCCTCTTCTCCTGCACACACGCGCACGCGGCGGCCAGGGAAGGTTCCCCGTGCGTGCTGGTCGAGGAGAAGTTGCAGGGGAGCAGCGGAGGGAGGAAACCTCCTCTGCAGCAAAGCACGGCGGCGTCCCCTCCTCTTCCCCCCCCTCCACCTGGACTCTTCGCCTCGCACTTTTTAAAAGTTCCGTCACGTAGGCGCGGGCCCGTTCCCTGCAGTGACATTTGACATATTCCGCCCCCCTCCCCCCAGCGGCTGCTGAAGGAACAATGCAGCGCGTGTGTTGTGTAAAATATATATAGATATATATTTATATATATCTATATCTATACTACACATCTGCATTGACAAGGGACAAGCAGGGGCTGCAGGCGCGCGTGCATACAAACAAGCGGGGCGTGCACAGCTGGAGGCAGAGGCGGGTTCCGATTGAGCAACCCCGCGATATCTGGGGGGGGGGGGGGGCACGAACCAAATGAGCTATTTGTGGTCCAGACTGCGCTGCTTTGCAGGTGTGCGTGTGTATGTGCATGTGCGCGCGCGTGTGTACGCCTCATATCAGCTGCTGATGTGCCTTGTGTTTTTCTTCAGATCTACCAACAGGATGGGAGGAAGGATACACGTTCGAGGGGGCTCGCTGCTTCATCAAGTGAGTTGGAATATGGAGGGGGGGGGGGGGGGGTTTGATAGAGGGGGGGGGGGGGGGGGGGGGGGGGGATTGATAGATGCAGAGAGAGAGAGAGGCTGCTTTGTTTGGTCGCCCACCTCTGCCTCTCCTCCAACACACACACAGTGTTGTGCTCCCTCGTCTTTCTCCACCTCCCTCTCTCAGCCAGTGATGGAGGGATCTGCTCAGAGACGCAGGTTGGACGACCAGCTGTGACGGAGCCGCTCGCCGTCTTGTGCTGAACAGGCTCGACTTGTTGGTGCGCCGCTCTCTTTGTGTGCGTCCATCCCATGTGCATTTGCACACGTTTGTGTTTTCTCTCCCCGGACCTGTTTGACAACAGCAGCAGGGCCCCGCAGCTCTCGCCTCCGTCAGGTCGCCAGCAGCCACTTCCCTTTGCTCTCCCTACTTTTCTCACGCCGTCCGTGGCCATTTTGAGAGCAGCAGCTGACACATATGGGGAGCTGATATAGCCGCTCTATAAATAGCCCCCAACCACTGCTCATTGGCATGTATGAGTGCACGCACAATGTGCCCGTGGACCCGCGGCGTGCGCGCACCCCTGTCACATACAAGTGCCGTTAAATGGCTGCATGCTGGCGAGCAAGTTGTGGATTGGCTTGATCATATGACACCTTTGACCTCTCAGCCCCAAAGTGCTGTGAAGCGTCGTGCTCACCCAAACACACAGTGCTGGATTATAGTGGCCCCGGGTGTTCTGTGGTTGGTTAGTGGTCACTCAGGCATGTGCAGGTGACTGAGGCCCTGCAAGGCAAAATTAGGATAGAAACATTTTGGATCTAATTTATTTTTTTCCCTTGCTACATCCCTGAGGTCCAAGACGTCTTTTATTGAGCAAAAGAGACTGAAGGGCACCAGGGCTCCCAGAGTCCAAGCTGGTTCTGTTGCATAACTTTTCTGTCATGTCAGTAAAGCTCCAGGAAGTCAGGTGAGGGCGGATGAAGTGCGACACACTGAGCAGGTCACGTGTGCGGCCTTCATCCCTGTTACTCCACTGTTTGGTTATATAAACGTGATGACTGAGCCAAGTGGAGCCAGAACATGGCAGCGTCAGAAAGAGTGCAGCCCAGCCGCGGCGTCCCCTCAGGTCGACGCCTCACACGCGTTGAGAGAAGGATGATAAAAACACGCCTGACAGAAAAGAAGCTTTTGCATGGGTCCAAGTCCAGACGTGACATCCCTGTTCCCACTGCAGCAGCCAGTGCTCAGCATGCGTGTACGTACGCCACGGAGAATGATGGGAGGCTAACGGGTTCATTGCAGCGTGCACCTGGGTGGGAGCGTCCTCAGGTCTCTTTAATCTTTGATCTTTAATCAGTCGTCTCATTAAGCTCCCATCACTGGATTACCCACCGTCTAACGGGCATAATAACCTCTGAATACCACAGTTATTTGGTTAAATATCCTTGTTTGCGTGAGTGGAGGTGAAAGCATTCATCTCTTCTTTTGTCCTGAGTTGAATCGCATTAGAAACTCTCAGGCATCAGACGCCATCTTTAAAAATGAACGTCCCCTTCACCCAGCACGCCCCCGTGTGACGAGCCTGCGAGCTGATTGGCTAAGCACGTTTACCGGATTCTGTTCCAGAATGATCATCAAAGCTCAGGGTCAGCACTGATCCTGAATCAGCAGCGGTAATAACCAGACTCAACCAAACAAGAAACACATAAAGAACTACAACCTGTACTACTGCCTGTACGTCATGGAGTGAGAATACACGGACGGACGAGCAAGGCACCAGAAATCTCAAGTTCAGTCGTGAAGACTCATTGTTTTCATTGTGATTGAAGGCTGGAATGATGATGTTTTATTTTAAAAGTACTCACATAGTCACACCATGAGCAGTGCAGTGTGCTCTGCTGGCAGAGGACCGAGGAAGCTGGGGGTTAAACTACCAACCGCCTGGATGACCCTGGATGACCCTGGTGGGCCCGTTCTGTCCAGTTCATGGAGTCATTGGCAGTGTGCATTGTCAGAGGACAGAAGGGACTCCAGAACACGCCGTCTCAGCCTGGACAATCGGACCCAGTGTCATTTGGACCCAACAACACTTGCATCATCAGCGTTTGTTAGAATTCTCCAAATTCCTCCCAGATGCCTGCTGGGTCACATTTCCATCAGCCTCTTGTTGACTTCCTGGCCCCGCCTCCTCCCCTGGGCTGCAGCTCCTTCTGCTGTTGTTTCAGTTTCACGTTTTGAATCTGTTGATCCTCTCAGAAGCATTGTGAGGCCGACTCGCAGGGCTCCACAAACCATTGCCAACACTGTGGCTTTGGCTGGCGCTGGGGCTCCTCAGCTGAACACATTAGACCAAGAACTTGGTTTGGAGCCGCGCTGACTCAACAACAAACACTGACGCAATCCAGACATGTGAGCACGAAGAAGGGGAAGAGATGTCTCTGCTCGGAGACCGCGGCGTCTCCAGTCCAAACCGCCGCTGGCTCACGGACGTCTGGCCGCGTTCGCCTGTTGAACGTTCCTCGTTTCGGTTCAGGTCAGAGTTCGGAGCGGCTGCGGCTAATGATCAAAAACCGCCAAGACTTTTGAAACCCTGACAAGGCGTTTACCTGCGCGCTCACGTCAGAAACAGCAGCACGTGAGAATGTTCGGGCACTTTTGCTGGAGACGTGAAACGAGCGCTGAGAAACCACAGTATTCATTAGCACGTTAGCTCGGTGGGTCACCACAGTTCCACCATTCAGTTCACCTGCGACAAAAAGCCTGAGCACAAAGGTGGGGGATAATCTATAATCTATAATCTAAGATGTTCACTGATGCACAGTGGGTTTATGAAAGGATTGTGGACACTGAATGCCGTTGTCGACCATTTTACGACCATGAGGCAAAGTGATCAAGTCCTGGCTTCGGGAGCCATTTCCAAACTCCTCTGGTCACGTTTGTGGTAAACTTTAAATTCCTTGCCTGTCTCCTTCAAATAAGGGACATCGCTGTGTGTTTCTCCTGAGATTCCTCTCGCCTCCGCGTCTCTCTCGTCCTCCCGTCCTGCTCTGTCTCTCCTTCCTCGACTGGGGCTGGTTGATGTTTGCTCCCTAAAGCCTCTACCATCCTCACATCTTTGTGTGTGTGTGTGTGTGTGTACAGCAATTAACCACAGCAAGTGATGCAGGATGTGGTCGTCAGGATCCTGTAGTGGTGATAAGAACTAAGAGCCTCATCAGTATCATCAACAGGGTTCTTCCTCAGGGGAGCTTGAATGTGGCTGGAAACTGTGAGCAGTGCTGGATGTTATTCAGAGGACAGACTTTTGTTAATGTGGGCCATATAAATACGTTTGGACAGCAGACACATGTAAAACGCTGACACTGCGTGTCCCCAGCAGGGTCAATGAGACGCTATGCGTCTGTCCTCTGACTCCCTCTGTCCCACGATGAAGTGAAGACACACTTGTTTGGAGCAGACGTTGAGGAGCTTCCTCTCATTTCTGCTGTAAGAGTTTACCACAGGCATGTGTAGTGAATGAAATGTCATGCAGTGACAACATGAATGTGACAACATGCATGACTGCTGAAGAGGCATCACCCCGTGGCCTCGCTCCGGCTCCAGAGGTGAACACACTGTCATAGGTCATAGGTCAGACCTGTTGAAGTATCTGTGTTTATTTGTGATCACGGATCTGACAAACTGAAGAGAATAAGAGTCGGTGAAGAGCTGCAGAAGTGCATCCTGACTTTAACTGACCTTTGACCTGTGTGATGGGGTCCGGTTTGCAGAGTTGTCGTTCGGCCTGAGGCACATGGGGAAGGAGGGGGAGGAGGAGGAGGAGGGATGAATAGGAAATGAACAGGAAAAGACGGGGGAGTGAAATGAAAGAGAATCGCAGAGTGTCAGGCCACCATGGCTGTCTCTGCCTATTAGAGTCTGCCTCCTTCTCCTGTGTGTGTGTGTGTGTGTGTGTTAGCTTGGCAGCCACTCATGCTGCAGGAACGCCACTAAATCAGCAGTCAGAAGCAGCTGATTGTTACTCTGAGCAGTGAGTGTGTGTCTTGTTTACAGAGGGAAAACACTTGATGACTCACTGG
The DNA here is from genome assembly GCA_016785235.1 of Pseudorhombus dupliciocellatus. NCBI lineage: Eukaryota > Metazoa > Chordata > Actinopteri > Pleuronectiformes > Paralichthyidae > Pseudorhombus > Pseudorhombus dupliciocellatus. The sequence continues at coordinate 297,275 of JAFBJW010000182.1, forward strand.
AGGAACAGGATTTGATGGCTGCCATCGCTCAGTCTTTCTCAGGACAGATCCGTCCCCGTGCGTCCTCCGTTTCTTTAGGCTTCCAGGCGTGGTGCTGTTCAAAGGGGTGAGGGTACGATTCCCAGCAGCCTTTGCAGGGGACGTTCCCCCTCCACTCGTTCAGGTTCAGGAGAAAAGAAATGTTTTCAAAGATGAATAGTAAAATATATTAGTAATTCATCATGATGCCACTTCTGAACTGAGCAAGTATTTCTCTGTCTGTTACTATGAAGTGTGTGTGTGTGTGTGTGTGTGTAAAATGTACAGGAAACTATTCAGGAGTAGTGCTGTCCCACCCAGCTAATGAGCCACTTAAGATCCCTGCCCCCTCCATAAGCCCACACACACACACACACACACACACACACGCTGCTTCAAAGCCACTTGTGGAGTGAGTTGATGAGTTCAGGGCCGTGTGCGCACGTGCTCTGGGATGTTATTACGTTACATGAGTGGACGTACTGGAGCCTCCACGCTGGTCACGTGACTGGTCATGTGACTCTGCTGCTTGCTCGCCGCCTCGGGTCCGTGTCCGGTTCTGCGTGTTCTGACAGACGTTCTGATATTGGGAACCTTTCTGTTTTCTAATGATTCAAGTGTCAGGCTGACGGATATGGCCAGCGCTGCCATTTAATAAAACATAATAATAATAATAATAATAATAATAATAATACAGGAGAATAACTCAAGCAAGATGGCGTCCAGTGTGTGTGCTTGTCTGACAGCAGGATGCCTCCAAAAGTGCATCACCAGTGTATCTGCTGGCCGACAGGAGCCCATTAGATTTTGGGGGCGGTCCAGAGCTGGCGCCTCCACTGTCGAACTATTATTGATCAGAGCCACAACTGTAAACCTGACAGTAATGGAGACTTGAGTCTAAGCCCCGGGGGGGGCAGCGACAGTAAATAATGACGATAAATATCAAATCACTTGGATGCTTTGGTCTTTAATATACGCAGAATTGTTTCATCCTGTTTAGGACACCGATCCCAAATGAGAGGCTGCAGAGATTAGAGGCGTGGCTCAGTGAGGACGCCGCTAATCTGCCGATACTGCCAGTTCTCTTGTTTCCTCCTCATCCTCGACTGAGATGAAAGAAGTTTGAATGGCCAAACGTTCCAGTGATCCAAAGAAACGTGTGTGTGGCTCTGGGTATTCCAAATATTCTAAAACATGTATGTGTAAAAAGTAGTTTTAAATCAACCAGAATCAAAAAAGTGAGTTTATATCTTTAGGGCATGACATCACATCCTGTGTGGACACAAACACACACACAGTCACTGCAGCGTGACGATAGCGAAGCTGCTCACAGGTTCTTTTATTCAGGAGAAGTTCCCCGGCTCAAGTATGTCGGCGTTTTCTTCATCCCCCACGAAAGAAACATAAGTTAAAACTTGATTTCTCTCAGCAGCAAAATAACAAGAGATATCGGCCGACGCCGTCACCTGGTCACCTGCTTCACCAGCAAACTAACCATTAACCACGGCTCCTCTGGGTGCAGTGTATTTCACGCCACGTGGTTAACGGCCGATGTTGTTCAAACACTGGGGTGCTGGAGCCTGCGCCCCCTGGAGTGACGCCCGGTGGCCACTCCCACAGACACATGTGGGTGAGAACAAACGGCCGACAGAAAACAGACGGCTGCAGCACTCTTTTTTTTTTTTTGCTTTGTTTACTGATAGGAACTTTCTGTGCCAAATGGATTGTGGGAGGCCTGCGTCTCTGCGTCCTCCACCCAGACGTGAGCGAGGACACTGTCTTCAGTTGAGCTAATGTCTCTGCTTGTTCCCGTTGTTTACTTTTCCAACACTGTAGTCAGTGTCGGAAAATATTTTTAAACTGGTCCACGTCCTGACTTGGACTCATTGGATTTCAGCAGTCAGCTGGGGGGGGGGGGGGTCTGGAAGACAGGCGGCTTAGAATGTGGGGGTTAGGGTTAGGGCAAGATTTATCACAGTGGAAGGATGACTAGAGGTCTGGGGTCAAAGGTCAAGGTCACTGTGAATTGCTTGGGAATCTAATATGCTGCATTCCTCCTCTGTGTCAGCTGACTGTCAAACGTTCCCGATGCGTCGTTACGGCTCTTGTTGGCTGAGTTCACCTCTGACCCCTGCAGGACACGCCCTCTCTGGTGTCACACGACAGCGAGCTCAGGCCACGTTGAGGTGGAACGATCACAACCAATCTATTTATTTCGAAATTAGTTGACTGGTCAGCAATAGGTTCTTTGGTGAAAACGTCTTGCGTAGGGCCACCAAAATCCTAGGGCCGGCCCTGCCTGGGATACACAGTCCCACCTCGTCTCAGGATGTGAGGTCATAAAAGACACAGGAAACGCTCTCATCTGTTTCCTGTGGAGGATCCTCACACCCTCCTCTGCCTGTCCTAGTTTCTCCTCTGACTGCTCTAAACACAGTGTGTGTGTGTGTGTGAGATCACTGTCCAAACACGCAGACCTTAATACACATGTGACTGCAGCCTTTAGCCCTCGGCCCGTCTCTGCTGCCTCACACTTCTCTGAACCCTCAGCTGTGTGTGTGTGTCAAGTCCTGTGATGATGAGAACATGTGAGTTGTTCAGGGTCCGTAAGCCATCAGAATTAGTCAGTACACATACAGTCCCGTTCAGAGTGTTTATTGTCGTACAGTCATGCATCATCATCAAGTTTAGTCTTGATTGGAAATGACACAGTCAATGTGCTCTGCAAAAGTGGCACGGCCCCAACTCCAGGGCTGTGAATAAGGTCGGGACGCTGTGTCAATATAATATTGAAATACAACAAACGTGCAAAAACATCTGTGCATGTAATTCTGTTCATTGGTTGGTGCTGCAGCTTCATTACAAGACGCTGATGATTTGCTCAAAGAACACTGGACACTTGACAGATCTAAATATTGTGATGTGAGCGTTGGGCGGTTCCGCTCTGGCAGAGTCGCTGGCCTTGTCTCATGTGTGCTTCGCATCTGGATGTTATTGTGTTGATGTCATTGAGTGTCATACAGATGTGATTCACAGTGACAGCAGTGTCATTGATGCAGTGCAGAGGTGAGGGGCTTGGTCCTGGCCACGGAACCATGCGATGACGTGGATGTGAGCGTCTGACGTCCAGCTGCAGAGCTGTGAGCAGTGAGTCATGAGTTAGCATCGCTAACAGGTTCCCACGCTTCGTACAGTTCTGCAGAGACTTGCAAACACCTGCAGGCACGCAACCAACGCCCCCACCTGCCAGGCCGATGCGTGCACTCCCACAGGCCAACGGAATGACAACATGCACGCGCTGATCCGTGCGTGCACGTGTGTGGATGGTGAAGGGTCAGGAACCAGACGGTGTGACAGCAGCAGAAGAAATGGACCGATGTGACCACGGGCCCAGCGCCAGAGCAGCAGAGAGACGCACTGAACCGGTGGCCAGCTTCTATATGAGCCTGTGGCCCCTGACCTCTTCACCGTGCAGCGGAGCAGCGGCCACGAAGGTCAAGGCACAGCGACAGTGTTGAGCAGTGAGGGAAAGGAACAACAGCCACGAGGCCAGTGCTGCAGTCACGTGTCTGTGTGTGTCTGTGTGTGTGTATGTCTGTGAGGGTAAAAGGAAACCAGGAGAACAGCAGGGCACCCAGGGGTGTGACGGAGCAGAGACGTAAAGACAGCAGGGAGGCGGGGCCATCACAGCGAGCAGGAAACGGGAAGTAAATCATGTTCAAACAAGTGAAGGAGCAGTAAATCATCATCTTCACGTTATATCAAAAAAACAAAAACACACACAGCTTTGAATGTTGAGGGAAAGGAACCAGAAGTTGGAACAGAATTACATTCTCAAGTGTTACAAGTGTGTGTGGGCCCGAACAACAATGTTCTGAAGTTGGCTGGGTGTCAAATGCACACACACACACACACACACTGGCATTAGGAAATTCTTTCTAACTTGCTTGCAGTAATTCCCTAAATGTCCCATCTGGCTCCCCCTTCCCTTGCCTGTTTGTGTGTGTGTGTGATTAATACCCACTGGCTTGGAGACAAAGGTAGACCTTTACTTCAGACGCCATTGTCAGTGTGTGTGTGTGTGTGTGCGTGTGCCCTCCTAATCGCTCTTGGACAATCAGGAGACCTCCTGCTGTGTTCCCCCTCCCTCTTCTCCTGGACGTCTTCATCTGTCTGTCCAAGGAGTGTGTCAGGGGACGCTTCTTCGCCCGTGTCCTCTCTGGCTTTATTTTGAAAGTGGAACTGATGATGTGGGGCTATTGTCTCTCGCGGCTCCATCAGCTGCTGGGTGGATGACTGGGTAATCTACTGCTGAGCCTGCCCAGGATTACAGTGATGGAGCTGATCTGGGCCCACCCAGGCCTTCCTCACCCACCAGGCCCCTGTCAGTGTGTGTGTGTGGACAACACAACACATGGACAACATGAATAGGATGTTCTGTATGAGCCCAGGAAGCTTAGCCTTGGTTTATGATTATGAATTTAAAAGCAGGAGACGGCTGCTGGGAATCCGTGTGTGTGTGTGTGTGTGTGTGTGTGTGTGTGTGTGTGAATGAGCAGCTGATGTGGTCAGAGCAGGTTCACCATCACAACACAAAAAGTTTGTTCCCCATGCCTCCAGTGTTCGTCTTGTTAGGACTCTACACACACACACACACACTGGATGACTGAGTGTGTTTCCTGCTGCAGTTTTCCCCGGGTGTGGCTAAAGCCATAAATCGGATGGAGTTAGCAGCACAGTGTGGGGCTGCAGCTCTCCCTCTGGGCTCAGCAGATACTGGCCCAACACACACACACACACGGCTCCTGTCACTGTACTGGACAGACAATACCTGGACTATGGATTCCATATTCTAGATTCTAAAAGTAGACACCTGACCTGTAACGTTGTTTTTAAAGTTATTCCTCCCTCTCCAGTCTCCTGCGCCACAAATGAAGGTCGTCAGAAAGATAACCTTGATGAAACGGATGTGGGGCCTTTTCTCTGTCTGCGTCCTCTGTCCCCAGGGGACTGGTGTGCCTGTCAGCCACAAGGTGCAAAGCACTGTGCTCATGAACATCCCCAAAATGAATAAAGCTGCGACAGGAGCCGAGTGACTCTAACCCTCCTCATATTCATAGAGCTTGACTCACCCGGAACCAAACGTCCTGAATTCATGAATCTGAAGAGAGGGCCTTAATTGTCTTTAAGACAGTTGTTTAGGGCCACGCCCCCACAGAGGGCCACATGATGGGGGCGTGGTTTGGTGGTTGCCCTGTCAGCGTGAAACATGGCGTCTGCAGAGGTCACGGGGTCACTCGGAGGGGGGAGGGGGGGGTTATGGGAGGAGGAGGGCTGAGCAGTGTCCCAGCCTGATAACGTTCTTCTCCGTGGGCTTAGTGTCTCCATTGTCACCTGTCCTCCTCCTCGCCGCCGCTTTGTGTTCCTGCGAGTACGACACGTTCCTGCAGGCGGAGCTCGTGCGTGGGCGTCTAAACATTGTCAGCCTCTGTGACTGATGACTTTACATAAGAGGGGAAAGACGTGCACGCTCTTCGCTCGCCACTAATGACTTTATGTAAGACGCTAAACCTGTGAGTGGGCAGCGCACGGGGGGGGGCACAAAGGTGAGCCGAGCTGTCCTGCATTTGTGGACGAGCGGAGGAGAAGTGTCTTTTTTATGATAATTATCGCTCTCCAGTTAAAAACCTTTACGCATTAAATAATCATCTGTGGTCTTGAATGATTGAATCTGCGTGCGGGGGGGGGGGGGGTGGCGGTGAGGGGGGGGGGTTGGCGGTGAGATGTAGGTGTGGGCGGGGCTTGTAATATCTGGGACTAAAGCAGCACACACAGAGCTCCTGCTGAAGCTGTCCGAGGCCCAAAAGCCAGCTCCACAAATCAGGTCAGCACTGTGGCCACAACATGTCAGTTTAGGAATATGCTAAATAGCTAAATATCCCATAATTCCTGAGCAACTGATGCGCTTGCACTCAAGCTACCTGCCTTGGCTGCTAAAACACTTGTCTTTCTGTCTCTTCTTTCCATGTCCATCTGATGTCCCTGCGTCACGCGTCCCCTCCAGGTAAGACGCTCTCTTTTTATCCACCTGTTTCTTCGCTTGGTTGTTCTTCATCTACGCTGGTTTTCAAATGTGAGCCGTTTGTGGCTGGAACACAAGTTCATAGAAGGGTTTGTTGAGATATAAAGGAGGTCCATTGTCTGGCTGAGGAGCCGAATGCAAACGGTGTCCGTTTAAGGTCACGCCACAAACACAGCGCTCACCTGCTCCCACATGTCATGTCCTCCCTGGAGAGACAGACAGCTGATGACACACACACACACACACACAGCGAGAGAGAGAAAGAGACACACATACACAACTAGGGTTTACAATATTCTGTCCTAGAAAGTGTTAGCTGATTTGTTATTGTGTGTGTGTGTGTGTGCAGGTGAATTAGTTGCATTTTTTTTTATCTGCGATGGTCTTGTATTTAGTAAAGAAGACACGCTCTGTCTGACCCACCTGTTCTCTCATGAAAACTCTTCTACCACACACACACACACACACACACACATCCCTGGCTTGAATTCAAAGGGATAATTACAGGAAGGAGGTGCTTGGCACTGACTGCTGTTTGATTACACTGTCTCTCCCTCTGCTGCGAGTGCAGGAGCCTGTGTGTGTGTGTGTGTGTGCCAGTGTGCCAGTGTGTGTGTGTGTTGCCACAGTCGGCGGCTGTACAGTGAAGTTGTCAAGTGGTATGTTACAAACACAGTAACCTGTGTTCCCTGAGCCCAGGGTGCAGGGAGCAGAATACTAGTTTCCCAGCTCGGCCCCTGACTGAAGTCACAGTTCAACAAAAGCTGTATGTTGAGCAGACGTCTTGCATCAGGACACACTGTGTCCACAGAGCCTCGTCCATCAAGAAAGACTGATGGATGTTCAGAAACACCATAACTAGTTCTTATCAGAGGTGATCCCTGGAGACCCCTGGATTTATACCCTGCATCATATCTATACCATACCACAGATCACAGGGGCGGGGCCGAGCACTGCCTCACCTCCTCCTCACCTCCTGCTCCTCACCTGCTCCTCACCTGCCTGTAACAGTTCACCTTCCTGTTTCTGTGGCTCTGCGCATTGTGTCTTTGTGAATCTTTAATCTCGGCTTTGAAAGGACAGGAGTGTGTGTGTGTGTGTGTCAGCCTCCGTCTTGAACACTTGTTGCAGCCAGTTCTAAATCTGAAATGTTGTAGCTTTCATTATTTACACGCCGAGCGAGAGAACACGGGCGCCGCTGCACAGACGCCTCGTGGGTTAAAGACAAGTGTGTGTTTCTCAAGCAGCTCGAGCCAAAGTGTGTGTATGTGTGTGTGTGTGGCTGGCCCCTCCCCCTGGGCACAGTGTTGCTGGTTGACTTTGGCTTGGACACGCGTGGTGAAGACGAGTCACATGTGCTCCTGTGTCTTTCGGATAGTCCTGAATTATGTCCTGTTTTCGTGACACAGCCAGGTCTCCTGAGGGGTGCGTAGAGTGGGCGGGGTCACATCATCATCACTCATGGCTCTCCGACCACGCGGCTCAGTGAGGGTTAGGGAGCTTCACCTTGTGTTCAGATGTGTGACACTGGACATGTTCCCTGTGTCTCACGCACACGGCCCCGGACAGCTGTCCCCGGGGCAGGAGCGAGCAGGATGGCGAGGCACTAATCTGCCATCAGATTAGCACGTGCACATCCTGGATGAAGCCTCTGACGGAGCAGCCCTGTGTTCTGTGGAGGGATGGAGTCGAACCAGAGCCAGGGGGAGCCGGATCATTGGTCCAACAGTCCCTGAGTGTCAGCCATGACACCAGCCGCCAGCGGTTCTGTGTCTGCACTGTCCGTCGTTTTAGATTTGTTGATCCATGACTTTTGGAATTTATACCAGTGAGTGCAAGTTAGCGTGGCTTCCCTGGACCTTGGCTGAGCAACGTGCTCTACTGACACAAGTACATGCTGCTATTTATGGACAGAATTTATGGACACAATCCGGGGACTGGTGTGTGGGACATTTTTTGGCCTAGTTCTCATGGGTGCTGTACAACTTCAGAAAGAATTATCAATATTAATTTGATGACTGCTTCTCCCTCTGCTGCCTGTGAGACGACGTGGAGGTGATGGCTTCATCGCTCAGGCTGTGAGGAACAGGTCAAAACATTTGACCCCAGCGAGCCCAGAACACTTCATCTGACTGGAGCAACAACAGGTTCATTATTCATGGCTGATTCCCGCCATGCACTGGTCGGTAACTCTGATAAGTGCTGCACAAATACAGTCATTACAGCTCTCCATCGGCCCCCGAGCTGCCCTGTCCTCATTTGACCTGGGTCGTGTCTTCTTGTGTTTCACGTCCTCCATCTGATTCTGTTGGAGCCACAGGGAGATGGTGCCAGGATACGGATGAAAATAAGAGGCGCTGAGGGAGGAAGCCAATGACCATTGTGATGATCTTAGGTTCTCGCACGCGGCAAGAGAAGAACGTTTCAAATGGGCAGTGACCCCATGTCTTGATTTATTTCCTGAGTGCTCAGTGAACAGCTGAGAGGCTTTTCTCATGGAGAATGATGCAGAACGCTCTGAGATTCAGAGCAGCTCTGAATTCTACTGTATTTATATGTCTTTTCTCGTCAGCTGTTTGATGACTCATCCTGCACTGAGGGGCGTTGACTCTCACTCCCTCCCTGTGACTGGATATTTGGCAGCAGCGAGCGGCCCACAGGGACCTGGTTCCTCTGACAGGTCCTCAAAACTTTCGATCCGTGGCACAAAGTGTATTTGTGTAGTCTGTGATGCAGCAATGTGGGTATGATGTCATGGCTTTTCTTCATCGTCACATTAGGGCCTGAGGCTGGGGCCAAACGACCCTTTTGTTTCATTACTTTGTCCAAAAAGCAGTAAGTGTTCTGGGATTTAGAGCTGGAGACACGTTATGTAACTCCGCCCATCTGTGTGTGGAACCCTCTGTGCTCTAGGGTTAGGATTAGGGACCCGCCCCTTGTCCCCCCTTTCCCCTCCCAATATTCTACTGAAACCATGAACAGCCTGACGAGCAGCTGGAGGCATCAAACCCGAAAAGGATCCATGCACAGCTAACTGAACATTCCTGTGTGTGTTGTTTACTCACTGAGGAAGGTCAACCCCCCCCCCCCCCCCCCCCCCATCACGGTCCTCATAGGGTCACGTGCACCACAACATTTCCTTACTCGCTAGATAATGGAAGACGTATAAATCCTCTTTGTCTGTCAGCATCAGTCCTTGTTCGCCCACAGACGCCATCATGGCTGATGCTGTCGCCGCATCCACGGCAACATATGTTAGACATGATGATGAAGCCCAAGCCGTCCCTGAGTGTAAGGACATTAAAGACATGTGTCAATCATCAGTGCATCATGCAGGCATTGAACGTCGTCCCTCGTCTCCATCCGTCTCCGCTCTGTGCGTCTGACATTGTTATGGCCTCCGTGTTCCATTTCTCTTAATTAATCGCAGTCATAGCAGTTTGGTGCAGGGACCTTTGTCTTTCCTCTGGAGACTCTGAGAACTTTTATTCAGGCCAAAGAATTAAATCAGTCTCTGATCCATTAAAGCAGGATGGACTTTTTGACTTGCACACACACGGGGAACCAGGTGAAGTGAAGCTAACTGGAGTTGACAGCGCCTCCGCTCGCCACAGCCAGTGCACGGAAAAAGTAAAAGAGCAATAATGGACTTCTTTTTGTGTCACATTCATAATGTGTACACGTGTTTGAAGATACAGGGCGGCGCTATAGTTAATTCAGCCCCCCCCACTGTCAGACATGTTTAATTCACATCTCTGTGGAAATCTCAGTCAAACTCAGAGGAATGAATATTTCAGCGGCACGGAGCAAACTCCAAACTCCAAAGCCCTTCACCGCTACAGAGAGCCAATGTCTTCCGCTTCATCTGCGCTTTGTCATGAAATATTGAGCCGCTTGTCAGGAGCACCAAACCGCTGTTTCTGCGGGACGCCGTCCTGCGTGTGAGGTAGTAATCGGTGTAATAAAGTACACAGAAAACTTGAATACGATCTAGTTTACATGGAATTATCCTGCACAATGAACCGAGCGTTGGCTCGGCAGCAGCGGCGTGTTGGGGCTGTGACGAGGGACCGGGGACACATGGGATGCTTCTCACTTCATGTATCATTCACCAGCGTCACTTCTGAGGAGACGTCGGTTCAGTTGGGTTTGGGCCGCGGTGAATTCTAATGTTCCTTCTCTCTTTCCCTGCATCCTGCAACCCTTATTTTTAACAAAACAGAGTGAAACAGAAGGTCGTCGGTTCAATCCCTCCAGTCGAGGTGACACTGAAGACATCAAAGTATGGCAACGTTAGAGTATTGCCTACCACATTATGACCTGAGTATTAACAATGTACCACTTCAAACTCACATTTGTATAGCAGTTCTAAGTACCAGCAACGCAGTACTGGCAATACAACTCTCACGTGCACATCAGCGTCTTCTCGCTGATCAATATCATATCATTGTGCAGCAGCAGTAGTATTTGTTGTCATCGTACACACGGTTGGTCCATAACCCGCAGCAGAAAATAACAACCCGCCCGCCCGCTGCCTCCTCCCCTGGCCTCCTCCCCTGGCCTCCTCCCCTGGCCTCCTCTCCACAGCCTCGTGCTAATCGCAGCCACCGGGCGACGCTCTCGTGGAGCTGCGTTCTTTGGACCTGGAGGCCTCCTGGGACACAGCAAGAAGCATTAGGCACTTTTCCACTCTTGTGTTCGTAATTATGGGCCTTTAATGAAGGCTGCCCCCCTCCCCCCCTCTATCTTTTCTTCTCCTTTTTATTTTTCGGTCTGTTTCTGCTGTTCTTGTCTCTGCAGCTTGAAGCTGGTGGAAAGACGCAATATTCCTAAGGTTCCCCACGATGTAAATGTGTGGGGCGGATAAAGGAAAAGTGTAGTGGCGAACAGTGTATCATGAATCATCTAATGTGTGGCAACACCAGGATCGGCCAGTATTGCAAGTCAACAAATGCAGCAAGCTGTTACTTGGACAGTACAGAGATAAACAAGAAGAAACACACTGGGTCGGAGTGACCTGACTCGATAAAAGTTGATGACACAGCCCGTGACTCACTCACACACACACACACACACACACACACACACACACACACACTTATGCTCCACCCTGCCTCCCTTCAGCACCTCGAGCTACTTTTGAAGTCGCCCTGATGATGATGATGATGATGATGATTCAAACAGTAACTGAGTTCAATGAAGAAAGCCTGAGTGAAGACGCTGAGGGCGTTCTGTGCGCTCCCGTGACCATTCCATGGAAACAGGTGACGACGGTTTACAGGCGTTGAAATGTTGTGGTCATGACAGCCTGTGACCACTAGAGGGGGATGGAGCTCTTGGAGCTCTTGGTTCAGAATGAGAGCAGGGTTCCAGTTCTCCAGGACGCACAGGGTCCAGTCCCAGCATGTAGGTTAGGGTCAGGGTTAGGGTCAGGGCTCGGCCCACAGGCTGTGCAGCGCTTTCAGTAGAGGCCTTCGCCATTTTTTCCTCCTTGCTTTAGCATGATCTCTCAGCTCGGAGCGTGGGGCCACTTTTGTGAATTTGTGTTTCACGCTCTCACTCTTATCTGGATGAGAAGTTTGATAACCCTAACCTAACCCTAACCCTAGGCCTGAGGAGGACTAACGCTGTGCCTCTGCTTTTGTTGTTGTTTAACAGTTGCCTGTAATAGTTCACAAGGTGTTTGGGCCTCAGTGATGCAGGACGGTCACAGCTGTAAGGCGGCAACCGGGGGGGGGGTGTCACGCTGTCACCTGCACCTGAGCTCAGACGGCAGAAGCCTAACCCTAACCCTAACCCTTGGAGCCGCGATGCGGGGTGTCCCCTGTCCAGGGCTGGAGGGGTTTGTGTAGCTAGTGAACGCATCAGGTGTGTGTGTGTGAGGCTCTTGTGGCCTTGCTTATAACCAAAGAGGTATTCTCTACATTTCCTGCATCAGTCATGTGCCCACCCCCTCTGTGTGTTGGTCACATCTCAAGGCTCCCTGTCACTTATTTGAATATGCCAGAACTTTCCTGGACTCTGTGTGTGTGTGTCCCTGCTTCATGCTCTTGGGTAGCATCAGATGTGATGGAGGCAGGGGCTGATGGGAGGATGGCTCGATGGACGAGCGGATGGATTCACCCTGACACTTTGTCCTTTTCGCTGCAGCATGTAGCACTTGTTCCATTATTTATCCCTCCATCTCTCCTTCGGGATGCAAACACCGTGTGTGTGTGTGTGTGTGTGTGTGTGTGTGCGCTGCAGCATGTGTGGAGATGGGTTGCCATGACAACAGCAGCCTGAAGTCGGAGCGCTCAGCACCGTGCCCTTGCTCTCTTTCTGTCTCTTTCTCTCTGTGGATGGAGATGCACAGAGAGCACGTCCTCCTCTTCCTCCTCTGTCTCACCCCATCTTGCTTCTATTAAAAATCTGGGTCGGCATTTAAAGCCTCCCTGAGCGGTTGTTATCGTTTGCTGTTTATTCAGGTATAAATGGCGAGCACATCTATCTACAGGTGCTCACGTTTCACTGTGCAAAAATATCAGCAGGAATAATGTGTCCAACCGAAACACTGCTGTTACAGTGAGGAAATGACGGAAATGACCCTTACCCAGAATCCCTCTGGGTGGCCGTATGTTATACAGGGTAGCAGTACAGTTGCAGAGGAGCGGGAAAACGAAGAGCAGCTGCAGAGTTAGATGTGAAGCGACATTTCCTGTCAGGAGCACGGTTACGCTCTCAGAGCGCCGTGGTCATCACAGGCGCAGTCTGCCTCGACCGACATGTGGAGTCAAAACCAAACCAACCTTGTGAACATGTGAATGAGTCGTGCACATTCATCTGTTGTGTCCGTCAGTATACCCTCTCCTCTGGACACACCTGGACGACTCAGCCGGTCGGGAAGCTCAAAGGAAGCGTGAGCTCAGAGACTAGAAACACGGAGGGACGTCACACCAGTGAGGCGGTAGCTTCAAACCAAAACAAGATGGAACACAAAAGGTCGTATGGAAGCTCTCCTCTAAATGTTGACTAATGACGTCCCCTGGTTGCCATGTCGGCCGTTTAGGAGATCTTTGAAGAAGCTGCGCTCCAACGCAGTCTGCATTTGCAACTTAATGAGGTGGGAGGGGCCTGGGATTCCTCGCCGCTCACATCTTCTCGCGCCGGGTTTGCACGCAGGTTTAAAAATCCTGCCGCTCCAGCGCCGATGCAAACCTCCCAGGATGCCGCTGGAGCGCCGAGGATGAAAGTGTGAGGCCTCACACACACACAGCTGAGAGATGAGGAGGAGATGCTCGTTTTCCTCAGCAAAATCAGCTCAAGTGTTTTCTTTGAATGCAAACGTGAAAATGGTGGAAGTGCAGCTGGGGCTGTGTGTTCTGCAAAGAGAGGGGAGAAGAGTGAGAAAAGAGTTAAAAACCGTTGTCCTCAGCAGCAGGCTCCGGGTTCCCACGTGTCGCCACGCGTTGTCCCTGAGTTCCTACAGCTGAGCTGTCATCAACAACCCTCTTTGTTCTCACATGGGCCCTTTCGAACATAGATGAGGATTCCTGTGGTCAGACCTGGATCTGGAGAGCACAAAGAGCAAAGAGGGGCGGGGCCTGAATATGCACCATACACACCGCCACCTTCACCAGAGGTTTGGGTCGAAACACTGAAAGTGAAGAGCAAGCTGCTGTCGGCAGAGGGAGGCAGGAAATGGCAGAATAAGAGAAGACAAAAATAAAGGAAGAAAGGAGAATAAGGGGTTAGGCTAACCCTAACCCTGTGACGCCTTTTCCTAGCATGACATTTCAAAACCTAGAAGCTCTTCTTCTTCCAAACCTGGGGCCTGACGGGCGTGTTTCTCGTTTCTTATTCTCCTTAGAAAAGAATTGTGTGTCTTATAAAATCTCGAATCAATAATTAATGTGCTGATTTCCAATCTGTATTAAAATAGTCGTTGACTGGAAGTTTCAAGTGGCGCTAATTCAGGTCAGCAGAGACGCTCCCTCAGAACAACTAGAGCGTAAACAAATAGGTGTGTGTGTGTGTGTGTGTGTGTGTGTGTTGTTGTGTCTTTGAGCTTTTCTAGTAGCACGTTTGCCGCTGCGTTTGAAACAGCGATATCTGGGCTAATGGCCGTTTCCTCCCGCTGCTGGACGGCGGCTCTTGTTCCTTAATGCACCACGTGCACCATGTGCACCACATGTGCCTGACCTATGACCCCTGGAGGGAGCAGCTCCTCAGCCGCTCTTCTTTCACCAGTCCAAATGGAAGCAAAAAAACGCACACACTTCAATGTGTTCCTTATTCGAGATGTAAAGGATACGGCGAGGAGGACGCCGAGAAACAGAGGAAGAGTGAGACGGAAGGAAAACACACTTTAAGAAGACATTTGAAGTGTGACCTTGTCACTGACCCGGCAGTGATGCCAGGCTCTCACAGTATTTGTCTCGTTTAATGTCCACTAGGGACTCTCTGACAGCACTTCTCTTTTAGCAGCCACGTGACTCGTCTACATTTTGTCGTATTCAAATATTGTTTAAAGGCGCCACGTGACAAACAACTAGTGCAGCGTCAAGGAAAAGCTTGTCTGGATCCACGAGACAAACACGAGGAAGCAGATTGATGACATCATCACGTTGCTCGTGTTCCACTGCAGGTTTCCTGCTCTCAAAGCTTCAAGTTCAAAACAGGCAACGGCTTCTCGTTGATAAGATGTGCTTTAAATTTGGAACATTTCAAACACATCCCACTGAAAGACGACTCATCAGCATTGGCTGACGCTGGCCAGTCATGTGTGAGCTAACGAGGCTGACATGCGTGTCCTTGGACTGTGGGAGGAACCTGGAGGGAGCACGCATCACACTGGCACCACGTCTAGTGCTAGAATGGAGTTTCCCAGGTGATGGCGGAGGATTCTATCTTGCCTGGAAGAGGAGCTTGGTGTTTATCAGTGAGCATGACTCGGGTGAGAGAGCAGGACAGAGAAAGCCAGGGAGCGAGGGCTGTTGAGCCGATTCCGCCGCGCCTGCCGCAGCTCCTCCGGTGAGTCGACAGCCTCTGTGTGTTTGCTGGAGTGCAGACGCCGTGAACGATGCCTTACAGCGCCGCGCGTGCTGAGACGCTCTGTCGGCTGTTTCAGTTTCCCAGCAGCAGCATCTGGCTGCTCAGTGCCCGTCAGTGTCTGTGGAAGAAAATTAATTCATTAGTCTTTATTCTAATATTTTCTGAGAAAGGGAAGGTGCCATGGGTTTTTATTGGAGTGAATGATGATGTAATGGGTGCTGGGAGGGGGGGTGAATGGCATCTATTGGCACAAATTGTATGTTCAATATTTCTACTGATGTGTGTGTGCGTCTGTCAGGGTTGGGATAAATGTCCCCTGTGCAACATTTATACATGTACAAAATATTGGAGATTTTGAGATTTCAGTAGCTGATCCCAGAGCAGTCTGGTCAGTATGAAGTCTGACAACTAAAGAGACGTGTCCCCAGTGGAGCCACGTGTTTCAGGTTGGAGATTTGATTACTGCTTATTTTATGACATTTTATTCTGAGAAGCTTTGAGTGGTTGTGACGTCTGCAAACTCAACGTTCCAGTACTTTGCAGGTGAAACGAGCTAGCATACTTTCACTCGTGTGATTTAACGATACTTCTACCATTTTAAATCCAGTGGGCTGCAGTGTCGCTTTCACACTCTGGTGTTATAAAAATTGATTGTAACCGAACAGAGAGACATGGCTGCACAGATGATGAAAGCAGGAAGGAGGGCCACGGGGGGGGGGCAGCTCAGTGTTGTGCTGTAATTCGCTCTCACGCGCTCAGCTGCTCTGGATACGCCTCATAGGAGGACGCCTCGTAGGAGGACGCCTCTCTGAGCTGTTTGTGCTTGCATGGAAGGAACTTTGTGTTTATCTGCAGCAGCTTTGTTTTTGATCCCAAGCTGGACATCATGCTGAAGTTAGCACCAGCCGTTCCTCCAGGTGAGTGTGTGTATGTGTGTGTGAGTCTGCAGTGTGGCTCGCTCACAGCCATGTCCTGTTTTACCGTTTGACGTGAACTGTCTCCTGCTGTAAATGTCTCTCTCTCTCTCTCTCTCTCTCTCTCTCTCTGCAGTCACAATGAGCGGAAGGTGACCTGCAAGCACCCGGTGTCAGGAGTCCCCTCCCAAGACAACTGCATCTTTGTTGTAAACGAACAGTAAGTCTCTGTGGGCTGCCACACACACACACACACCCTCACAGCACTGCATGGCGCCCATTTCTGACACTCATGGATGGAGTCATTCTTCTCCTGTCGGCCACAGCGGGACAGAGGAGACATCCTCGTCTCGTCATCGATCGTCCACGTTACGCCCCGGTTGTCACGTGCTCAGGACTTGACGAATCGTTTCTGTCTGTCCCAGAAAATGGCAGCAGCATTTGAGTCACAGGTCAACAAACTACTGAGACGGTAATTCTGCTTCTCACGCGCTCATGAAACCAGGGGATCTGTGGTGTCTGCTGACGTTCAACGCCACCACAGCCAAGCAGACTGCAACTTCCACTTCCTGTTTCAAAGTAAAAGCTCCATTTGTTATGATGGCAGAGGTAATCGAGTCACACCAGACTGCTCGGAGCAGACGTCTTCGAGTCTTTGATATCGTTCTGACCGCTGTGGACATCACACCAGTCACATCAG
Organism: Pseudorhombus dupliciocellatus; assembly: GCA_016785235.1. Classification (NCBI taxonomy): domain Eukaryota; kingdom Metazoa; phylum Chordata; class Actinopteri; order Pleuronectiformes; family Paralichthyidae; genus Pseudorhombus; species Pseudorhombus dupliciocellatus. Next base: position 314,022 of record JAFBJW010000182.1, read on the forward strand.
TCAGTCTGTCCTCAGTCCTGCTGCAGTCCCTCGCACCCGTCACCTCCACGACACACACGCCTCTCTCAGCCAACGCGTTCTCATGACATTTAGGGCCGCAGCTTCTGAGAGATGAACAAACTGCAGCCATCACACGCTGCCACTTCGTCAGGATGCTATTTCAATCTGCTCCCAAACGCACACACACACACACACTTCTGCTGCTCTCTCTCTCTCTCTCTCACACCCTGTATCGCTCCATCTCCATCCCAATTATCACTGCTGTGCACGGCGTGTATTTCAGAAGGTGTTGGCTGCGTCAGCGGCGTGCATGGTGAACCTGAGCCTTTTGGAGCTGGTGGTGAAACGCAGCTCGCCCTGTGCGGTCGAGGAGTTTTGTCATTCTTTGTCTTTCCTCCTGCAGCCGCCGCCGCGCTTTTTAATGTGTAGTGGATTCCGCTGGCATGTCCCTGTGCAAACAGCCGTGAGAGGGAGAGTCATGATGACATGAACCATCAGACTGGAGAACAAAGGGCTGCTTCTTTACCCTGAATCACTGTGCACTGTCATTCTGTGCTTGTCCGCCCTGACACACCCCCAGAGGCACCCACCAGGTAACGCCCCCGAGCTTCGTTTGCAGCCACTAAAACCGAGCTCTCCCACCCCCCCCCCAGCTCCGCCTGCTCTCTAGATGTCACAGCCTCTGGTCTGACATTTTGCCCTGGAAGTAGTTTCCTGCTCGTGCAGAGAGCGAGTTGCTCTCTCGCTCTGGTGTGTGTCCGTGCACAGCTCGCTGCAGCTTGTGGTTCAAATGTCTGTTGTGCTTTTTATCTAGCTCTGCAGCACTGTGATTGTTGAAACTGGGCTATAGACCAGTGAACTGGACAGACCTGAGCCCTGGGTGGGATGGGTTAGTTGTCCTGACGGCCCCACACCGTGCGTGCATCCCTTTGAGCGCACTTTGGGCCTCCAGCTGCACGGATCAGCTGATTTCAGTGACTTTTAGTTTGTCAGGGCGGGCGTGTAAAGGAGGTGCCGCCATCTCTTTGGCAGTGTGTCATTAGGAGAGAGAGGACGCCGTCTTCAGGACTCTGGTTGCCCTAGAGACTGTGTACCTGACGTTGGCGTTAGCGACCTTTAACAAAAACACACACGTCCGTCCCACCTCTGCATTAAGTGTGCAGCTAGTACACATGGAGGAGCCGAACCTGCTGAGGTTCCTGTCTCTGTGGTCAGAGGTCAGCTGCCTGACACCCCCCCCCCCTCTCTCTCTCTCTCTCTCTGTCTCTCACCCTCTGGCAGGCCAGCTCCCAAGGCGTCGTCAGAGCCCGACAGCAGCAGTGACAAGAAGGAACGTCCCATGAGCACCATGAGCGAGGCTTCCAACTACACCGGGGGCTCCGACTACAGCACCTTCCCCGGCAGCCCCACCACCACGCTCGCCACCACCGCCACCGCCGCCACCACCACCAGCAGCACGGTCTCCACCACCCGCACCCCCTCGGCACGGGTCAGTGTCAGACTCAGCTCTGTGTGTATTTGACTGTCCAGTAGAGAAGGACAAACATTAGTCCTGGAAGAATCAAACAAAAAGTCTCTGGATCGATCGATAGGAACATGAGACGCTGCAGTTGTTTCTTTCTTTCAAGAAGGAATGGCCGCCGTTCTCCGCCAGAACGACCAGAGTGTCCTCAAGAGCAGCGTCTCTGTGTGAGCTGATCTGTCTTTTCCATGTTGTTGTGGGTGGACCTGAGGACATAAACGTCCCGTACATTTAGCACTCAGGGTACAACGCGTGCATTTCTACATGCTTCACTAAGCACACAAGCTGGCAGGAAATAAATATGCATGGGTGGATGAAATCTGAGGTTTTCATGAATAACTGATGTTACTTCTGCTTGAAGCGGCCAGAAGAAATCACAACACTGCACGCCTTCATTTATTCATTACTAGTCATTATTTATGGCCTGTACGTCTTCAGCGGGGCCACACGTGTTTCAAAAGGTCCTAAAAGCTGCTGATGGGATTTTCCAGTGTAAATAATGGAAGAGTTAGTGTTAGCATACGGTGGGTGTAGTCATGCATCTAGCTCACTTTATGGATTCATCATGTTCATGTTCTTATTAATTAGGAGCCGCTGTCAGTGCCATTCGTGCTTTCATAAGTCCAGTCAGTCAAGTGCAGTGGCACAGCTGGTGCGTGGTCAGCACTGCATGAAGGGAAACGTCTGTCCGAGGGGCAGCAGATGCAACTGAAGGAGATGCAGTACTGAATACAAACATATCCAGAGCTTTGTGCTGCCGGAGAACAAATACAGAACACCTTTATTTTTAAGTTTATTAACATGTTCATGCAATATGCTGATCACTATGTTTCAGCCGTCCAGACCTTCCAAAAAAGTTCACAACTTTGGCAAGAGGTCCAACTCCATCAAGAGGAACCCCAACGTCCCGGCGGTCAAGAGCAGCTGGCTGTACAAGCAGGTAGAGGCCGTGATGTTCATGTGCTCACACCTCTGACCTCTGACCACATTAGGGTCCGGCCTTTGTTCTAGAGGCTTTTCTTTGGGTTTGATTTTGCTTTTTTGTGTTTTTGACCTCTCAAACCTTTTTTTACTTCTTTTGCCTGGTTTCTCTCGTCTGCCTGCTTTATTATTTAGATGAGCTTTGAATGAACAATATGCCACTGAAAGAAAACCATCAGCTGAATACAAACAAAAACACCAGTCAGTGTGGGATCCTGGGCCTGGACTTTATTTAAGCTGTTTACTTTTAGTTGCATTGAAAGTAAGAAGCAGGCGCCATCACCTGATGTTATCGTCAGCTCTCCACAGCCGACACTGTGCTTGTGTGTGTGTGTGACATCACTCCTCCCTCTGTGGCTGATGAGCTGCCATTTCTGACCCTGCAGGACAGCACGGGCATGAAGCTGTGGAAGAAGAGGTGGTTCGCTCTGTCCGACATGTGCCTCTTCTACTACCGTGGTAAACACACACACACACACACCAAGCCACATACACTGATCTTCTTTCAAATGATCCCAAAGTGGTGATTCTGGAGCCACCTTGCAGGACGAGGGCTAGGGTTAGGGTGAGGGTGAGGGTTAGGGTTAGGGCTCCCGTCAAGAGATGTGAGAGGCCGTCACAGTTTGGAGGATTTGGTTTTTCTCTACTTAGGTCAGTCAAGAGCAAACCAAGGTTCCAAGGTCCTGTGCACGTGTCAATTAAAAGTAGTCGACCTTGCTCTCACCCCCCCCTCTAACTTAGAAGTTTCCATTGGAGCAAAAGCTCATCTGCTTCTCCCTCATCTCTCCTAAATCCTCGTTAAATTGAGGCATTAGCTGCTCCCAGAGAGCAATCAGCCACTCTCACGAGCACACGCAGGGGACAATGAGCCGGGCCCACACCACAGAGAGAGAGAGAGAGAGAGCGCAGGACAGTGACGTGCTCGGCTCTCTGGTAACAACGTTTTCTCTTCATCCAGACTGGTCGCACATTTTGTCTGAGCAGGAACGATGAGGCCTGGAGTGTTTATAGAATCATTCCCTCACACGCTGGACGAGCTGCAGACTTTTCTCCTCTATATTTTATATTCTGCTTCTTTGATTCCTGCTGCATTTGTAAAAGGGGCTCGGTCATGTCACTTACCCAAACACAGAAAGAACCTTGGAGCCACACCCACCCACGCAGTTCCAGTACCTATCATCTCTGCACATGCCAACTCACTGTGTGTGTTCTCAATAATTCACCAGTGTGCAGTCTCAGCTGAATCAAAGAGCCACGCTGGCTGCAGCTCTGCAGCGATGCGTCACTCACGGCTGATTTGATTTGGAAATGTGAGAGCCTGTGTTTGTTAAGATGGAGCAAACGCCTGAGAGCTCCTGAGAGCTCTTCAGTGCGTCTCATCATGTCTCCGCTGCACCTGAGCCACAACGTCACGTTAACACACCTGACTCCGTTTCTCCTGTGCAGATGAGAAAGAGGACAGCATCCTGGGGAGCATCCTGCTGCCCAGCTTCCACATCTCCATGCTGTCCGTGGACGACCACATCAGCAGGAAGTACGCCTTCAAGGTACGCTGCGAGTCGAACCCGTAACACGCGCACAAAATGCTCATTTGCATATAAGCTTACTTAACTGTGCATGCTCACGCTGGAATCCTCAAGTCTGTCTCGCTCTCTCTCCCCCCCCCCTCTCTCTCTCTCTGTGTGTGTGTGTGTGTGAGCTCCGGCTCTGCCTGCCTTTCCCACGCCGGCTGAATGTGGCCTGACCCCCTTCAGAGAGGTTTGACACGGAGCGGGGACAAATGCTAATTTGCATATAAGCTTACTTAACTGTGCACGCTCACGCTGGAATCCTCAAGTCTGTCTCTCTCTCTCTCCCCCCCTCCCTCCCCCCCCCCCCCCCCCCCCCCCCCCCCCCCCCCCCCCCCCCCTCTCTCCAGGCCACCCATCCCAACATGCGGACGTATTATTTCTGCACTGACACGGCCAAAGAGATGGAGTCCTGGATGAAGGTCATGACGGACGCTGCCCTCGTGCACTCTGAACCCGTGAGAAGGTCGGTGCTCAGAGAGAAAGATCAGAGCCGTGCGTGTTGTTAGTTCAGCTGACAGGTGTTTCTGACGTTCTGTGTCTCTCAGACTGGACAAGCTGAAGGTGGAGCAGCGAGCGCCTCAGGAGTTGAACAATTTACTCAACCACCAAGTCTTGACTCGGCCCGAGATCCAGAACAACGAGCGCAACCGGGAACCTGCGCGGCAGCCCTCGCTCCCTCACGGCGAGGACAAGCGGCCAAAAGACGCCGAGTCCTACACGCTGCAGAGGGACGGAGAGAGGTTTCTCCTCCACAGGGACGGCGAGAAGTACCTGCTGCGGAAAGACGGAGAGGTGTACTCCATTCACAGGGACCTGGAGAAGTACGGCGTGCAGAAGGTGGGGGAAAAGTACACGGTGGCGTCGACAGAGGAGAAATACGCCCCGCCCAAAGACGGCGAGAAGTATCTGCTCACGAAGGATGGAGAAAAATATGCACTGCAGAAGGTGGGAGACAGGCACACGCTGAAAAAAGACGGACAGAAGTACGTCCCTCAGAAGGAGGTGAAGAGGCAGCTGTCGCTGAAGGAGAGCGAAAGGTACGCCGCCAAATACGGCACCATCCACGTCATGGACAAATACGGCACCATGAGGGCGGTGAGGAAGTACAGCACGCTGCGGGAAGGAGACAAGTACGCCACAGTCCGTGACGGCTTCCAGAGAGACGCCAGCGCCGAGCGCTCCCTCCCCAGAATCAGCAGCATCAAACTGCAGCCGGCCCAAGCGGCCGCCATCGCGGCGGCGGTGTCTGAGTCTCGGCAGAGCCAGGCCACACTGAGCGTCCGGAAGCGCCCCGTGGCGGGGGAGGCGGCCGTGGACTGCGGCCCGGCAGAGGCGGACGGCAGCGTCGCACGGGTTCCCATCATGTCCCCCGTCCCAGGGGCGGAGCCAGAGAAGGGCCTGTCCAGGACCACCTCCATGCAGCAGCTGGAGCACTGGGTGCGCACGCACAGGTCCAGAGGACACGAGGAGGACGCCCGGAGGTGAGACGGACGTCTTTCTGTCATTGTGCTCTTCTTTCTTGGAAACATTCAGGAGGTGGCTCAGGGTTCTGTCGCCGTCAACTCCCCCCTCCCCTCCCCTCCCCTCCCCAACACGCTGCTGTTGTCAGGAGCAGCGTGTGTGTGTGTGTGTGTGTGTGTGATCCCCCTCAACCCCTGAGATCTCTGGGTGAATGAGACAAACGTGTTCATGATGAGAAGTTTCTGGTGGAGAAAGGAGCAGTTCCTTCAGGATCCTGCTGCTCGTGGTTTTGGTATCAGCAGGGGACAAAAATAAATCCTGTTTTGTTTTTCGCTGTAAGAAGAAACTGATGCATTGCCTCAGATGACGGAGTCATGGTGACCCCCCCCTCCCCCCTTCATCCATCCACTGCTGCTGCAGAGGGCTTGAGCTGAGCTGGTTGATCATCATGTGCTTCAGAGACGTTCACGTGTGTGTTATGCAGCTTCTTGCTGACCCTCAGAGTCTCAGTCGCTGTAGCTTCTGTGCAGCTTCTTGTGAAAACATCAGGGATGTGATATTTGCTTCCTGTGATGATGTCGTGGCCCGACACACTGCCTTTGGTTCTGATTCAGGTTTTATCTTCTAATGCTTTGGATGCTCTTGGAAATATCTGAAGAGAAGTTAAAAATTAATCTGTACCAGAATATTTTAGAACATTTTATCATTGGTTTTGTTTTTAATGAAGCACGTGGTCATTTCCTGCCAGCATCACGTCCTACCAGACGTTACCGAGGAACATGCCCAGCCACCGCGCCCCGCCGGTGCCCCGCTACCCAGAGGGCTACCGCACGCTGCCCCGGAACAGCGCGATGAGACCCGACAGCATCGCCAGCATGGCGGGCTCTGCGTACGACCGCGCCCTCCGTCCTGCTTCCACCACCAGCGCCACCGCGGCGGAGAAGCGGCGGTCGATAAGGGACGACACCATGTGGCAGCTGTACGAGTGGCAGCAGAGACAGGCCTTCTCCAGGCAGAGCCTGGCCCCGCCTACAGGTGCACCAATGAGACGGCTTGTTTCATCTGCCGCCATGTGCGTCCACCCCACTGTAACGGCTCTTTTAATTGCAGCCGCGGGTCATTACGGGACCCTGCCCAGCACCAAGACCATGGGCAACATATGTGAGCACGCCGTGGCGCCGTCCATCCCCAGCTCCCCATCTCACGGTGCCCTGGCTGTCTACAGTGGCTTCTCTGAGGTGACCTCGCCGGCGGTCCGAGGGGACGGGACGCTGGACCGCCGGCAGAGGACGCATCCAGCCAAGGTAGAGGGCGTGGCCCTGTGGTAACTGTTAACCTTTCATCTCATCAGCTGATGAGACTGTCATTACTGATTTGACCGTCCTGGGCTGAGACGCCTCGTCTTCTTCTCCTCTCTCCCTCACAGTTCGGCTTCCCAGCTGACCGCCGATCAGTCGCAGCCAGCATTCCTCCTCCGGCCATCACCCCGCAGTCGCTGCAGGGGAAGACAGTGAGTGTGACCCCCCAGTCTGTGCTGTTCATCACTGACATCACCACCCTGTGCACAGTGCACAGTGACACAACAGACAGACAGTGTCTGTGGATCCTCTTGGAAATTTGACATTGTTTGACAGTGTTTTTTGTACTGTTAAACGGGGGGGGACACCCTGGCAGCTCAGAGCTCTGAGACGTGCGTGTCAGTGTGTGTTAGCTCTCTCTCCTGTGTGTTGCCGTGCAGCCCGAGGAGCTCACGCTGCTGCTCATCAAGCTGCGGCGGCAGCAGGCGGAGCTCAACAGCCTGCGGGAGCACACGGTGACTCAGCTCATGGCCCTCGGCATGGAGGGGCCCAACGCTAAGGTCAGCGCCGAGCGTCTGCGTCCACGTGTGCATGTGTGTCTCTCTGTTTATTCCAAGTGCAGTTGAAATTGGTGTGTTGTTCGTGCTGACACTGACTGTGATGTGATGGGTTCACTCACTGATGACAGATCCAATAACAACACAGCCCAGCTGTGCTCTAACGTTCCCATCAACTGTGGCCTTATGCGTCTAAATTCCCCACAAAAATGTTCTCACAATAAATTCTTATTTCAGTTGATAAAGTCAGTTATTCCATAAAGGAGAAACCTCAAACCTTTGGCTCACAGACATGTGATTGATCAGTTGATCGACCTCTGGGACACACACCAGATTCTCCTCCACTGGGCAGCACTGGTGGCGCTGGTGTGTGGGGCTGCGGTGCCTTGATTCGTGGGCCCGTTTGCATGGTGCAGTTGTTAGCCGCGACTTTAGCGATGCAGCAGAGCTGTGACCATTGAGCATGCTGCAGTGTTTATAGTTAGGCAGCTAGTCAGCGTGCACGTGCTGGTGGAGATTCTGAATGTGATCATGTTGTTCTCATTTAGTGCCACATGCGTGTGCACATTCAAGAATTGGTGCATGAACAGACAGAAGAGTGGCTGTGAATAAATGAAATAAGGCAGAGGACAAATGACCTTGAGCGTTCATATAACCCAGTAATGGAAAGTGAATACTTAGCATTACCTCGGTGCTGGAACCCAAAGTAGTAGTTTGTTCCATGTGACTGAGGACCCGTGATGTTTCTGACTTGGTCTGTGTCCATCTCGCTCTCCTTGATTCCTCTGCTCTTGTTTCTATGAAGGCCACCTGGGGTCAGAGGTCAGGGCAGCTGTGGTTAGAGAAAGGCCTTTGCTATGACACATTAACTGTGACTCTAATCACTTTCCTAATACTCACTCTGCATCTCCATTAATCTCCCTTCACATGCTCCTCTTCCTCTTCTCTCCTCCTCCCTCTCTGCTGCAGACTGAAGTTCTCTGTCATCACCTCCAGAGGAACCTTATTTACCTGGACGGCCAGGTGAGGACGTGGTTCCTGTCTGTCTCTGGCTGCCTCTCTTCCTGTCTGTCTTTCTTTCTTTTGACTTTGCCCTCTCACCCCTGAGCTCCAGGTTAGCACAAATAAGACGTGCGGGTTCTGATTAGCTTGTTAGCAGGAGCTCACGTACTCTGATGGCTCCACGCTGCTTCATGAACAGCAGCTTGACCTTGCTGATGGCGTGCGGCGTGCTCTCCCCACCACAACTGGGTAAAGGTCACGTTAGCCGTGCCTCACCCGTTTCTTTCGCCACTGTGGACAGCACTGTGGCCTGTTCCTGCATTATTGACTGACTGGCTCTGGGGGGGAGGGGGGGGTGACTGATTGGATTTAAGAACAGAAGAGCCACAAACAAGTGCACTCTCGTTTTATTTGTATGTATGGGGTTTTTTTGAGTGTATTGAACTTTTTTTTTTATTGCTGCTGCCTGAATTTCTGTAGCGCACCAAATGTACAGTTGAACCCAGTGAGACGGCATCAGTGGCGTTTGGAGTCACACCTCTGTCTGTCCTGTGTCTCCACGCTGCTCCGCTAGACGAAGGAGAACGAGCCTCTAATCTTCATGATTCATACTATGATCGAGAACTCGGCACCAAGGCCACAACTCTACCAGCAAGTAAGGCGCCGCCAGGCTCTGGCTTGAGAGGTTCCAGTGGTCACTTGTGTTTGGACAAATCCTACATGAGGCTGTTGATGGGTCGAGAGCTTCAGTTAGCAGATCAAACATTTGTTAGTTTTGGCCCATCAGCAGTTCAATGGAATCCACTCTGTTTAAGATGACTGATTTGAGACAGACTCAAGCCAGACCTGGACCCTGTGCCCCCCCCCCCCTCCACATCCCATCCACCCCTGTGTCACCATCTGGATGCAGTGATCCTTCCCTCCTGTCGTTGCAGCACATCGGTATCCAGTTGTTTTCGCTCATTCCATGGCTTTGTGTTGGGTGCAGTTGGATGGGCCCAGCATGCTCCTCTCTCCATCTCGTTGTCTTTCATGTGGCTCTGCATGAAGGAATGCTCTGTTCAAGTTGTGCACAGCTTGTTAGAAACAGCGTAGTGTGGAAGGTTGCGATGGGTCGGCCTCAGGACGTCTGGCTTGTAGTTCTGCCCTGGAGCTGCCAGCAGGCGTCCAGACGTCCCTGTCCCCAGCAGTGTTTTCCGACTCCTCCTGCGGGACCCAGGGCTCTCAGGCCTGATGGGAAATCTAACCCCACCAGCGAGGTCTGCGTCCCCCTTTTCTACCAGATGGACGAGCCCTGGGAAGCCTCCAGAGGAAGAGGATCCTAATCAGATGGCCACACTCGCCCCAGGTCCCAGCTCTTGTCTCCGTCACGTCGCTCCTTCTCTCACCTCCTGAGGCCGATGGACGTTGGAGGACATGTTGACCTGGAACTCAGAGGCTTTGTGCTGTGGCTGAACGGCGTCTTTACCTCAATAGATCCGTCTGTCCCCTTCATACTCCGCTCTCAGGTCCAGGCCCAGATTAAACCAACGATGCAGCATGTCAAAGGTCAGGAGACGAACAGAGAGACTAAAGACACGAGAGAGGACAGGGGGACAATCAATTCTTTCTGGGTGTAGGGAGCCAGGTCTGTAGATTGTCTCCTAAATGGTTCGGTTGTGAGGCTCCTGGAGATATTCTGAAGCTGAGCGTGTGCACGTGCAGAGGCGGGGCTTCACACGTGCTCCTCTGGCCACATCCCTGACTTTATCTTCATTAGAACTCTGAGCGTCACACCTGAGCATGAAACAGGATTAGTGAACGTGCACAGAGCTGCTCCACTCACTCTGCGGCGTGGAGAAAAATGACCTGTCCATTTCTGTCACACTCGTGCACACGGGTGCTGTGAATGAAAGCGCGCCAGGTCATTGTTTGCCACGTGAAACGGCGTTCTGAGTGGAGTGCTCTGTGTTGTTGTCTCTGACCCGGCGCCGCCTCGTTGCAGGTCAGCCCAGACGCCTTCCAGGACAGCTCCTTGGACCAGCGCACAGAGGACGCCGACGTGGACGTAAGACACAAGCAGCCCTCGGTCATCAACGTTTCTACTTGGCACGCAGTTGAGTGTGTGTGTGTGTGTGTGTGTGTGTGTGTGTTAGACCAAGCTGAGCAGGCTGTGTGAGCAGGACAAGGCGGTGAGGCTGCAGGAGGAGAAAATGCAGCAGTTGCACAGAGAGAAGGTACAGCCGCGTGTGTGTGTCAGCGCTTTTGGGGAGTGTGCCGGTTCCTGTGTGCATGTGTGTGTGTGTGTGTTGCAGCACACTCTGGAGACGGCCCTGCTGTCAGCCAGTCAGGAGCTGAGTGAGCAGAGCGGCTCCAGCGGCGCCGCCACGCAGAGCCTGGTCCAGCAGAGGGACGTGCTGCAGGGTGGCCTCCTGAGCACCTGCAGAGAGCTGTCCAGAGTCAGCACTGTGAGCGCCACACACACACACACACGCACACACACACACACACACACACCAGTGGTTTACAGTGGTGTCACACTTGGGACCGTGTCCTGCTGTCAGGAGCTGGAACGATCCTGGAGGGACTATGACAGGCTGGAGGCAGATGTCACTCTGGCCAAGTCCAACCTCCTGGAGCAGCTGGAGGCCCTGGGCAGTCCACAGGTAACACACACACACACACACACTCTAGAGTGAAGAAGACTATGACAGTGTGTGTGTGTGTGTGTCCTCAGACAGAGCCTCCGAGCCAGCGGCACATCCAGATTCAGAAGGAGCTGTGGAGGATCCAGGACGTGATGGAGGCTCTGGCCAAGAACAAACCTCAGCGGTGCACAGACAGCAGTGAGTCTCTCTTGCCTTAAAGGCTCAGTGTGTCGGCTTTAGTGACATCTAGTGGTGGAGGACTAAAGCGGAGCACCTCTTCTCCGGGGGCAGCGACAGGCTGATTGTTATTTTTATACGTGAAAGGTGCCGCTGAGCTGAAGTACAGCTCTGATTCCTCCTCGTCTGTTTAATAATCTGAAAGAGCTGAAAGGCAACACTTAGGGCTTCATGTGCTCCCCTCTCTTCTCCCTCTGTGTGCAGCAGATCTGCCGGGATCCAAACCTCTGTCCAGTAACCAGAAGAACGAGGTAAGGCAGGCCCACAGTGAACACTCCACATTACAGCACACTGGCCTCATTTCTGGAGGAAGCGCTTTAGTGCTTTTCATTGGCCTGTGATATCAACAGGGGCGTAAAGAAGCAGGCGGCTGGGATCAGAATAAGCTCTGTTCTGCCTCAGGTTCAACAGGCTCCACTATTATTTGTTTTTGTGATTCAGGCTTGGATCTGCTGCTGGGGTTCAAACAGGCAATATACAACGTCACATTTTCACATTTTTGTTAAAGTCCAGATTGTTTTAGAAACGTATCCATCATGGCCCAGATCTTGAGTGTAATGTCGCTACAGCCGTCACTAGTTAGGCTCGAGCACACAGGACCTTTGCGTTTTGGTTTGGAGACCTTTTATTTTGGTGCAGGCCAAAACGAATCTATCACTGTTAAGTTTTAGCTGCACTGCCCCCTGCTGGCCAACGGCCCTCTGACTTCTCGTGATGACAGGCTTGGGATGAAACCTGTTTTGTTGACTGTCGACAGACAGTGATGTTGCTGCCACTCATTCCCCCCAAGGAGGGCAACAGCGTGCCCCCCCGCCCGCCCCTGCCCCAGTACTACGACTCATCCGAGCGCCCCCTTAACGTGCACCCAAGCAGCCGCCTGCCCAGCCACGCGGCGCGGCCCGAGGACCGTAAGGCCGGGTGTAGGAACGGAGCGCACAGCGTAAGGACCGTTCATGCCCCGCCCCCCCAACCACCTCCATCCCACGTGTGGTTCGCCATCACGCTCGCCATCCAGCACTCTGCCTCTGGGCCGTTCCACCATTCTCATACCCAAGCTCCACCCCTCCTTGTTACCCCCGCAGTCCATGCTCCGCCCATGCTGCGCCCTCACTCAGCCCCTCCCTCACTCAGTGTCACATCGTCAATGGGATGTTTTCATTGTTCAGTGTTCGCTTCCGTCCACGTGTCATGAGACAACAAGTGCAGGATCACTGTCTCATGCCATTAGGGTTAGTAGAGAACCGTGAGGGGTTAGGGTTAGGGTTAGTAGAGAACTGTGAGGGGTTAGGGTTAGTAGAGAACGGTGAGGGGTTAGGGTTAGTAGAGAACGGTGAGGGGTTAGGGTTAGTAGAGAACTGTGAGGGGTTAGGGTTAGGGTCTGGGGTTAGGGTTAGTAGAGAACTGTGAGGGGTTAGGGTTAGGGCCTGGGGTTAGGGTTAGTAGAGAACTGTGAGGGGTTAGGGTTAGGGCCTGGGGTTAGGGTTAGTAGAGAACTGTGAGGGGTTAGGGTTAGTAGAGAACTGTGAGGGGTTAGGGTTAGGACCTGGGGTTAGGGTTAGTAGAGAACTGTGAGGGGTTAGGGTTAGGGTTAGTAGAGAACTGTGAGGGGGAATAGTTATTCTAGCTTTTCTAGGCCTTGGGTTTTGTTTTTTCAAATAACATCATTATTTACAGTCATCATCATCTGTGGTACAAATAAAAAAACTACCCCCCCCCACAGCAAGCTCCAGATTACCGTCTGTATAAGAGTGAACCTGAGCTGACAACCGTCAAAGAGGAAGTGGACGAGGCCAACGGTGAGGACAAGGACAAGACAGAGACCTCTGCAGAGAGTAAAGACACTGCCTCCTCAAAAGGTACCCCCCCCCCCCCCCCCCCCCCCCCCCCCCCCCCCCCCCCCCCCCCCCCCCCCCACACACACACACACACACCCCCCCCTGTCGGCCGTGCACGAGGCTCACTCTGCTGGTTTGTCTGTCTCCAGCAGCGCCCCCCTACCCGGTGGGCATCGTCCCTCCCAGGACCAAGTCCCCCATCAGTCCTCCCGAGTCGTCCACCATCGCCTCCTACGTCACCCTGAGGAAGGCCAAGAGGCCGGAGTCCAGATCGGTAAGAGATGCTGAGGCCAAGGAATGGAGCTCAGGGTGGTGCAGCTAAACGTTCCCTCCAGCTCTTTAGTTCAAGCGGATGCATGATGTTTTTATTCGCACGGCCTTAAATCAGAGTGTAAGCTGAGCTGTGAGCGTGCCCCCTGTGCAGGAGCGTCCCAGGAGCGCGGCGGATCAGCCGGCCTGTGGCGAGCGAGAGGTGGGCCGGACGAGGATGAGCGTGGAGGAGCAGCTGGAGAGGATGAGGAGAAACCAGGAGGCCTCGTCGCTGCGAGAGAAGAAGAGGGAAACCCCATCCCGCTCGCCCTCCTTCAGCAAAGACGGCCCCTTCGTTAGCCAGCAGGTGCACGCACGGAAACACATGCACTCCTACAGGTCTCACTGGATCAGGACATATCTGGACCCACTGTGTGTGTGTGTGTGTGTGTGCGCAGACCCGTGCCCAGGCAGACGGCGCCTGTCCTGACCCTGTGGAGCTGGAGGCCGCGCTGCAGCAGCTGAAGGAGGCCGCTGACGCCGCTGAGGCTGCCGGGACTCGCACAGACGTCCACCGGGTGCGTCCTCGCTTTCTTTTTTTTAATCACATCCACGTCACCTGCGACATTAGGATTTAAAAGCCTCTCTTTCCACATGCAGGAGGCGAGAGACGAGCGGCAGAGACGGGCTGAGACTGACAGCACAGACAGTCAGGTACCACCACCCCTGATTCTATGAGTCCAATAACCCCTCCCCAGTCTGTAGTCCCTAACCTGGGTGTAATGTGCAGCAGGAACCACCAGGGGCAGACAGGTTGGCTTTCAGGGCTTTACCTCCTCTTCCCTCTCACATTAGCTCTTCGCCCCCTCAGAACCCGTCTGCTGATGTATTGAGGAAATGATTTACTGTTTTACCATGTAATCCACGGACAGGGCGACCATCAGAGGGTGGTGATTCTGGATCTGGGTGCAGAACCTCAGCGTGTGGAGCTGGTGAACCTCGAGCCCTTTGAGGACGACGAGAGCAGGAAGCAAGATGTGACGAGCTCCCCGACAAACACCACCACAGAGAACAGGTCCTCAAAGGAACGAGGAGACGCGCTCCAGTGATTCAACTTGGAGCCGACAGCACTGTGACAGAGGTGTTTCCTCTCTCTGCTGCAGCCTCCACTCCCCCGAGCCCGAGATGGCCAGTCCAGAGCCCAGAGACGAGGAGGGGAACCTGACGGCCCAAACCACCAGAGAGCAGAAGCTGGAGAGGAGCCTGGACCCTTATAGCAAGAAACACAACAACAACAACATGCTGGCCTGTGAGTGACGTCGCATCTGACATGAAAACTTAAGCGTGTTTCCACCAGTCTGAAAGGAAAAATGTCACAGAAGCAAAATTGACCAAGTGTGTCAAAAAAAAAAAAAAAAAAAAACAATGTTTACATCCAGGTCATTTGTATTCACACACACACACACATCAGTGATGGAGCACAAATGACAAACTGCAGGAACCAGGAAGCAAACGTTGAGTATTTCAACCTCCCGAGGGTTGACAACTGCTTGTTAGAGCAAGTAGCTCCAGTAACTGTACAAACATTGTGTTTCACCTCCTTTATTGTCGCGAGTGCTTCAAAGGCGTCAGGGACAGGATGTTGTCTCACGTTCAGGCGGTTTGATTTCTAGATTTCAGTGTAAACTTTATGACACACCCTTCTCCCCCTCCACAGCGCAGACATTCACCTTGGTGAGCAGCGACACGTGAGCGCCGCCGGCGTCCCGTAGCGCCCAGATGTAGCCAGGCTGCACAGACATAAGGACTGCTTTGTAACTACTGTTCCACGGCCACGAGGAGCCTGAGACTGGGCCGACGCATCTTTAGCACCTATCGGATCTGCCCATGCTGAGCGCTCATTCCACGTTGTCCCAAAACACTTATGCATAGATGTGAGATTGTGAAATGGTTGGGTTCCTTGAATGGCGTCCAGCAGTCTTATTTTGTCTGTGCTGGAAGAGACAACAGGGATGGAGCACTGGGTGGAACTCACTGGTTACCTTCTCTCCACACTGGAGCACAGCTGGGGGCCAGTTCTTTCACAGGTGTCAGTGGAGTTTCCTTCTGTTTTCCTGGTGGATGCAGTTACTGCTGCGATCTCTTAGGGAACTTTAAGAGGAATGAAGCCAGAAGGAACATGGAGAGCAGTTTGTCCCGGGGTCAGCTAGGCTGATGTTTTGAAATTTATCTTTAATTCTTCTTTTAGAAAAAAAAACTATAAATATGAAGAACTAAACTGTTTCACAATCTTGAACATGTTTGTTTTGGGCTGATAAAGCTCTTATAGAACCATGTTGCCAAATACATAGAACTTTTGAGAAGTGTTCAAGTCAGTGTTTAACATGGCTGCCGGGGACTGGACAGCTGTATATAGGAGCACCCGAGTCATCTCACTGCAGATGGGCTAAGCACCAAAACTCGACACACATGCAGTGCTTTACTTCAACCCCAAAGTGATCGCTGATGGTCTTTAACCCTGAGTTCAGTCCTTTGTGTTGATTTGAGACCAGAGGCTCCCTTACCGCTCTGTTTTCACACCCTTTGCACCTGCATAGTAACAGATTGTCCTTTATTGATTATACATATATAAATATATATATAAAAAGTATATATAGATACTGAAAAGCAGGTTTTTACTTCAACAAGGTGCCACTTTGTGCTGCTGTTCTTCCTCTTCTTCTGGACACAGCTGTGTATCTCGCAGAAGTCTGTTTCTTGTTTTATTTTTTTCTCTGGTTTACATTAGTTGAGAGGATCTGCGGTGGAGACGCTGAGGGACACAGACGTTTCGGGTTTGAATCTATGTGGTTGTGAAGAATCGCAGAATAGCACATGTACGAAGCAATAAGAAGAACTTTGGAGCTACAGGACATAAACAAGATGTGTATAAAATGTAAACAAAAGAAATAAAAGCAAGATAGAATAATTTATGTACACAGTGAAAAGAAGAGCCAATCTAACTATAAGAGGTTATTATTAATATTATTAGGGTCAATATGCAAAAAGTTCATACCCATCTGTTTTATATCATGTGAAATAAATGTTGATGTTCTTAAAACCTCGGTGGAATTGTTAATGTCAACCATTCTGCTCTGAGATTTCTCTATTTGACTTTTGGCTCCTTAATAAGAAGTTCACAACCCTTTAGTTATCCCAGAGGTGTTGCTTGAAATCTCTGGAAGAGTGAAGCATCTTTCCCATTCTGCAGAAATGTTGGTCCCGTCTTGCCATTTGTGAATGTGTAAAGCCGATTATTCCACTCGCCGTCATGTATTATGGAGGGGTTCTCTATGATCGACCCATGCGTGAACGCGGGGAGCGTGTGCTCGCGGTGGCGCGGGCTCTGCAGGAGCAGGCCTCGCTCCAGATGCAACAAGTTGGCCGAGGTCAGCGCGGTGCAGTGTCCGCCCGGAGGAGCGACGCGGCGGGGGACGGGGTGGGCGATGGAACCGCAGCGGCTCCTCCAGCGCTGCGGTTCCTTGGAGCCTTTTCAGCACTTTTTCCACCGGATCATTTTCTGTTTGTCGGAACACGTGGAGCTGAGAGGCCACAATGCCAAAGATCGCCCAGTTCTACGAAGAGAACTCACTCACTCAGTGCTCAGCAAGGTTGTGATGGTGTCTCATTCAGTCAGCGGCCCGGATGTGACAGGAACACCGACAAAGCGTGTCGTTCAGTCTGAAACCTTTGACCAAAGTAAAGGCGTTTGTACTAGCTAGTGGTGGAGGTACCTGGGGTTCGCTCTGCTGGTGAAATGACAGAATACGAGGGGCGGATAATTGTGTAGGCGCTCCACTCTCGTGCCGAGTGAGGCATCTGTCCGCGCAGAGCAGCTTGGGCCATGCGGGGCCGTGACGTCACGCGGAGCCGCCGCTGTGTTGTGTGCTTAGAGTGAGCGGAGCAGAGGGACCGCGTCAGGGCAACTTTTCCACCGGAACACCAGCGACGGACCCCCCGTGTCCTGCTAAAAATGGCCCCGATAACGACCGAAGGCGCCGAGCAAGAGGCTCAGCCCAAGCCGGACCAAAACGGCCCCGGCGAAACGGCAGAAACCGGCAGAGAGGAGCAGGCCGTGCCGGACCCCAAACAGGAACCGGGCGACAACAACGAGAGCGGAGCAGGAATGGACGCGAGCGCCGGCCGCGGTGAGCCGGAGCAGCTCGGGGACATCCCGTCCCGAGTCCCCGGCACCGACAAAGAAGCCGCGTCTCCCACCGAGAAGCCACACAGCGACGAAGGGGAGGCCGGTGGCGAACTCGGCGAACCGGGGAAAAGTCCCGTCCAGGGCAGTCTGGCGAGTAGCGTGGACTCGGCGCAGGAGGGCTCCCGGGTGCTGAGAGAACAAAGAGAGGGGGACGACGTGTCCTGCTCGCCGCCTGCGGAGCGCACAAAGACCGCGGAGCGAGCCGGACACGGCGCCAAGAGACGGGCCAGCGTGGAGCTGACCTCGTCGGACGGAGAGCCGCTGAGCCGGATGGATTCGGAGGACAGGTCTGTAGAAGCTGCGCGAGGCCTACGCCGCCTCCCACCGCAGCCCGGAGCGGCGTGAGGTCACAGCGTGGGGCCGAGTTCACGGCTGTGCTGCGGGCTGCTGCTCCTCCGCCCGGTAGAATAGTTCCTCGACACCTTTGGCCCAGCGGCTTTTCTGAGTCAGTTACAGGCCACGCGTGTGCACATCAGATCTGAATAACACTGATGTCACATCAGCTCAGTGATAGCGCGTGTGTGCGCGTGTGTAGGGGCGTCTGTTAAATCCCATCTCCTCCATTTAACGCGGATGTAGAGGAGGTAGCAGGTCACTGGTTCCCTTAAAAGACTCACAACTTTTCAAAGTACAAAGAGCAAAGTTGGTGCCATATGTTTTAAACCCAGCGGAGGCTCTTGGAAAACCATTTGCTGTCCTGTGCTCAGCCATGCGTCCTCTTGTCTCCAGGTGGTCCCTGAGCGCGTGTCCGTGCACGTGGCTGCACTTAGAAAAGCATAGTCGGTTTATAATGTAGCCCATTTAGGATTTTGGTGATGCTCAGAGAAATGTATTGACTACTTGTAAAAGTTGGTGGTCACCTCCATCCTGAACAGCTGAGTCGTGCACATGTGGAGGCTGTGCTCAGTGAGTCAGATGTGATGCTTGAATTAGATAACATCACCCTTTGTTCCTCCCACGGTGGGGAAATTAGCGACATGACAACATCAAAGGACCTGAATACTTAAATTGTGGCCTTCTGTTCTAAAGTGATCAGCACACGTTTCTGTGTCTTCTGTGAAGAGGACGTGAGACATGAATGAAAACTCCCTCACTGTCCTCCAGCTGAGAAGCACGTGACTCCTCAGTTGGCCACGTGAAGGCCTCCAAACCTGAATAATCAGACTAAATATATTCAATTCAAATTAGGAACGATGTTAACCCACAATGTGACAGAGTGTCCAGAGGCGCGCTGCGTTGAAACCCTGTCAGGCAAATATTTATGTGACTGTCCAAACCAGATGTGATTGATTGTAAACAGTGTTGTGGATTTAACAAAGAAGTGTTTCCCCTGTATTACACCCAGATGGACATGAAGCGGCTGGACAGTCACCACGTGTCCACTTCCTCTGTCCCTCATTTCAAATTAAAAGCTCTCTGTGGAGAGAGTGAATTCACACGTTTAATTAAAGGAATGTGAATGCATCATGGAAGAGAGACATTCAAACGCTGTAAAAAAAAAAGGGTGAGATGGTCTGCTTTGAGCTTTGAGACGTATCTGGACCCTGCTGCTGGGCCTGCTGGGAACCAGAAGTGAGATTGTAGCTCCTGGGCAGAGCAGAGGCAGCTGGGCCCCCCACAGAGAAGCAGCGTGAGCATGGGCCGCTGCTGATAGACACACACATACCTGTTGCTGTTCTGCGAGAGCTGTGAAATCCGCTCATGTCACACATGGATCCTGGAGTGTGTGTTTTACATGACTGCTGCCAGATCAGCTTTAAATGGTCGTACATGACACGTCATTGTTGACTTACACTCGGCAAAGCTCCTTTAAACTGTCAGCTGACCGTGTGAGTGTCCAGCCAAGAGTTCCCTTCATGACTGGAAGTGACTGGGCGATGTGTTCAAGGCCCAGCATTTTGTGCAAGAAAGCACGATGGGAGTCAAGGCTGTGGTCTTGAATGTCATTTCAAATGGCATTAAAAAGTCTCAAAAGGTTCTGAGTTTAACGTGCATGAAGCTGCAGGAAGTCTGGATCTAGTATGAACGGTCTTCTTCCTGTCTCCAGATACTCCGTGTGTGTTTGCATTGACGTTTTGATCTGCTTCTAACCTCTGTGTCGTGTGTGCCCGCTCCAGCATCGGCAGCACCCTGATGGACATGGAGAGCACGGCATCCAGTGGCCGCTCCACTCCGGCCATGCTCAACGGCCATGGCGGGGGCGCGGTGTCCGGCGGGGGCACGGTGCCGGCGGGGGGCAAGTCTCTGAGCTACACGTGCTGCTGGGACCACTGTCAGATGCTGTTTCCCAGCAGTCCTGACCTGGCTGAGCACATCAGAGCCACGCACGTGGATGGACAGAGGGGCGGGGTGAGTGGGTGTGAAATGACAGAACATGAGAATGTGTCCAACGACAAATGGCTGAGTTAAATACAAGTGTAATGACCTTTATAATCATAGGTCATCATAGATCAACAGCAGCAGGACTTGAATCTATTCCACGTGCTAGGTTTATTATGCATGCAAATAAAGTGCTCTTCATCAGCACCACCTGATGGACCGGAGTGGAACAGCATGACTGAACTTCCACTATGTGCGTGCGTCCCACAGGTGTTTGTGTGTCTGTGGAAAGGCTGCAAGGTGTACAACACACCCTCAACCAGTCAGAGCTGGCTGCAGAGACACATGCTGACCCACAGCGGGGACAAACCCTTCAAGGTGACGACACACACACGTGTTAACCTGGTGCAAGAAAGACATCGTACGTGAGTGAGGGCACACTTCTAATATTGCATCATCGTGTGTTTCTTCAGTGTGTGGTGGGAGGCTGCAACGCTACGTTTGCCTCGCAGGGGGGGCTGGCCCGTCACGTGCCCACTCACTTCAGCTCACAGAGTTCGTCCAAAATGTCCAATCAGGGAAGAGTGAAGGAGGAG
The DNA here is from genome assembly GCA_016785235.1 of Pseudorhombus dupliciocellatus. Lineage (NCBI taxonomy): Eukaryota > Metazoa > Chordata > Actinopteri > Pleuronectiformes > Paralichthyidae > Pseudorhombus > Pseudorhombus dupliciocellatus. The sequence continues at coordinate 334,523 of JAFBJW010000182.1, forward strand.
TCCCCGTCCAAGGCGGGCCTTAACAAGAGGAGGAAACTGAAGAACAAACAAAGACGCTCGCTGCGTACGGACAACGTGCACACACACACAGTGGCATATTGTCGCACGGGTTCACACGCTCAGACAGCTCATGTTTTCTTCCAGCCCGACCTCATGACTTCTTCGATGCTCAGACCATGGATGCCATCCGCCATCGAGCCATCTGCCTCAACCTGGCAACGCACATCGAGAGCCTGGGCAATGGACACAGTGTGGTTTTCCACAGCACGGTGGGCGCGCACACACGTGATCCAGTTAGCGTAAAGGTGTATATTATTAAATGGACATTAGCTTGTTAAAGAGGCGACATGATCAAAGGGCTGGCGTTCTGTTTATATTCAGGTAATAGCCAGAAGGAAAGAAGACTCCGGGAAAGTGAAGCTCCTGTTGCACTGGACACCAGAAGACATGTAAGACTTGCCGCCTCCTCTGGTGTCCTCATCATTAAACCAAGCCGATTCACCTCTTCTTCTTTGCTCTCCACACCTGCAGACTGCCAGACGTGTGGGTGAATGAGAGCGACAGGCTGCAGCAGAAGACCAAGGTGGTTCACCTGTCAAAGCTGCCCACCGACACGGCTGTACTGCTCGACCCCAACATTTACAGGTGTGTGTGCACAGACGTCCTCTGAGGCAAACATCAGATGTTGATAGCTAAGCCGAGGTCTTTCCTCCCACAGGATGTTCTTCTAACAGTTCCACAGAAGCTCTAATGTCACATCCTGCTAATCAGACCTTCAGGAGGAGGCCATGTGCTCGTCCCTTACTCTCCATTTCCAGAACCCTCTGCCCCTCCTCCCTACCCCAGAGGATGCTGGGAGTGTAGTAATTGTTTGTCCTGGCTGTACGAGGCCCGCAGTGTTTTAGTTAACTGATGTTGTTTGTTTTATGTAACACAACTAGACTGAAGACTAACTTGACAGTGCTGTAACTGTAGACCTGTGTAGAAACAAGCTGTCTTTGTAAATACTTGAGATTTGTAATATATTTTTATACTTTGAATTTTTTTACTCCTCTGTAGATAGATACCTTTTTTCCACCAAACATGTTTAAATAGATGTTTTTAAAACTGATAATATTGCTCATGTGCATATAGCATTGCTCTGGTTTGATCCCATTAAACTTTTCCAACCTCCATCTGCTTTGAAGTCTTTTAGAATTTCACATAAAATACAAAACAGTGTTTCTCGTTGGATTGAATGGCTGAACATGTGGCACATGAGTAGCAGCTGTGCTTCTGACTGGCTGGCCTGCTTTTGACCTTCCTCTCCTCTGTCATCGTTTGTCTGGTCTCACTCACTGTGTCTTTCCCCATGAGGCTCAAATGGCTGAATAAAAATTCCAGAGTAGTCAGGTCCATAACTATAATGTCTGCAGTGGCACTCCCACAGTTTCAAATGTAAATGTCAAGCTTTAATTTCAAGGGTTAAATAAATGACATGTCTAACTTTTTTTCAAGTGATTACAGAGAACTGTTTAAAAATGTTATTTAGATATTTTCAATTTGTTTCTTAGGTTTTCATTCAAATTTGAATGAGACGTATCTGTCATGTATCTGTCATGTGTTTAAAATGGATGACTCCAGTGTGAAGTGAGATAAATATTTTCAAATATTCTAGCATTACTGGTTGTAAGTTCCTGGTTCTTTAGTCATTGCTGCTCAGACATAATTAGATTTAAAATATTTTCCTCTGAAAATGTTAATACTATATTAACAAATTGAATTTCAGACAGTAATTGGAAAAAAGGACTTCTGGGTCGGCCGGAAACTGACTGACGTCATCTGTAGTGGCCGGAAATCACAGTGTCCGAAGAGAAGGATGGCTGGCGTTCTGAAGAAGGTACATTAGAGGTCATGTCTTTGTTTAAATGATAGAAATGCTGGAGCAGCAACTCGGCTGGTTTAGCGACTGCAGCGCATTGTTCGGTTACACCAGCGAGTCAGAATCAAACGCCGCACACAGGGTGAAGGCGGCTAGCTCTTTGGCTAATGTAGCTCGGTAGCGTTAGCTGCAGACGCTTCCAACAGAGTCACTGGTGTTCTGACATTTCGATTTCGATGTCAAATTCCAAAAATGTAGACAACTTTGAGGCATCATAACTAAGAAACTATATCGTAGAAATGTTTGAAATTCAGTGAGCGTGGAAATAATGTAGTGAAATAGTAATGAGTAGGTAGATGGACAGATGTTTGAAGGTGCTTCACACTCACTAAGCTTCTCTCCTGTGGCTGTTGTTCAGACAACCGGCCTGGTCGGCTTTGCAGTGTCCCACAATCCACATGAGGTGAGCAGCACTGGCCGTTTGTGTGATGGTTATAAACAAGATATTATGCGTCATCTGTGTCAGATAGTGGGTGTGTTTTCGTCCTCTGTTTGACCAAACTCTGCTCATCCTCTCAGCGTCTGAAGATCCTCTACACAAAGATCCTGGCGTCGCTGCAGACCATGCCACAGGACGCCGCCTACAGGAAGTACACAGAGCAGGTGGTGAACGAGCGGTTCGGCCACGTGGAAACGGTGAGCGTGTGCAGGAGAGTGGACTATGTAAACACGCGTTGAAGGTCAAGTTTGAACTTGATGAAACTGTCTTCCCAGGAGCCTGATGTTGAGAAGCTGGAGAAGAAAATCAACTGTGGTCAGATCGAAGAAGTCATTTTCCAGGTGAGTTACTGTTAGTTTTTCTTGATTGTGAACACGTTTATTGAAAGAATGTGTCGTGTTGTCAGAACTGCAGACACATACCAGTTGAACACTGATCCATGGAAAACACTTTATTCCAGTAAGTTACAGTTATTACAGAGTCCAAAAAGAATGTTATTATATTTTCCAACACATGTATGCATGTAGTGTATGTGTGTATATCATGAAAAGTGTTCCAAATTGTGTTAGGCATTGAGAAAAAGTAGCCTGTGGAAATTTGAGTGTGGGATGTGACGCAGATGTGCTTCATTCCTTCATGTAGGCAGAGTGTGAGCTGTCTCTCTCCAGGAAGATGTCGGAATGGAAACCATGGGAGCCGCTGACAGAGGAGGCTCCAGCCAACCAGTGGAAGTGGCCCATCTGAAGACATCTGTGCATGCTGTATATAATTGTGCACCTGAGTGCGTGAGTGTGAGATTTATCACTAAAATTAAAGAAGACATTTTCATAGTGAAACAGGAACAAATGTTGACATGTGCTCCCTTTGATTGAAGGAAAGTTTGAGACAATTAGTGCGGGTAGCTGAAGCATTTATTGCTGAATAAAGTATATCACGATGGTTACAGTGGGCTCATTGACAATGATTAGCAATTAGCATGATGCGTTCACGTTGTCCTGTGATTCAATGGTGGCTCGTTGCAGCAGCTGAAGCATGATGGGATACACGGGAGCAAAGAGTGTCTCCTGCCTGGCTGTGACAGAGCGGACGTAGGCTTCCAGGCCCGCCCTGAGGGGAAAACACAGCAATTCAATTCACCTAATGAGATAAAGCACACACACGCCTTTAAGTGACTCCCAGAGGAATAGCTTACACACACACACACACACACCTAGAGTGTGTCCCCGCCCCTTTTGTGAAAACTCTACAGAATGATACGTTTATTGATGCGCTGATAATGAATGATATGAATGATAATTAGCGATTCACATTAGCAGTCCAGTCTGACAATGGTTTAAACCACCACTGGAGGTTAGGGTTAGAAAGACAGATACAAACAACTGAGGACAGATTGTAGGTCGGTTAGTGGGCACATCTCGGATACCTCAGGTTATCTCAGTAGTCATTTGAATATTGAAAATATAAAGATTTTAAATTTAAAAAAGTTTATATTAAATAATAGAACAGTTGGTGTGTGTGCGTGGATTCAAAGACCCCATATCGGACTGGGGCTAAAGATTTGTCTCAGGTGTGTGTGTGTGTGCGTGCGCGTGTGCGTGCGTGCGCACGCTCACCCCCTGGGGGAGTCTCTGCAAAACCATCTAATTACTAATCCCCCGTGTTAAGGGCAGGTCTTTAGCTGATTAGTGCACGTCAGTGCACACGGGCTTGTTAGACCCTCGTTCAGACAGCTGAGGTCAAGAAAGGTCAAACAAGTATTAGGGGGCTAATGTGTTGACTGTTAGTGTGTCAGGCCTCACAGCTGAGTGCATGGGTGATGGGTGATCACCCTGCCCAGTTTGGATTGTGATTAAAGCCATAGCTGCATCCCAACAGTAGTGGACCTGTGGCATCTGCAGCAGCAGCAGGCTCCATATTCTTCACACTGGGCACACTGGGAGTAGTGGAGCATTTCATTGGTTGTGTACATATCAGTGAAAGCATCCAGGCTGACTCCACCCTGTCCTCACGACTGCAAATGCTAACGTGAGTGTCTGAGAGACTGTAGCTTATTTCCAGGTAGCAGGAGAGAGGATGTGAGTCTCTGACTTTGACGTGGCTCACACGCTCTCCAGTCTGAGGGCAGAGCATGAAGGTTGCATGTTAACTGTGTATCCATGCAGAGTCACTTTGACCTTTGCGTATTGTGAGGATTAGTTTGTTCAGCTGATGATTATGATGCTTGGTTTATCGTCTGAAAAAAAACACCATTTATTTCTACTGGCTGCTTAACGATCAATTCTTTGGAGAGAGTCTCCAGTGTGTGAACAAAAGCAACGCTGGGACTGAGGGGAAACAGAAATTAGAATCCAAATTACCAGGAAGCAACAGATTGGTTGTGATTGATTTGAATGAATGGGCTGAAAACTACTTGGTCTTCCAAAATACATGGCTCAAAACAAAGGCTGTGAAGGCAGGAGGTGAGCAGCATCATTTTTAAAGGCTCAGTTCACTTCAGCTCAATGTGATTTTATGGTGATAGAGCTGCTGGAAGAAAAGCCTCTAACTCGCTTCCTCTTACATTCTGTTTAACTGCAATTTAAACTAAGTCGAACAATAACTGAACTCTTTCAAATTCCTGCTCATGGCTCCAAATATTCTCAGGGATCAAACCTGGGAAATGCAAATGTACCTTTCCAGTTTTCTGTCCAACCAGTTCTGTCTAGAAATGACATCTTAAGAAAAGAGAATGAATCAGCTGTTTTAGTGAATTCCCAGAAATGACGCGTGTTTATGTGGCCAGGGACGAAGCTGCAGCACCGATGAGTCGTTCAGAGATAAGGAGGAAGTCAGATGTGCAGAGGAAGACTTTTGGTTTTCCCACAACTTCACTTCTCTAACGGTTTCACTTCCTGCTGCTGGAGGGTTGGAACCTGCTGACGAAAGCTGCTCATCCACGGGAACATGAAAAGGGTTTTTCAATGAATGCTCCTCATCTCCACGAGAAACAACATACAAAGAGTTAGGACCCACTCTGGATGCCAGGAACTGTATTCAATGTTAATGGGAAAGAAAACAAGACAAATGGAAGATGAGACGCGTCTGGTGTTGTAAGTGGCGCTCGCTCGCCGTGATGTTTCTGTCCTTCAGGGCCTGAGTGGCTCCACACTGGAATGAATCATGTTTGTGTTCATTTAGTGATTTGTTCAACATGACTCACAGAAAATTTTGATTGATAAAATGAATTCATGTCAGTCAAAGAGGTTTGAGACAAAAGTTAATTTAAATCGAATAATATATTCAGTACTCCATACTACTCCAAACTTTACTGAACAGTTTCCTGTGTATTAATACTTCATATAGTATGATGACACAGTAAACAAGTTAGTAGAAACAGTGATATTTGCCCCGCTGCACAGACATTCACGTGTGCTCGTATTGCAGCCATGTTGACTTTGTTGTTCGACCCAGGTGTGTGCACTTTGAGAAGATGTGCATCTGAGGGAGGAACCTGCGGGGCCGGGGGCCACGCTTTGTTGTGTGTGTCTCTGCTCGGCTTCAGCCTGCTGTGCTCCTGGAGGACGCTCAGCTCATGAACAGAGTTAACTGTTTTGCTGCAGGTGTTTCTTCAGGAAGTGGCTGACTCTGACTCGAACTGGCTTCACGGTCTGGACCCAGAGTCTGTGCACACAGCGCTCATGGCAGGCGGAGTCACCCAGATTCCCATTCAAACGTTTTCATCCCCAGGGGAAAATGTATGACACCACAGAGAAATAGAACGATGAAAAAGTGTATCCAAGGAGCTATGCCACATTAAAATGCATATATTATTATTAATATGTATTTACATATTATTGCACAGGTAGTATTGTTATCAAAAATCATTAAAAATAATTTTAAGAAATATAACAAGAACAAATAAATAAAACAAGGTGCATGGAGGAATTTTTTTTTTTTTTTTTTTTTTTTTTGGGGGGAAGTTTTTTTTTTTTTTTTTTTTTTTTTTATGTGGAAGTTATTCTGAAACAGTGGATGGTTAACACCCCCCCAGCTGCAGCATGAGGTTCTTTAGCTACATGCATGTGACTGTAAATGATCCCAGGTTATCAGGGGTCATGGCGGGTCATCTTTGATCTGGACTCGTGAATAATGCCCACGCAGGAGAGCCCGTCAGCCGCACCACTGAAGCTCCCGCCTCTGTGTATCCAGAGGCCGACAGAGCGCCGCTCGTTCTGGCTGTGACATTTGATGACGGGGGGCAGACGGCGCCGCGGGGCCCTCCCGGGGCCACGAGTGAGAGGAATGACAATGCCGATGATAAATACCATGTTTGTTATCATCGATCTGAAAATACATGTGCGTCTATGGGAGCTTGACACACACACAGTCTTGTGTTTTTCAGGTGAAGTGCCTTGAGCTGTACAAATGAAACTGAATTTTAACAATTCACAAAGCAACCCATGATTCATCTAAATGCAGCAGGAGCCAGAACCAGAACCAGAACCAGCGTGATCCTGTGAAGGTCGCTCACGGGACCAGCTGGAACAATGGTACAGACTGTCATGTGGCTACAGAAACTCATGTTCATATATAAATGTTAACTAACCAAATTTGTTTAAAAATAACCAGCAGAGCCAGAGAGAGAGGGGCTGCACGCCGACAGCAGAGCAACAGCCAGTGAGAGAGCAGAGACGTCAGGAGGAAGGTGCAGCTCCAGGAAATAATGTGGACTCTAAGATCTATGCAGTCCAAGTCCAAGCAATGTGTTCTTGCTCCACCCATAACTCTTCAGAGCTCAGTCTGTGGATGATGTCAGTGTGAGGAATGGAAGAACGTGACCGAGGTGGCTTCATGCAGTACTCCATAGCTACTGAATAGTTTTTAGTGGCCTGAGTACTGTCTCTTTCCTTGTGATGTAACACGAGTACTCGCTGTATTCTATTCTGCCAGTTTCTTCTCTGCTTGTCAGCCACCAGGAGTGTGTCCAGGCCTGTGCACCATAGCAAAAGCAATACTTGTAGTAATAGAGTCCTGCTTTGACTGGTCTGTGACTTGTGTAAATGTGCAGTAAGTGCAGTAAATTGACACTAAAGGGAAATGTGTTTTACTTTAATTGACTTGTCAAGAGTCAAGGTAACAGCGTGTCCCTCCTCCTGTGTCACACTCTCTCTTTTCCAGCTGCACGTGCTTTAGCTGGAGTAACGGTGAGTGTGGCGACGCCTGTGAAAGCCTCCGAGTTCAGCCTGAATCTGCTTTGACGTTTCAGCCTTGTTGTGTTCAAAGATCAGCCCGAGGCTTTTATTTCTGTCTGTCCCACTTGTCTCTTTCACTGGCTTTCTTTGAGGTGTCCCACTGTTCCCAGGACCTGAGATGACCCTTGACCCCCAGACCCGCAGGCTGCCTGGACACAGCGCAGACTCATCTGAGGCCGTGGCTCTCACCAGGGGCCGATGGCACGGCGTGCGCACGGGGGCCTTCGCGCTCTGCGTGTTCGTGAGCAGATGAGCGAGCGTCCACAGGCCTCCAGCTGCACGGCGCTGTGCCAGTCCTGGGCTCCATTCTAATCCTGTCCTCGCTGTGATGGCTTAGTTGTGTAATGAGAGCGGGAGCTGCCCCCCTCCAGAGCCCCCTCCCCTCAGAGTCTGAGCGCCCGCCCAGAGCAGCCGGGCGCATCATTAAGGCAGAGTCGACTTTATTTTTGGAAACTCTAATTTGGAGAGAACAAACGATGAGGCGAGCATCCGTGCAGATAAAGGCTGATCCACGCAATGTGGTTTTATTCTCTGGGCCAAAGCAACACGAGCATGTGAAGCCACTTGTTGCACGTCAGTGCTAGCTCCAGGCTAGCGCCTTGGTTGGAGGGTGGAGCTCCTGAACAGCTCCTGGAACTAACTCTGATGCTCTAACTCGGCCTCGAGCGTTCCATCGTGCACTGCACGGCAGCTGATGATATTTTTAATGAGGGCAGTGAGGGAATTTGGCTCATCAGTTTATTAGAGCTCTGTTTGTTTTGTTATGGAAAATGAGCTTTTTAAGCTAATGAGCCCAAAACAAGCGACTTTGAAGAGAACAGAGGCAGCGTCTGTTTCCTTCATGCCACGGCATCCCTGTCACGCTCACTCAGAGAATCCGGTCGCTGATTCGGCCTCCAAAGTGAGACCTTCACGTTAAAAATCTCAGGAGCTGCTCACGTCCTGTTAGACCTGCTTCAATCATCAGTGAATCTCATGTTATTGCTCTAGCTTTGAATATTTACAAATACCTCTCTCAAGTGATGGGAGCGATTGATGGTCTTTATTTTATGATAACAATGGATCAGCTGTCTGCACTGACAATGCTTCACGCTGGCTCGGTAATCGGGCATTTTGGTCCAGTATCCGACGTCGGTTCAAGCGAGCTTTACTCATTTCATTCAGGGTTTGAGTTACAGTGCGGAATGTACGTCGTGAGGCTGTGGCCGACACATTCATTTCCAGCACTGGGGGGACTGGCCTCACTGGTTCCCTGCAAGAGGCTCAGTGTGCCTGATAATCTGTCCCGGCGCCTTCTCGCCCCTTCCATCACCGGTCAGGGTTGGTGTGGGGAGGGAGGGGAGGATTTGGACAACATGGCCGTCTGTCCTTTAACTCACTGAAGAGACTGCATCGCTCGTGGTTCCACAGAAGAAGCCCCGGACGCTGCTGTTATGAACTGATGAGTCTTGCTCACAGCTGGGCGGGGCTGCTGGGCGGAGCCGTGTGAGCGTGTGAATTTGAATCCACAGGGACGTGAGAGGGTGCAGAGCCGAGGCTGCAGACAGGGCTGCCTGGGAACCTAAACCAAACTCTCTTTCTTCAGAATTATACATGTGGGGAGGAGCCTGGGGCTTCTGGTTCGTGGATGACCCAGCACACAATTTTTCACGTTTCCTAAAATACGTTTTCATCCATTCATCCAGGCCTCTTTGATTTGTGCTCGAAATGTTGCGACTCAATTTAGTTCCTCCTCTGTGCGACGGCACTGAAAAGTGAGTGTCAGCTAACCCTAACCCTAACCCTCATCCAGCGCCACCGTTGCCTCACATCAGTCAGCCACCATGTCTGCGCTTACAGACGTTAGGAAGCCATTAAAAGTGTAATGAATCTATCTTCCCTCTCACTGGTGCAGTCATTACACAATCTGTAGAATTTGACCACGTGGATGAAAGCAGCAGTCCACCTGGCGCCATTAACCCCCCCTGAGAGAAGAGAGAAAGAGGAGGAGAACAGAAAGAAGCATGGTACAGGGGAGGAGAAAATTAAAAAAACAACAGGTAGACAGAGGGTGCAGATCAGAGAGAGGCCACACCAGGCGCCTGACAGAAAAGGGTTTTGGTTTCAGACTCAAAAGCACACACACACACACACACACACACACACACACACACACACACACACAGACCCATTGCACCATTGTGTCTTTCAGTTGGTTTCTCAGGCATCAAGTAAACATGGTTTCTCTCTCTCTCTCTCTCTCTCTCTCTCACCAGAGGCCAGGGGCTCTCAGGCTGAGACCTAACCCTCTACATCCAGCTGACCCCTAACCCTAACCCTCTACATCCAGCTGACCCCTAACCCTAACCCTCTACATTCAGCTGACCCCTAACCCTAACCCTACATCCAGCTGACCCCTAACCCTAACCCTCTACATCCAGCTGACCCCTAACCCTAACCCTCTACATCCAGCTGACCCCTAACCCTAACCCTCTACATTCAGCTGACCCCTAACCCTAACCCTACATCCAGCTGACCCCTAAGCCTAACCCTACATCCAGCTGACCCCAAACCCTAACCCTACATCCAGCTGACCCCTAACCCTAACCCTACATCCAGCTGACCCCTAACCCTAACCCTCTACATCCAGCTGACCCCTAACCCTAACCCTACATCCAGCTGACCCCTAACCCTAACCCTACATCCATCTGACCCCAAATCCTAACCCTAACCCTCTACATCCAGCTGACCCCTAACCCTAACCTCTACATCCAGCTGACCCTAACCCTAACCCTACATCCATCTGCCCCCAAATCCTAACCCTAACCCTCTACATCCAGCTGACCCCTAACCCTAACCCTAACCCTCTACATCCAGCTGACCCCTAACCCTAACCCTACATCCAGCTGACCCCTAATCCTAACCCTAACCCTCTACATCCAGCTGACCCCTAACCCTAACCTCTACATCCAGCTGACCCCTAACCCTAACCCTCTACATCCAGCTGACCCCTAACCCAGACCCTAACCCTCTACATCCAGCTGACCCCTAACCCTAACCCTGCGGCTCTGTGAGGAATCAAGCGTCTGTGATTGGAATGAATCTATTTCACGATGAACTGGCCTCTCGCCCAGTGACAGCTGGGATTGACCCAGTGGTGGACAAGCGGTCCAAGATGAATGAATGTCACTTTGTGTCCTTCTGCGTCTGCCGCCCTCTGCTGCTCTGTGTTTTCCATCAGCAGCGAGCTGGAGCGGCCATGTTGAGCAGTCCGCTTCCTGGTGATGTAAGACCTTGCCATATCTCCAGTCACAAGTTTCCTTGAAAGCCTCGCTGCTGATCCACACACTGATTCTCCTTCCTCATGTTCCGTCGTGTGGACAACGTGGGCTCACTGTCAAGCCTCCGTGATGTCAGCAGACGTGAGCTGATGATGCGGGGTGGTCATTACAGAGGCCCGTTACCTCCATGAACGGAGCCAACGGAATATATTTCTCTTTCTTCCTTCTCTGTCACGTTAGCTCTTTACCTCCTCAGCTCAGCCGTCTATTTTTAATTTCCCGTCCAATGGGACATGGCTGAGAGAGGGAGAATGCCCACGGCAGCAGCAGCTGACTTCATCCTGTGGCTCTGTGTGCCCATGATCTTTAATCATTCCCGTTCAGTACAAGCCAAAACTGTAGGAATAATCAAGAGAGGAAGAAGAAGCCTTGCTGCTGTCTCCAGAAGGCTCGGCTGGTCCCATGTGCAAGAAAATGGACCGACAGTCAACATGTGTGTTACTGTGTGTGTGTGTGTGTGAGAGATAGAAATCATTCTTCATTTTAATATAAGAGTCAATAAAACATTATTGATCCCACACCAGGAACAGTCCCTCACTACAGACTGAGACAGACAGGACAGGAACAGTCATCCCAGCCCGTTAAGACCTGCAGGGCCCAGGAGAAGGTGGAACCCTAGTCCCGGCACGTGTTCCCTGAGGGCCGTGTTCACCTGCGCACTGGGAAGCATGGCCTGAAACTGGGAGGGAGCTCAGCCGCTCCCCTGCTCCTGGCCGAGCACGGACAGCACAGGTGAGGAAGACCCACCTGGAGACACTTTGGAGTCTACTACTTTAACTACTTTAATCACCTGCTAATTCATTTCAATGGCTGTTTGTTTTGACACGGGCTCTTTAGGAATGCTTCAAGGTTAAGTGTTTCTTTGATTTAACTGTTGCCTCATGCATGGCTTTTCTGTTGGTCTTCGGTTTTATCAAGCTGTTCCACGTCTCTGTTTGTCCGTTGAAATGCTGCATAAAACAAATCAAGTTGTGTTTTGCCACCTTCCTCCGGTCTCTTCCTGAAGGCTGTTATCTTGCAGGCCTGGGGTCCACACCATCCCTGGGACTGTTTTAAAGAAACAGAAAAAGAGCTGCAGGTCCAGGACCAGTCTCTCTCGCTGACAAAGCCCAGTGTGAGACTGCATAGATAAAAAAATCAAAGTGTCTTTGATTAGTTTATGGATCAAAAAACGCACAATAGGAAATAGATTCTTTCAAATTAGGCAGAAGGAGGAAGCAGGCCTAACCCTAACCCAGCAAGACCGATAAGTCTGATTTTCACGTCCATCAGCAAACTGTGCTGCTGCCAATAATAATAAAAAAATAATAAAATGCTGTTTGAGAGAGGGAGCTGAGAGGCTTTAGAGGCAGATGGACGCTCTCTGTTGGACACAGCTCATGGTGTTTTTGTGTCCACAGATACAGGAGGACGCTAAAGGAGCCCCAGCTGCTGGTGACGGCCTCCCTGCATCATCCACAGAAGGTGCCCAATCCAACATCAGTCCACGGGTCTATTAAATATATATTTAATGATAACTCGTAGCTTCTCCTGCTCACCTTTGACATGCACACAGATCCTGGAGAGACGTACCATCCGTCCATAAATCGATATGAAATGGAAAGCGACAGTAACATGCGTAAACACATCTTCTAAGACAGGGCCTAGAACTAGGGTCTTTATTAGAACCTATCAGGCAGTCTCATTTAAATTAGGATCTATTGTCCAGAGGAGAATCACTTAATGAATTCAACAGTCAATGTGTCAGGCAGGGACACGCTGTAGTCAATCAGACTCTTGAGGTTGAGGAACCTTGGCCGGCATCATCACTGAGCATTAGCATTAGCTCTGAGTGCCGTTTCACGCTTTTCTAATGATTACAAACTTTGAAATTCAATTAAAAGTTCCAGCAGACTTTTGAAGTGAAATTAAAAGTCACATCTCATCTACCTCAGAGAGGAATTACAAGTACCATCAGATCAAATATTAGAGATATTTCATTTAAGGATAAAAACATTATCTCTGCTGCCTGGCCCAGGATACCTTTCCCTGAAGAGCCCTAGCGGGAATGTGCTAATTGCCTGGCCTCATTTAATAGAGCTGCATTCTGTTTTTTTTTTTTTTTTAACGGGGGGAAGGAAAAAAGTCAAAGCTTTGAATTATCCGAAGTCGAGAGTTTTTCTCAAAAGCTCTGTTCCAATTAAAGGTCATAAGGTCAAACAATGGTGCTTTAGCAGTAAGAACTTGTTTTAACTGGACGAGCAGCAAATGAGAAGAGTGTCTATAACCATTCTACCTTTTTTTTATACATATAGAATTAGGTCAGTATGAACATTTAATCAATTGCTTCAAGTAAAATGGTGTAAACATCTTGCAGGGCCCCTTAAAGGGCCCCTTAAAATTAACTTTCACACAGGTTTCAGTTCCCTGAATGGGCCTGTTTTTCGTTAAGAGCCATGAAATAAATAAATATATATATATATACACATATATATATATATATATATAGTCATGTAGTTACGTTGTCTTGTCATTTGCATATAAGAACTTTCTTTTGTTTGTTGTTCTGAGCAGCGCTCGCCACAGCTGTCAGCTGCAGCGTTGCCTGGTTGCGTTTCTTCAGGGCTCAGTTTGTTGATTCCCCTCGCACAGAAAATGTCTTTGTTGTCATCTGATAGAACAGTTAAATCGTGTTTTCTGGCTGCAGAAGTTTCATCAAGCTGCAGGTGAAGAGTCGCACGAAAGAAGATTCTTTTCACCAGGGGATGAATAGTGAATCTTACAGATAATGTGGGGGTGTGAGGTGTAATCCAATTAGTTCTCTCCACCAGACACTAAACACTGCATGGGGTGGGGGGTCCTTCCTCTCCACAGCACATCTCAGTTATTCGGCTGAAATCTGTTGAATGTATTATTATCATTTGGAAACAAAGTAATCATTACACACAGCCGTCAGTCAGCTCTTCATGAAAATAAAACAAAGAAATCCTGAAGAGACGTTTTAAAGAAGGAGAAGCCAGACACGATGATCGTTTTAGCTCAATGGTGAACAGATCTACAGAGAAAATAAAGAACTTCAACTGATCTAAAGACACATTCGCTAGTAGCAATTTCTCTTGAAGAACTTTGCTCACAGGTCCTGCCCCCACCCCCTCTGTTTCTCTCCTTCCTTGGTGTCACCATCTCGGCCTCTTTCCCAACATTTCATCATTTTCTGCCCCCCCCCCCCCCCCACACACACACACACACACACTTCCTGTCAGCTGCCCTCCTCTGGTGCATCATTAGCTATGATGTCACCAAGGCAACTGCCACCGTGGCCAATCCCGTACCTGCCTCTTTGAACATGAGTAAGTGCACCTTAAAGGTGTTTGTCTAATCGCGATGTTACGTTCATGAACGATTTGTTCAAAAAGAACTAGTCTTTTATATGTGATCATGCAGTGCCTTCCTTCCATATGGCCGCTGCATATGTCTTAAGCTCTGTGAGTTCGTTCCTCTGGATTGTTCATTTGTCACGTGACTGGCAACACAGCCGTGTGCGTGCTCTCTTACTGATTGGTCTCAATCTGTTAAACAGTGGTAGGAAGGACAGGGCTTGAGTCACTGTATTCTGCTGTGTAGTTACTTTCCTTGGTTTTCACACGGTTTGAATGTCTTGTGGCATTTTGTGTACTATACTGTGTGTTTAGAAACCTGGTCTGTCCTACAGCGCCCCCTGCTGGAGAAATGAACGAGATGAAGAGACTTACACATCCCATCACTTTGGTCTAATTGGACTCTCGAGTTGTTTTCCTGTTGGTTTCTTAGATAAATTGTAGAAAAAGTAGAAATCACCCTATGAACAGAACAGAAATGAGCTGTGTTTTTTAGGATTGTATGAATATTGAATGCGTCTCTGCCCTGCACCGGGCCAGAACACACACACATTCTGAGAGAGCAGGCGGCGACAAAGGTAGATGGAGGTTGTTAGAGGATGGAAAACCACAAGCACCTCATATTTGTTGCTTTTTAAAAGTTGCTCCAAAAGGTTTTGAGCTGCTTTTTTTCTCAGCTTCAATGAGCCTCTTTCTGTTGAAATATATATTTGTTGAACGTTCAAGACGCAATTCAATTCAATTTTATTTATATAGCACCAAATCATAACAGACATTATCTCAGGGCGCTTTACATAGGAGTCAGATCCCAGTCAGATCAAATATTAGAACAGAGAGAGCTACAGCCAAAGCACACACCCTGAATGTGGAAACACAGGATTTCAAAACATATTTTCTCCCACAGTTCTGGGTCAGGCCGAGCAAATCAAACTGTGTGAGACGAATGAAAAAATACAGTTGCTTTTCTAAATCACTCATAGCTGTGCTTGTTTCAGTCCTATCCAATGAGATTCAAACTCCAGTCTCCCTTCCAAAAGCTCCTCACTGCCTCCAGCTCTCGGGAGCCTGCACTCACAGAGACGTGGTGAGAATGTGGCCTCAGGGCTCACTCCAACATTTTATTTGTTTGTGGAGGAAATGTCTGATCTGTGCAGACGGACAAAAACACCATGAATGAATGACATGGTATTTTTCCTGTTGATGACCTGGGAAGATGCATGATTGGAATAGAACGGTTGTATTCCTCCCCCGTGGGGGAAACACACGGTCTTTGGTCTAAATTAAAGAGCCTCACCGTAACACTGGGACAGAAGTTTGAGGAGCTGGGATTTCAGTTTCCTGAGACAAAGCTCACAAAGTCTTTTTGCCCGTCAGCAGTCAGTGACTTCAAAGCCACTCTGTTGCTTTGATGTGAGGGTGGGTTTCCACAAAAAGCCCACTTCCACTTCCAAAGGTGCTCAAGACAATTGGGACCTAATGCACCATTCCATAGAGAATAGGAACATTGAATTTGATTTTTTTTCTCAAAGAAATGATGTTTAATGCACTAATGAATCGTTGAGGTGAGGCCACAGGCTGTCTGTAGCATATCTAGATATTACAGTGCTGCGCAAATGCCCACTGATTGATTCTATTTTTGTCTATTTATGAGGTTTAAATGTTTCTAATGAAAAAAAGCCATTTTCTTCAAGTAAGATGAAACAGCTGAGTTTTACCAAGCCAGCAGTTTGTGAGCCATCGTGAGACCCTTTTCAGAAAATCTTCACGGGAGGGACCAACCATTTCTCATGTTTATTATGCTCCTCATAAATGTGTTATTTCTCCCACTTTTTACCCGAGGCACTAATTTAATATTTAATTTACATTTCTCATATGCTTACCATGTTTACTATTTCTCACGTTCATTGCATTTTTCATACGTTATTTAAATGCTCCTTTCATGCTGCTGCTATTTTTAGCCACATATGTTCAAAATACAGTGTTTACATTTTTCATAGATATATTTATTTTACATGTGCCTACTTTTAAAAAGCCTCAAATCTCTACAAAATTCTGTTGCTGTGTATAATGACAGTTAAGACTGTTGAATCTTGAAAAACAGGAAGCCTCACTCAGGAGAACCCTGAAGAATCTGCTAAAATATAGAAATCCATCAATAAAGGCCTGTCTCACATTGGCTAAAAATGGGACTCTGACTCCAGAACTGCAGGAGAACAGTTATTACACAGTGATGATATAAAATGTGTTCTATGAAATCAGGGGAGGAGTGATCCTCTGTCACCACAGAAGAATTTCTCTGTTTTCACCAAGGCTTAGTCACAGTGGAATAAAACTCAGGTGAGACCAGAAAATCTGCATTTCAATTAACAGTTAGTCAGTAACGGGGAGCTGGGCTCTGAGAGGAGAAGGAGGAGGAGGAGGAGAAGAGCCACTTCATTGACTGCTCTGAAAAGGAAGCCTATGTATAGTTTTTCTTTTTACCTGGGCACCACCCGCCAGGTTCAGGCACAAAGGGCATCCCTCAGCCAAACTGTCATATTCACTTGTGTGTTCACTTCTCAGTCTTTAAATCACAGAGAGGATCCAGAAATAAATGGGGAGAAAAAGAGGCAGAACTAGACTAGTGTGTGTGGCGACCCCCCCAGACTGCGATGTACCTTCTGCTAATGAAAGAGATGAGTCATATAGACTGAGGAGAACATATCTGCGTTAATACTTCATTCATAGTATTATCCAAATACATTTTCTCTCTTGTTAATATTCCCACTGTGAAAATAAAACAGAGGTGTTTGCGTGTCAGCTCAGCGTGCGAGCAGATGGATGATGTCAGCGCCTCATCGTGGACGTGTAACTCGTTTTATTTCTCCCGTGGCCCAGCTCTGATTGGTCTGCTGAAGTCTTTTTGTCACCATGGTAACATTGCAGCCACACGAGTGAACAGGTGTGTGTGTAGAGGAGATGAAAATAAAAGGCAGAGTTTGATTAGAATGGAATGGAATCCTCTAAAATCTTTTTATTTATGCTTTCTTATTGACTATTTTTAAGCAGGTGGGAGCAGCAGGGTCATAGTGGGAGTCTGACCTCTTAGGACTCGTCAGCCGGAAGCACAATCGCTTGACTTGATTAAACGTTAAGCTTCTGTCCAGGCCTCCCTGGGATCGATATCGGCCCGAACATGAGGGGTCTACAGGTCAGGCAGCTGTCGCCTGCTCAGTCAGTAACTCGCGTTGAACATGTCCACGGTTCTTGACGAAGGACAGCGATGGGAACTGCCTGTATCATTTGGACAGTTGAAATGATCTGTTAGATATGCCGTTGGCGTCCTGTTTATATTTGCACTTGATTTAATTTTGTTGTTCTTCTGTTGTTCTGCCAAGCAGGGGACGAGTGTGTCCCTGTGCTCCTGCTCTGGTTACATCTGACAGCCTCTCTTTCTGCTTCAGGTCCCAAATGCTGCTCCAGGAGGATGATGATGAGGAGAAAGGTGTGGACATTCCAGCACATAAGCAGCCTAGACATCCTCTACAGAGGCTACAAATAAAGGTAACGTTTATTTCACACGGAGCCAACTCTGAGAAGATGGGATGGTCAGTTCTGCCTGAGAGCTGCAGATAATTCCACCGATTCAAACGACATCGGGTTTATCCTTCGCTCGTCCATGACAACTGTCAGAGTCCAAATATTTGATCATTTATGAGGAGCCCCGTTGAGACAGGTGATGGTTGATCCATGGCTGAATCCTGTGAACGTTCTCTTCATTCAGACTCAGCCCGATTCGCACTCTCCCGCATTGCATGCTGTTGTTGAAGCGCTATGTTGCTGTGAGTAGACGTGAACATCACACCTGATGCTGCTCAGAATCGAATTGTTGAGGGAATTAGCGCTGCAGTCTGACATGATGTGATAAGAAATGAATGAAACAAAGAGACAAATTAGACAGATGCTTGTCTGCATCAACAAGCTCAGCCAGAAACAAAGTCCTTGGATGTGAACAGTGGTCACCAGGTCAATAAAGCCTCTGATTCTGAGAAAGGAACTTAGTTATGTGCAGAACCGTCTGTGTCTCTGTCTCTGTCTCTGTGTCTCTGTCTCTCTGTCTCTCTCTCTGTCTCTCTCTGTCTCTGTGTCTCTGTATCTCTGTCTCTCTCTGTGTCTGTGTCTCTGTGTGTCTCAGTGTCTCTGTCTCCTGCTCTGTGTCTCTGTCTCTCTCTGTCTAGAAGTCCAGTAGATGTCAGATGTGATGGAGAACAGAGAAATAGCAGTGTGATGGAAGGTGAATGAGTTGAGGCGTTATTGTCAGTATGTGTTGAGACACAGTGCATGTCAAAGCAGCTTATTGATGTTCCACAGAAATACAAGGGACTACTTTATGTGGCATTGTGGCCAGCATTCTTTGATCAAATTATTTCCTGCAGTGTCATTGCAGCAACGTGCATCGTCGTCCAGGTTCAATGACAAAGTGTGAGAGTGAATCCTGGATTCACAAGAGCTGTGGTCATGGTCAGCCTACATTCCCCAGCCCTGCTCTCTCAGCAGCAGGCCAGCAAGCTAATTCTGGTGCATCATTTGTCAGCACCATGACACACACACACACACACACACACACACACACACACACACACACACACAGTTTAAGACGCTGCAGCATTCCACTGGGCCAGACTGAATGAAAAAAAAGGAAAAATCCAAAACAGAGGAATGAAGTCGTCTGTGAGGGTGGGAGTGAAGGAGCTTTGAAGGTCAGCGGTTCCTAGTAGGATACGGGAAGGGAATATCTGCGCGTAATATAAAGGAAGAGTTCTCTCTGAACAGATATCATGACTGCGGCGATGGGTTAGGGTCTCACGTGGAGAGAGACAGAACGCAGTGTGTTCTGACACAGAACAGCCTTTATTTTCTTATTTAATCATATAATCCCAGTCATTCCCATTCAGCATGCCAGTTAGAATTAATATGGATAAAATAAATGTATTTAGAATTACAGAGGCTTCTATAGAAACCCAACACATTAATGGTCAAGTCAAATCTGACTTGTTGTTGTTGTCCTGTTTATAGCTTATAGTTGCATTGCCACCATTGTTGTTCTTCTTCTGCTGTTGATCCACCATTTCCATCATGAACTGTGAATTTTCCTCCCTGACGTGGCAGATGAAGCTTTGGTGTGTGTCAACATTTTGGCTGCATCATAACAAACGACGTGTCGTGAACTCATGGTGCTCTCCATGGTGCTGAACTTTTCCTTCCATAAAACCATAATCTACTGAAGTTGGTCTTTGGTAAACTTAGCAAGAGGAGGCCTCACTGTTAAAATATGCAACCTATACCTCCCCCTCTCAACCAACTCACATGAACACGCACTGAATGCCAGCTGTTGAGAGCCCACTTGTTTCTGTGACTGTTGCTAACTTCTGGCTGTCGTCTTTGCTCCAGCTGCATGGGGTCATTTTATCTGAATCAAACGTTTCTATTTATCTCAAACTTTTAAGCTTTATATAACATTGTCATTATTATTCTAAGCCCGAGTTTCATTTGTTGATGTCTATTTGGACCTGAAGTGGGAATCAACAAAATGACTGCACTGGCATCATAGATTCAGTCAGCTGGTCCGACGAGAAGATGGAAGAGCAACAGAGAGAGAGAGAGAGGCCAGAGGCCAGACCAGGCTGAGTGATGATGAAGAGGAGGGTATAGCAGCAAGTGAAGGATGGGTGGCAGCGACACATCTGCATGTCTGAGGGAGAGAAACAAGCTGAGCAGATAGTGGAGAGGCCAAGCAGAGGGGACGATGATGGTCCAGGATTTCATACTTCTTCACTCGATTTTGACACGAATCAGGGACTATAGACCAAGAATAGTGAGAGGACAAAATTAAAGTTAAGAATAAAATGATTAAAAGTTGTTATATGTTCAACTGGTTGATATTTGGTGCTAAAGTCATGGCTGTGGAAGAACCACTGAACTAGCAGTGACCATCTCAGTGAGGGTGGAGCTCTGAGACAGTGCCCTTGAATGAATGAACAGCTGTGAGAGCTTGTCGAAAGTTGAAACTGGCAGGACAGGTCTCTGTCTCTCTTTGGGATCATTTCCCAGCCCCTCCTCAGACGAATCGTGTTCATGTTGATCTCCTTGTAAGCTCCAGTGCCTCCACTGTCTTTTCAAAAGCTGAATAGCAGCTGCCAGCACGTATGAGACGTGTTCTGTTGACCTTCAGTGATTTCACTGTCAGCAGCAGCAGCGGTGACGTAAATGTGCACCGAAGGGGTTGTGTGTGTGTGTGTGTGTGTGTGTTTGTGTGTGTGTGTGTGCTGCCGCACAGGACCTGTGTTGAAGAATTTGAAGGATACTTTATTTGTCCTCCCCATTTTTCTCTGAGTTTGTCCCCAGAGTGCAAAAATACTGTAATAGTCGTATTACAACTGAAATGACCCTTAAAGTAAAATCACACCCACTCCTGAAGCAGTGCGAGTCCAACTAGCTAGCATTTCGAGGTTAGAGAAGACTTCTAGCTGGCCCTGAGAGGAGTGATGACATCACCAGATATTCTTTGAAAATATGCAAATGTTGTCACACTGACCTGCTTCCCTAAATATTCCACTTGTGTTTATGTGAGATTCACTCCCAGACATTTGGACCCTGTGAGGCTGTTGTGTGAGTGAGGAGCTTGTTTGAAACAATTCAAGCTCAGACCTTGTTATATACCAAAATACTGACCATCATCCACACAAGGGATCATTAATATTAGGGCCAATCACGGCCAGTTAAACAGACGACAGCATTTTCCAGTTCAAACTAATTGAGTTTATGGACAACTGCTAAATAAATAAGACAATGCAAAGCAGCGTAATGCAGTATGGAGTTAAGCAGAGGAATTCATTGGGGGAGGGGGTAATTTATAACGTCTCCCTCATGTGGCAACGCACACATCCATATTTCACACAACTGAAAATGTGGGTCCTCCGCGTTATCGATTCAGTAAATCCTGCGACATGATATTAAAGACCAGACAGTATCTGCAGGGCTGTTTCAGGGACTGGATTTATTTTTTGTGCTCTAACAAATAGCGAACACAATAATGTTTTGAATAACGCTGACGAGGACTCACATGTACATTCAAAGTTATGTCTCTTTGCCACCACCTGCTCTATGTATGCATCCATAAATTACGTAAACATTGAAAAGAAAAAAAGAAAAATTCAAGAAACGCTGATTTAGAATATTAATATTTCTATAGCAGCTTTCAGGACACCCAAGGAGCGCTTTCCAATAACACAGAAAACCAAAACCCCTAGAAAACAAAGTAAATTACCATGCAAAAGCCTGCAAGAACAAGTGTCTCTTAAGGGTTAGGCTTCGAGCAAGCAATGGCCCTTCTTTGCCTTAGAGATTCTTCACATTAAAACAAACTATTCGCTGTGTGTTTTTTACACTGGTCATCCAGGGGAGTCTGGACACTGCCTCCGCTCATGAGTGAACATCAGTGCGTACAACAGGGAGAACATGTCAGGCTTGATCAGTGCACGGGGATCTGGAAGGCAGCAGACACACCCAGAGTTTTCCCGTGGGCTCAGTGCGATGAAGCTGGTTCTCCACCAGACTGGTGTGTCTTGGTGTGTCTTGTAACTGCACGGATTAAATTTTCATTTCAACACCACTAGCGCATGTAGAGGTGGAGCGAGTTGCACTTGTTTCATTGGAACATTGTCAAATGTAGACAAACTGTTTGGATAGCAAAGTTCCAAAATCCATCTCATTTTAAATGTGACCTGAATTTCCCTTGAGTAAATGGAACATTGGAGCTTTTCTACAGGACATCTGTAAACATTCAATGGCAGCTTTTCAGTTTTCATGGCCACTCATACATGTGCATGTAATCATTGTAATGAATCTCCTCTGACGAGCCTGCAGAAAGAACCAGATTTTGATCTAAAAATGACATCAGGCTTTGTTATGTGAGTACACTCATACACATTCCATTGTATTTAGCATTTATTTTATTACAAAGTGAATGCAGACATGTAAATGTAATTATCATGGAGGCAAGTTTTAATTATTGCATTTGAACGTTGTCTTTGAATATTTCGAACTAACTGGAAATATTGATTTAAATTGTCCTGGAATAAATGGTCAATGTTTTCCATTTTCATTCCAGTCTGATTATAAGATGGCACGCTGTGTGAAAATGGAACGGACGACATGTAGATTTCCAAGGTTCCATTATCATTTTAATAAAGTCTCACAGAGGCTTCCAAAGAGCTGCAATTGAAAAAATACTTCAATGATGTTATCACTGGACAAAATGCAACTGCTGACTGCACACTGATACATATTCCAAGCACATCCAATTACTCTAGTGTGTGTGTGCGCGTGCGCACTCTTTCTAATGAATAGGTGAGAACGACTGAAGCGTGTGTTTTCTCAGTTAGAGCCCGTGTAAAGGACAGACGGAGACAGAGATCAGACTAATCTCTTCACCATGAGGAGGCTGAGCTGAGGAAGCAGTCAGCGGTGTCGCCGTGGAAACCGCAGCATGAAGCGGGCCGAGAGAGCAGCGACAGTGTAATGGCTGTGACCAACTGGCGATTAGATTTAGAGTGCCGTCGTTTTTCCGACACGTAGGCTTTTACAACATAAAAGATTTTTATTTTTTTGTCTGGCTAGTGTGTGTGTGTGTGTTTACCTGCCTTTCTATAATTTTCATGGTCTATATTTGGGGGGCTCATAAAAAGCTCATATCTAAATTTGGCCTCAACTACTTTTTTATTAATGAGGAGCTGCTAGAGAATTCCAGTAGGGGGCACACCACAGTGCGTTGTCCAGGAGAATGAGTGTCCTCACCTGTCTACGGGCAGCAGGTGAAAGCACCACCGCAGGGTCCGATTGTCTCACCGGATCTGCTGCCGTGTCTCTTTTTAAAAGCTGTTTTGTCCTGTAAATGTAAAACATAGCAGATTATGGTGAAGTCCCACAGGGCAGCTGAGGTCGACCAGACATTCTCTATGATCTCATTCTGCGCAGCAACTCCAGTTGCTGCGGCTGAGCTTCCATTGTGTCATGGTAATGGGAAAAAAACTCATAATCGCTCTCCACTTATGTCTCTCAGGGGAGGAAAATGATGTCTAATTTGGAGAGTAAATGTGTTTTACATATCGCTGAATGACAGTCAGCCACATGGTGTGTGTGTGTGTGTTCTGATTATAGGGACTTAGCAGCTACTGTTTATACGGTTATTGTTGGAATCGCAGAGTTAGAATATGAGACAGTGTAATGTGTATGTGCACACACGCAATAAGTGGAGTATTAAGCAACATTACACACACACAGTTTTTATGAGCTATGATCATATTTATCAAAGTTCCCAGACAGAACCGCTGATTGTGGAGAGAATGGGCGCAGTCACCTCGTACTTGGCAGAACTGCAATGCTTTTATTTTGTAAAGGTGTGACCTTTGAGTAGCTGCCGAGTCACTGAAGAAATGACAGCGCTTCAGTCTTCTTCAAACTTGTGAGAACGGTCAGTGGTGTGAGTTTACATTTAGTTGTGCATCTGAAACGGGCTCTAGAGAGTCAGCCAGCAGCCCCATCACATGTTCCAGTGAGTCGCTCAATGGCAAATTTCAAGAAAGTTTTCAAACAAAAGCATCGGCGACTTTTTCAAAAAACATGGTGTAATCAAGGTTTCTTGCAGTAAAAGCCAAACAGTGACAGAGCTGCTGTGAGACTGTTGACTGGACTGGTTAGACTGTATGTGGGACAACAGGAAGTCTGTAGGTGCTGATGTTCATCTAGTTGTCTTGACATTCTCTCTGTGCTTCCACAAATCCATTCAAATCAATTCTTATTAACTTGCTTGTTGTCGTTGTACGAGTAAAAGAACAGGCAATATAAGGTCCTAATGTGGTGATGTAGGCTGGGGCCTGACTGGAGATTAGATATATAGATACTTCATTTATCTCAAACTGGGAAATTCAGGTGTTAAAAAAAAGGGGGGGGGGGGGTAAGGGTTCGGGGTTTAGGGTTGGGGAGCACAAGTGATGTAATGTGTAATGTGTGTCGTCTGCCACCAGGAGGGATTATTGGCGACTTGACATCTCTTAACATCTGTCAGATGAGCCAGAATTATGTGAAAACGTCGACCATCTTCATTCCCTAAATTAAAGAAAGCATGATGAGTTCCAAATGAGTGCTCTATCCTCTTTGCACTGAACTACTACAATGGACAATGCACCGTGCATGGCGCCGTAATCTAATGTGGTCTTCATGGACATTTATTAAATCCGATCATTTGCCTCGGATGGCTACGGGGTGGCCACGGCCCCCTCGCCCTTCCCCTCAGTGGTGCCAGCGGTGCAGCCCTGAGCATCTCTTTGGTAAATTAAAAGAAATCTGCTCATTTCTGTTCCATGCGGGGTTTTTTTCCCTTCCCTCATCCGTTCTAACCTTAATTTGTCTCCTTCTCTTCCGAGGACCGGTGTCCAGCCGCATCATTAATGCATGCCAGCATGTCTTTCTGTAAATACCATTAGTACCATTTGGGCGAGGGTCTAAATGGAATTTCTGTATCTTTATGTACTAGGTGCTCTTCTGTAGGTTAGACTGCAGGTTAGCTACAGGTCACCTGGTCAGCCGACTGATGTTGGTAAACTTCCGTATGAAGGACAAACCACCTTAGTCTTGTCTCCAGAGATCTTATAAGAGCTTTGTTGCAGAGGTTGTCTCTAATCAAATGCTCCAGTTTTCCTTTCACACTGACTTGTCAAAGCTTGTTGTATATTTCTTGCAGATCTCTTTTTTTTCACGGTGGTTTTATTTTCAAATGGTTCAAGTGAAGAAGGACCCCGAGCATGGGGACACTTAAACATTTATACTTGAGCGATACCTGAGGAACGCCCCTGGGAGGTGCTTCATGCTGAACTCCTAGGGTGTGGATTCAAAGTGGTTTGTCTGCTGCAGGAGATTTGGCTCCGACCCACACCTATGAGCGTGCAGGGTCCCATATTCAGGTGGGGGGCTGGAAGGTCTAGACATGGCCAAGTTCAATAACAAAAGGACCTGGTCTGTTGATGGGGTGCCCCACAAAGCTGAACCTCTAGGCATCACAAAGACATCTGAATGAACAATTCTGAATTGTCATTTACATGTGGACATGATAAAGGGGCTGAGATTCCCATTACAAGACTGACTTCAGGGACAGAATGCTTAACCTGGCTCTGCCAGTGAAAGCAAGCAAAGTCGATAATATTTGACATGAATAACACCAGCTGTGTGAAGCATTCACACTTACACACGTTCAAAGGTTTCCTTATTTTTGAAGGAAAATGACAACTTTTTTCAATGAAGTTAACTTTGTATTGATGTATAATGCAGGACGGGAGACTGAGACAATGAGACCGTCTCCTGAGTGAGCACTCCTGGCCACAGTCCCCCCAGTCGGGCTGACCTGTGAAACGTGTGCCCTTGATCAACATCCAGCCTCCATTGTGCTGCAGAGCAAAAAGCCCCCGGGGCAGGCAGACCTCTGTACTTTCACAACTCATCTGCATTCAAAGCTGAGTTCTGCTCCAGCACTGAGGAAACACTTTCAATGTTTAAACAGAGGTATGAATATTTAAATACACAGAAAAAAGCACATTTTAAATTATCTTGGTTGTCTGAGGCCATGAGTCAGGTCACTGTGTTTTCATATATATATATACAGATGTACATGTAAGGGCATCCTGATTCATTCATTTATCTTGGACCCAAAGAGCATTATCTGCTGATTACATGTGCAGATATGTTTCTGTTTCTACCCCTTCTACATCTTGCACATCCAGTAGTGTCATCATTTTTTGCACAATTTAAATATCTTTCTTGTGTATTTATAGAAACTCGGTCTATATTGCTATTTGTATTGTAATTTTTATTTATTTATTTTTGACGAGCAGCGTGGACGGCAGAGTCAGAATTTCATTGGTGACAGTAAGCCCTTTGAATCGATTTCCCTGATGCTATAATGAAGCTGTTGCACCAGGATCGTCGCTCACGTTTGCCGTGTGTGTGTGTGTGTGTGTGTGTGTGTGTGTGTGTGTGTGTGTGTGTGTGTGTGTGTGTGTGTGTGTGTGTGTGTGTGTGTGTGTGTGTGTGTGTGTGTGTGTGTGTGTGTGTGTGTGTGTGTGTGTGTGTGTGTGTGTGTGTGTGTGTGTGTGTGTCCCTCCTCCTCAGGGACAGCTAATCAGCTCCGCCCCACCTGACTAGCAGCCGTGCAGAGACTCACTGTGTCCAAGTGGTTCATCCTCTGTGGCCAATTCACCTGCTGCTGCTTTGTAGCGATTCCTTGTGCTTGTGTTTTTTCCCGGGCTAATCTTGTTTCCCTTCTTAGTTCTCGAATTCAACAGTACTTCAGAAACATCTGACTTCTCTGCGTGTGCTCTCATGTTTCAGGCGTATTGACACGTTGTCCACTATGTTTGATACCATTTGACCTCATCTCAACAATAACAGCACTGCAGGGTGCACAGTGTGGCAGAGGAGAGGGTGGACCTTTGTTCTTTCAAGTGATTAATGAAGCCTTCTGCAGTCAGTGAACATCTGGTTATTATCTGGACATCGAGGACAGATGCCTCCTCATAGTATTTCAATTAAGTTAATCACGTGCTCCCTGGGTTCTGTACTTTAACT
Organism: Pseudorhombus dupliciocellatus; assembly: GCA_016785235.1. Taxonomy (NCBI): domain Eukaryota; kingdom Metazoa; phylum Chordata; class Actinopteri; order Pleuronectiformes; family Paralichthyidae; genus Pseudorhombus; species Pseudorhombus dupliciocellatus. Next base: position 361,447 of record JAFBJW010000182.1, read on the forward strand.
TAAATGCTCCAATATGTCGGTTTGTTTTTATGAGCCCAGTATTTCTGTTTGAGTTTCTTAAATTCCCTTTCTCTCTAAGTAAGTAAGTAATATTATTCCTTCATCGCAGCAGTGTTGGCCTCATTTATTTTGAGAGCATCCGTCTGAGTCTTTCTGAATTTCATGTTGGATTGTTTGGTTTTTAAAAGCAGGTGAAAAAACATCTGTGACATTCAAACTGTTTACATATTGTTAAGGTGATCGGGATACTGTGGATGTTCCGCCCCCTAATTCTGATTTGTTCCAGATAACAACAACAGCAAATCCAGCTCCAGAGAAGAGAAGTACAATCCTTTCCTCTGGGGTGTTACTGCCACTAGATATAAAATAGGATCGTCCTTTAATCGTCCCACAACACAAAATGACATAAGACACATGAACCATAACAAATATATATTCAAGTAAGAAAAACAATACTTTTTAAAATGTTTTATTATCATCATTATTATTTTTGTTTGACATATGTTTTTCCACCAAGGCCAGTTCTCATCAGTCCTTGCGGGAAAGTAAATGTGTGACAACATTTACATTTACATCATCGTACCTGCAAGAAGATGCAATATTTTGAAGGTAAAAACCACAAAGGGACTCAGCATCTGTAAGAGCATCGGTGAGTTTCTTTCACGCTGGTCTGAAAGGTTTACAACAAACTTCTTGAATCACTCTGATGCCAGAGGCTTTGTGCCGCTCCGCTCAGTGCACAGCAACGCCGCCGAACACGTCCTCACAAGGATCGCTGTGTTTTTAATATAAATGTGTTTGTTGCTTTCGGAGGAAATGGGCTGAATCTGAATCCGTGTCGAGTACTTGTCACATTTGTACATTAACAAATAATACTAACCCTAACTAATATGTGACATGCTTGCAGCAGGTGTCACTCCCTTTTGGTTTTTATCCAACCATATAAAAGATATGGTGTTTCCTTATCTTTACAAAGATTCACACGCCTTCGTACAGAGCGCTTGGAATGCTAATACAAACATGGTGCCAGGAGGAAAACATGAACCTGTTTGAACGTCACAACCTACATTTTGCTGACAAATGCATAAAGGATTGATGCAACATTACAGGCGAAACTCAGAAAGATAAAAGCTGTGAAGTTTGACTGTGTCTGATCAGTTGTTCTTAGAGTGAGTTCTTGTCGTTGGGGAGTGTGTTTGCTTCTGTTCTTGAGATAATTTTCGTCCAAGCTGATTAGTTAGTGATTCGTGATTCACTGGCAGTGTCATGCTAAATGCACCAGCCGCTCTCAGTGCACTCTGTGCAGCAAGAGCAGAGCATGCAGAGCAATTACACACTTTTGTGGAAAGGAAGCTAAATGAGTTCACGGTCGGATAAATGAAATGAAAGCAGCTGAACGTCTGTGTGTGTGTGTGTGTACGTGTAGTTTCATCTCCAATCAATTTGAGGAGTTTCAGCAGAGCCACTACCCAAAGATCCGTACTCTGGTTTCCTGCTTTCTGAACAGGATGAGGAAACAGGAAGCAAAGTGGGCAGGGCCTATCAAAATAAAGGACTAGTTCATAGTTTTCAAATGGCTGTTCTTGAGATAATTCTTGAGATCATTACTGTCACCATTATTCTGGGAGCAGACAGGCAGGTTTCTCTGGTCATACTTCCTTAGAACTATTGGCAGAAATGTCATGTAGAATAATCCACATGTTTTTTTTCACTATAGTTTGTTTCATCTAAATAGCATCAATTAATTTTCTTGACCCTGTTATATTTAAATACTTTATATTTACCTCATGGGTGAGGTGAGGAGTGTTCAGCTGCAACATGCAACTCCAGAATTCTACATACTGTACCTTTAAGTCCAGTACTATTCACTCCCACTGTGCTGGTCTCCAGTGCACGTCGGCTTCCGTATTTTATGTCACGTTTCTGTGGCTATTAATCAAACTGTTCCTTCAAAGTAAGAGAGCAACATTCAGTTTAGTAGGATGACAGAAATATATGGTCACTTTTAAGCATTTCAAATCCATCTTTTATTCAGTGGTGTTTAGAGGGGATGAAGAGCGCAGGCCAATAAAGAGGAGACCTATTGATCCAAAGCTTTCAGAATACACTGTGTGGTTTGCTAAAGACTGTGAGTGCAGGTACTGGCCCCCGGCTCTCCTCTGGGTCCTACGACTGGAAACTGATCCCAGAGCACAGCCGTGTGTATGTGCTCTGTGCCCAAATACCCCAGTCGGTCTGTGTCAGGTTGTGATTGGATGTGACCTCTTACCGAATACTTTTTAGAACTGAGGAACGTTCATTGATTTCTGTGTCCGTCGTGTTATTAGTTTGGCTCATATACTGTACACACATCAGCAGATGAAATGTGCCTCTCTGTGTTTTTGTAGTTTTTTTGTCAGCTGTTGAAAAAGATAGATTTGAGGCTCTTACTTGATGTCTGTTTTAATTTGCTTTACTGCCACAACTTGGCTTGTTTGGCTCTGGCTCCCTCCAGTGGCTCTGGAGGAGAAGGCAGCTCCAAGTGGTGTTTAGTGCAGATTGATGAAATGTGAGTTACTGAAGTCTCTCACTGCGTTATGTAGCAAAATTTAAAATAAATAAGGCCAAATATTATATTCTGGTTAAGGCAAGACACAAAACGCATCAGTGAATAATGAAACTTTAGTTTTTATGCTGTAATTCAGATCAATCAAACGAGTGTGTTCTTCAATAATCAAAATTAAGTTTATTAGTCAGTCAGTACAAAGAGAACAGAAAATGCAATCCAGGTTCAGAACTTTAGATGCATTTAGAATCATAATTGGCATCAAAGCAGTTCAGTTACGATCACGAGCCTTTTTACTTTGTGAAATTCTAACATATTAGTTCCCTCCAGGAGTAAGTGCTTGGCAGCTGTTTCTGTTCTTTCGTTGGACCAGCAGGCACAGCGGTTACCAGTTAAACATGATCACTGAACACCAGTCTGTGGTGTCAGCGGGGTGGCGGTTTGTGGCGGCGGCGGCTGCTGACCCGCGTCCACAGGCTGCGGGCCGTCTGGGCGATGGTCACCCTGCGGGGCAGGCGCAGGCTCCTCAGAGGCTCCCTGATGCACGCCAGCACCCCGGGCTCGCTGGCCCGCCCCAGGTGCTCGTGGGAGATGTAGTTGATTCTCCTCAGCTGCTTGCTGTAGTAGTTCCTGAGCTCGCTCAGTTCCTGCGCCGCAGTGTCGGAGATGACCGAGGTCCGGGATGGAGAGCCGGGCACGCCGCTGCCGCTGGCTATCCTCCTCGCTCTCTGAGGGGTGGTGCATTTCCGTTTGGAACAGGATTTGACTGGATGTGACGAAGTTGTCTGACTCTCACTGGCACCTGCATTTTCTACTATGTTGATTTCTACATCGACCTCAACTGCGTGCGGAGACGCTTCCTGTCCGTGTGCGGCTGGTTTCTGCTTCCTGGAGAGGTTCCTCTGTTCTTTTAGCACTTTCTGTTTGGGCTGTGGGGAGCAGCTGCTGTCCATTTCCAGGAGGTCAAAGGTTAAATCCACCTCCTCTCTGTTTGCTTTACCAGCTGACGTGTCCTGTAACCATGGAAACCGTCGTCAGAAAAGAGAAGCGTTTGAAACTTGGTTGTGGAATCATCAGCATGTGACAGTGTGTAATGTCCTGAAGCAGCATGGAGCGACCATGGACACAGTTCAGCGTGATGAAACGTTAGTGAGGGTTAGCATGTGCGGACAGGCTTGGACAGTTCCAGTGCTGAAAGTTGAGCGACCACATTAACGTGGCTGCATCACAAGGCTGTTACTCTCAACCTGCAGTAAAAGTCAAGTTTTTTTTCCAAATACTTTTTGAAAACAATTCAAAAAAGGAATTCAGGTTTGTTGTGCCAGCAATGTTTCCATGGCCCAAGCCTGCTGAGAACCAGTGACTTTGGTGTGTTCTGACAAACGTGCAGTCAATGCTTCCTGCAGGAAATGCATGAATGCAGCAAATAACAATTTGGTGTCAGTAAATGCTGGTACGTACGTACGCTGACATCAGAAGTCAAATGACATAACTTTTGTTCCTAAGAGTAAAACAAAGGTCTGAGAAACAAAACAAATTTGTGTCTGATACGTTCCGATACAGGTTCTAGTAGCAGCAGCCGCACAAGGAAAAAGTGCCTGAACACATCATTAGATGATATCATGCTTATTCATCCTCAAGTCGTGAAGCTTTCCAAATCATGGACGGCCAAAGCCAAGAGAAGCAGTGAACAGAGAAGAGTAGGATGGACTGTACTTTGTCAGGGACTAGGGACGGGCTGTCCTGGTTTTCTTGGACACGGGGCCATCTCCAGCACTTTGACCTGATCTCTTTCCCTCTTTGGCTTTGCCCTGGACTCTGGCAGCTTTTACCTGCAGGTCATCGACAGCAGTCTTTACCTGAGAGGGTTCACAGCTACACAGCAGACGGTGGACGCTACGGGGGAGGACACTGGACACTCGGGTCAGGACAGGGATGTCGGCATCTCCCCGCGATTTCACTGTTTGAGCTGAGGACAGAGGTCAGACAATCCTGACCTCAGCTCCATCTCTCTACAGAAGTTTCCCTCCAGTATTTACTGCAGTAAAATATACTGGCTGTAAATGTAAGGGAGTAGTGACACCAGTGGGATCATGATCTGCGATGGTTCATCTATGGTGACTACAGTTAGAAGACTAATGATCATAATTAGCAGCGTCAGACTTACCTCTGGAGTTTTTCGAAAACATTTTAAAGAGCGTAAGAGAAAGGACTAGAAGGAGAACGTGAGGAGAGAGGGTTCACAAAGAGAACACAAACTACTGGAGGATACGAATAATGATCACATAAATGAACAAACACAGGAGATCAACATCTACTGGAGTTTAGAGTATAGAAACAGTGTATGCTGACTGTTAAACTCAGGTTAAGATTTCACGTCACTTTGCTAAAGCAGCCACTGCACGAGAAAACACCTTTTACCACCACAGTCATCTGAACGTGTTTATGTCTGAATGAGGTTGACACGTCAGGGTGGTTTTATAAATGTGATTATTTCTGTGTCACTAACTATTAGTTTGAATCCTAAGCTCTGTTTGTTCTCAATGAGGTCCGAGGTCTGTAAGCACTGAAGCTTGGTGGCACACAATAGGAACTGTAATCGCACAGTCGAGGGAGATGCCGACGTCTGGGGCCCGACTGAACTCACCACCGCGCATTCAGACCCTGCTGCCCTCATCTTCACGCTGAGCGCATGGGTCGGGTTCTTCAGCAGAGCAGCTCTGGGGCCCAGCTTCAGGTAGAAGTAGGTGGTGTAGGGTGTGAAGCTGAAGTCCTCTCTGAGCCAAAGAGCAGACAGGGAAGAGTCAGCACACGGTGGCAGAGACACACAGCGTCTTCACTGGCTGCCGTGAGGTCACCTGAGGTATCCCTGCAGCAGCAGCTGCACAATAACAGCCTCAACCTGCAGCCGCGGCAGCGCAGTGGTCTGGATCATCTTCCTGCGCTTGGCGGGGCCTTTTCCCATCCAGGCCTCCACCAGCTTCAGAGGCGTCAGCTTCTCGTCCGCGGACGCTGCCAGTTCCAGTATCTGCACCACCTGCCGGGCATGCTGGGTAATGTCCACAGTCGAGAAGTCTGCCAGAGTGGAGATGAGATGATAAGCTGAGTCTTGAGCTTGGTGCTCGTGAGTAAGCTGGAACTTCAAACACAGCACGCGCACCTGTAGTGTGTCGGCACGTGTCGCACATGTCGTCACAGCCTGCGTCGTCCCACACCTCATCGAAATGAACAGCCATGAGAGACCGCCGACATCTTCAGACAGAGTTCAGGTGTCCCATTAAACAGCTCTTAGTCTGGTGTGCACTCAGCTTCAAGTGTGTGTGTTACCTGTCCACATTGTGGCAGTAGCTGACCATCTGCAGCAGCTTCTGTTGGCCCACGTTCTCCATCACCACCATGGTACTGACCCTGAAGATGTCGGAGAAACCAAAGTAGACGATGCAGTCTGCGGGTTGGCCGTCTCGACCTGCACACAGAGCAAAGACGTTTCTGTCAGCACACACCCAGTGCTTCTCAACGTCTTTGAGGTCCTGGACCCACTGTATGTTTTGGACCCTGATCATTTACTTTCACGGGCCCCTTGCAGTTCCATCATGGACCACTAGGGGTCCACAAACCTGTGGAGGAGCTGTGTCTCTACCTGCTCGTCCACTCTCCTGGTAGTAGTTCTCGATGGACTTGCTGATTGTGTGGTGGATGACAAACCTGACGTCAGGTTTGTCGATGCCCATGCCAAAAGCTACTGTGGCTACGATCACCTGGAGGACGACACAGTTCAGCTGTTTTAAACGTGAAATCCAGCAACTGGGAAGCCATGACCCAGCTGCTTGCATGTCCTGGTTGGGAGAGTCCAGTGTTTTCTCACCATGGCACAAATGACAAAGTCAAAGTTGGCCCAGTTCTTATAGAAGCAGAACTAGGAGTGTCACTACCCAATACCCTGATTTTGTTGGTGCTCCACTTCCTGTGAACCCGGGACTTATCGTCAGGGTTCATGTTGGCGTGGTACGGGGAGGCCGCGATGTCCCGCTTCTGCAGTTCACATGACACAGATTCCGCATCCTTCTGAGAAAACACGTACACGATCCCTGTGGAACACACACACGTCTTAGCATCTGTGTAGTCTTTACAAGTGGCTGATCCGAATGCTTAAAATGTCCAATAGTTTCCATGGTAACAAGGGTCCATCAGTATTATGCTTGGTAAGTGAAAGAGATTTAAATCCATTGTTAGAAACTATCAGACAAGGCTCTGTATTATCTGAGTGTTGAGTACACGGCATCTTACCCGACTGGTCCTCGTATCTGGTCTTGATCAGAGAGGCAATGTCACTCATCGCCGTCTCGTTATCACACGCTTTGACACGAACCTGAGGACGCAAACTGTCTGTTAGAGTCGTCGTTCTGTTTTAAAGTTTAAAGGATCAAAGGCTTTGTAAAACCAGCTCATTTTTTTACATAAGCAGCTGAAGGAGTGTTTGTGTGTGTGTGTGTGTGTGTGTGTGTGTGTGTGTGTTTGGGGGGGGCTGCCACCTCATAGTACAGATTGGTTCGGTTGAAGGAGGCGCTGAGCGTGATTGGCTGCTTCACACACAGGATCTTCTCGCAGTCCTTGAGGACGCTGCTGGTTGCCGTGGCAGTGAGGCCGATCAGGGGCACGTTGGGGAACTGCCTCTTCAGTATGCCCAGCAGTTTATAATCTACAGCAAAGATGGACAATTAGTGCCATTCTCTCTTCTAGAAAAAGACGTAGGTTGTGTTCATCTGCCGTCACCTGGTCTGAAGTCGTGGCCCCACTGGCTGCAGCAGTGCACCTCGTCCACAGTGATCCGACTCAACAGGTTCGCCTTGTAGGCTTTCTCCAAACGAGACATGAGCAGCTTGCTCTTGGCGATCTTCTCCGGTGTCACATACACCAGCTTGAACGGGGCCTTCACATCCGTCATTCCGGCCATGACAGTCTTAACATGCTCCTTTGAAATATTAGAACATGTTCCACGTGAACGTGGTCATTTAAAAAACACATGAATTCACACGTTGGTGATTTCAGCTTCCTGAGTGAAGATGTTGACATGCAGTAACCACTTCTGTCCACTTGGGGGCATTGGATTCAAGTTGTAAACTCAACATCCCATCAGCTTTGAGATTATGCAGAACAGTTGCCTATTTATAATAATAATAAATGAGAAACTTTCATTTTATTCTGTTATGACTAATTCTCAATGTGGAATGAAAATGTGAACAGTAAATGTTTGGACTGGAAGGGCAGTGGAAGCCGTTACCTTGCTGCTGGATGCGTTCAGCATGGCTGCTGCCACACCCACTGAGTTCAGGAACATGACCTGGTCCTCCATGAGGGACACCAGGGGCGTGACAACCAGGGTAAAACCTGGAAGACACACACATGATCAGAAAGATCTTGTGAACGCTGAAGTGTGTGTGCGTGCGTGCGCGCGCCCACCCTCAGAGCAGACTGCAGGAAGCTGGTAGCAGAGGCTTTTTCCTCTTCCTGTTGGCATCACCAGGAAGAGGTCTCGGCCTGACAGAGTCACATTGATGGCCCTGAGCTGCAGCGGTCTGAACGTGGAGAGGTGGAATGACTCCTTTAGCTGCTGCTCCACTGCTTTGGACCATGGGAAATCTAAGACGTGTGAAGAGACAGAGGTCAACACACAAACTTGACTGAATCCATTTCCACTGCAGACAAAAGTTGCTTTGACGTGAACACGACCTGAGCCATCGTAACGCCGCATCTCCTCTTTGCTCAGAGCAGGCTGAGCTCCGGACGACCCGTTAGAGGTGGAGGATGACGACGCGGCGCCACAGGCCTCCTCCAGCTGCTGCAGCAACTTGTTCTTGCGAGAAGTCAGGCTGGCCTGCTTCTGCAGGAGTTCGGAGATCTGCAGCTCCACACACTCCAGCTCGGCCTCCACCGAGTCCAGCTCCACCTGGATATCTGGAGGACAAACACACGCGGTCAGCCGGCGTGGCCTGGTTTCTGCAGAATCCAGATTATATCAGGTACAATCAAACTCACAAGATGAGTGGAATTTCAAAAAGTGCTTCAGACTGTGACATCAGTATCTTAGTTTCACAGGGCGGTGAAGTTGTCTGGCTGCTCATGTTGGCAGCGTGAACATGATGGATGCTGTCAGGCCTCTGAGGCTGACACCTCCTCAGCTAATGAGCTCTTTCTCTTCCTGCCTCCCCCAGAGGCCCATTGGGGCTGTGGCACAGTCATCAGCTGTTTGTCCCTGTCATTGTCAGCCTTCTCTATTTCCTCTTGGAACTGTTTCATGAGGTTTAGCTCATTTCTCATGTGATTGTAGGAAAATAACTCTGGGTTGAACAGACTTACCAGTACTACTGTTCCTGCCGTCCATGATTCTCGCTTGACGAGATGCGATTCCCTGTGAGACGGTTCACAACATGCAGTGCCTATTTATCATCAGTTATAAAGAAACAAGCCAACGTGTGAGTCAGGGTTAGCATTGGGAGCTAACACTCCACTGCATTGCATTCAGCAACTCGATGAAAGTGGAAGTAGAAGTAGACAGAGGTGGAGCTGGTGGAGTTGGGGTCAGCAGTGAACACCACCATGGAAGCTTCCCTCCGCAGACGGTTAGTCCACCACAGCAGCTCTGACTGCGACCCAGCACTCGTCACACAACTTAGGGCAGCTCACCTGCGGCTCCTCACCGTTAGCTGTTAGCTGTTAGCTTGTCGAGGCACCGTCAGATCGAGCCTGGAGCATGGCGTTCTCTGTGTCCCTCGAGTTTCACTTTCTCTTCTCGAACACGATTCAATGAGAGGATCCGCCCCCGTCCACTGTGAGCGACAACTCTGGTGCAGACCCTGTCCCTTTCGGTTGCTATGGACACAGAACCAAACTGAGCCGCTGGGAGAGTCCCCTTTATTTGTCTGAGGGAACAGGACACGAGCGGCTGTGCCCTGCACATTGCTTGCCAGGCTGCCCACATCCACTATTCCTCTCCCTGCAGATGTGAAGAGACTTTGTTTTCCACATCTGCCTCTAAAGAGTTTCATATTTGGAGAGAATAGTGTCGACAATGTGATATAACCAACCAAATCCGAGTAAGAACTAAATCTTGTTCTTTCTCCGGGCGCGTCGTTGTTGCCTGACAGACCAAACTCTGGACCAAACTACCCCCATTGGCACTGTGATGCATTCAAGACACGTGAAAGATAAACAAATGAATTAACCATGAACCGAGAGTTGTTTTTAAGTGACTGTTCACATCACATGCCGCTGCTGTGCTACTATATTATCTGCTAGTCGAGGACATGAAACATGTCCACGCTTGTTTCACACTCTCTGGAGCTTTGAACAAACAGTTTTGACTGAACACAACAATGGAGCTGTGCCGTTGAACGCAGCACCGCTCTGTGCCGGAAGACGACACCGCGAGAAGGTGTGTTTCCGGAAGACGTGGCTGTTGCTGCAGTGGCAGCTGTCGAGGCGGATTCCTCCACCAGCAGCCCCAGTCACACTCTGCCTGCCCGGCCTCAAGATGATTTCGCTAACGGACTCGCAAAGTAAGAGCCTGGCTCTGTGGCCGCCATGACTGGCCCAGCGGCTAACTGGCAGTTAGCTCGCACTGCTAGGAGAGTTAGCTTTCCTCAAGCTGGCACAGCTAACAGCTAACAGCTAACACCGAATAAACACTGCCACGTGTTGTCAACAGTGTTTCCTTATATATATAATTCCACACATTACAAGCACAGAGACCAACGTGTTCAGACCCGCTAGTAAATAGTTTTTACAAACTATTACAGTAATGGAGACATTTTGTCCTGAATGTGTCACGACTCTGTCAGATGGAACTGTTTAACACTCCTGTGTGTGTGTGTGTGTGTGTGTGTGTGTGTGTGTGTGTTCTGCAGAGATTGGAATGGGACTGACAGGCTTCGGCGTGTTCTTCCTCTTCTTCGGGATGATCCTGTTCTTCGACAAAGCGCTGCTGGCCATCGGAAACGTGAGTGATGTTGTCTCCATCCTAATCCTGTGACCATGAGAAATCGGCAGGTGCCCCCCCCCCCCTCCCCGTGTCACCTTGTTGTGCAGACTCTCCATTGCTGTTTACATTATGTTTACATTAGTATTCACGCCAAAGATCCACAGAGCCAGCCTTTGCTTTGGCACATATCCACAGTCTCCTGGTACTTTCCTCCCGTTGACCACCCATGATGTTCTTCTGAGGGCACTGTTACTTGGAGTATTTGCCTCCATAAGTTTGCCCAGGTCCACTTCCTGTCTTGTGATTCAGATAGAGGGCAGGATTGTGAATTGTCTTTTACGTCTCAAAAACAACTGTTATTCATCAAATGAGTTGAGGTTGTTTTGTGGTCAGCTCTTTTTTCAATGTTCTATTTTTCATAGAAGCTGGCTACTATTAAATGTCCGTCCCCCGTCTTAATTTTTCTTGTGACTGGGGACTCAGTAAACATGAAAGTTTGCAGCTCCAAAGACACAGAACTCAGCCTCCATCTAATTTTGTGCCGCCTTTCCTCTTCTCCCCACAGATCCTCTTTGTTGCTGGACTTGCCTTCGTCATTGGGCTGGAGAGGACCTTCCGCTTCTTCTTCCAGAAGCACAAGATGAAGGCGACCAGTTTCTTCCTGGGGGGTGTGCTTGTGGTGCTGATTGGTTGGCCCATCGTCGGGGTTGTGCTGGAGATCTATGGCTTCTTTCTGTTGTTCAGGTGAGAGCAAACAAAGGAGGCTGGAGCTGAGAGTCCAAATGTGTTCGAATTACCAACAACCTCTCTCTCTCTCTCGCTCTCTCTCTCTCTCTCGCTCCTTTGCTTTGATGGCATCTAGGGGTTTCTTCCCAGTTGTAGTGGGCTTCATCAGGAGAATACCTGTCCTGGGCTCCATCCTAAACCTGCCGTTTATCAGTGCAGTGAGTATCAGCTGCTGCTGGGTCTAAATGCAGCATGGCTCTTTCTCTTGTTCATTCATCACTTCAAACAGCACAGATGATGTAGCTGATTAAGAGTTTACAGTATTTCAACATGACAAAGGAAGTCCACTCACTGGGATCTGTTTCTGTTAAACACAGCATAGATACATTCCTGCCATGCTGCTTTGAGGTTAAAGTTTCTGAGTGTGTTTGCTTTAAAGCCTTCGTAAGGCTCGAGGACCATCAGCAGTCGTGTTCAGTCATGGCCCATTAAAACAACCAGGCACTCATCAAGAATATTTAACTGTGTTTAGCCAGCGGCTCCATTTTATTAACCATTGTTACATTAACCTGGATCAATTGATTTGATTTTAAAGACACACACCACAGATATTACAGGGATTCTAAAAATAAAATTAAATAAAATGTAAACTAAACAAAGTTACAAGGAAGGATAGATGCAGAACGCTGGAACCTGTACTGTGTGGAAACTAAGTGACAGTGAGCAAGCTTAGTTTATTATTAGTTATTAGTTATTAATAATTAAAGCTCACAACAAATCATGTCTGTTTTTGCCAGGAGCTTTATTCTGAAGGAGAAAGGTCCAAAGCAGAAGAGTAATGACAAAAGCGGCATTTGCACATCAGTAAATGCACATTAGAACATAAACTGAACAAAAAGAAGAACTAGTTCAATAAATTGCCCACATAATATTAATGTGGGTGGGAGAGAGATCACAGGAGGACCTCCAGGGGCCACAGAGGCCACCTGGTGGCCACCTAGTGGCCATACCGTGTATTGGCCAACGTGGCCTCTGGTCCGTTCCTGCTCTTATCTGACAATCTCTTCTGTGTGTCTAAAATGATGTGCGTTCTTAATGCTTCCCTAGTTTTGATATCTCACAGAATTTTACAATTCAGTTTTTGACAGCCACACCGTCAGCACGGGCTGCTCTTTTCTTGCACGGGAGTCCCTTTTCACTTTTTTTTTAAATGACAGTCAGTCTCAGCTGTCAATGTTGTTGTTACTTCAAATAATCCAAACCTCCAACAATCAGAGACATTTTAACTGACACAAATAATGTTAAGGAAAAAACTGACATGTATTTTACCTTTTTACTTCTTACAGCATGTTTGTTGTAGAAACTCAAGTCTCTAGTCTTTAAAACGTGATTTAATCCAAAACAGTACTTTGATATATTTTTTTACAGAATATTATAGAGATATGTACTTTTTTCAGTTTTCTAAATGTCATGTCATGTCACGCCAACAAAACTATGTTCACTTGTGGTGTGTCTCTTAAAAATGCTCGCTGCATGGCTTCCATTAGCGGCGGAGGCAGATCAGACTGTCCCTGAAATGTCTTTCTTGAAAATAATCCAGATGACCGAAAAGGCTTCTCTCTTCTCTTTCAGTACGTGGACAAAGCTGGCGAGAGCAACACCATGGTATAACGGTGACCTTTTGTACCCTCTGGGGGCCTGTTTTCTAAAGCAACACAATCTCCCATCGGGCTGATTTCAAACAGCTAAGGTTATTTTCCTCCGGCAGGCAAAGACTGCTCTCTGTCTTGTCTGTTATTTCCCTGGTCAGCGCACCGCCGCGCCAGTTTGATGGAGTTACTGAGGTGACTGTAGTAAATATTTCAAACGCCACTGATCTCATCACATCGCCGATGGCGAGATAATGGAGGATAGAGGGTTTCCTCAAAGATTCAGTGACTCTGTCTACGTGACAAACGGAGGAGCGGGCCGACGGCTCTCCATGTTATAATTATTCTGTGCCTCTGCTTTAACTGTTTGGACAAGTCTTCAACTGTGGGCTCTATTTTAACGACCTGGACGCACGGTCTAAAAATGTCTCTGCTACGTCCAAATTGACTTTTGCTTGTTTTCCAAGGCAAAGGGTTAAACTCTTAATGTTTGTGTTGTGGTTGTTACAGGAAATAAATCAAAGTGCCATCTTCCGTTTGCTTTAAATAGCAGATGCACTTGCCTCTGCCTCTCTACCCACAATGCACCTGGCAGCCCCTCTTTTTGGGCACTCACACACGTGCACCTGGAAATGTTGCTTGTGAAAATAGAGCCCTGTGTCTCTTTGAATACCACATGTGGCTACTGTAACGTGTCCTCTCTGTCATTGGTATAAATTATTGAAATGATGTTTGCTTGACTTCATGTGTTGTACGGTGCAATGGGATCCAGTTACCCCCGTGGGCTTCTGTATACGTTTACACAGTGTGTTGGGTTCAGTGACATCTGGTGGTGCAGCTGGATCATCCTCATCTCAAAATCGTCTTCATGTAAATCTTACACACTGGACTTCCTGCAGCCCCTCGTCTATCCCTGCAGAATGTGCAAGGATGACAGGTCACTGTAGGACAGTTTACCCTTAGTCCTGTTCATGTGTAAGCTCAGGGCGACCTGGCACTGACTGACATTCACAAGTGTAGAAACATTATGGTTGAGTTGACCTGTTCATTGTTTTGTTCCAGAAAGGCAGAGAAAAAAAATCACATAGCAGAGAAGAACAGAACGTCAACATACAGGTTCTATGGCTGAAGTTGAATATTTCACGAATAACATGCTTTATGCAGAATGATGTTCAGTGAAATCCACACAGGCTGTGTGACACCCTCAGAGGCCCTGGACTCATCCCATTCATTACTGCTCCGTTCTGCTTCACTGCGCAAGGTGCAAACACGTCAATACCCCCACGGGGGGGGGGGCAGCTGTTTTAATTCAGAAATATTTACAGTGCCTCCAGAATTGATCGGTTCATTCATTCCCTCCTCTCATCATCAAATTGGCTTGACCTATAGCTGCTGGCATCATGAGGGAGCACGCGGGACCAAGGCCCCCCCCAGGATATAAATACCGAGGGGGAGAGAGAGAGAGTCACTCTGATCCTCCCTCGGCCTCCCCTCTGCACACCACACAGCACCTCCGCGACAATGAGGGTAAGTACAACATGTTGGAGTTGTGTTACTTTTTAAAAAACAGAAAAATATCATTCCATGTTTTGATTTGATCTGAACCCTGCAGGAATAGACAAAGTCATCTTGCTGTATTAGGGTGAAAATAGTTTATTTTTCATTTTATGTGTTTTAAACGTGTCAAAGTGAATCCAGGGATTGAAGGCCGTTCTGTGCGTAAAGGGTTCGTCATTTCCTCTGCTGTGAATCAGAGCTGTTCTTCTCCCGCAGGGTTTGAGGACCTTCACACCGACGTGTGTTCTCGCCCTTTTGCTGCTGGCGACGTTTGTCCGGCAGTCGTGGGGCGCCCCAAAGGTAACCCGCCTTATCCCCTCATAGACCACCGCTGTTAGTGATGTCATCACTTGAAAAGAACCACTAATGTCAGAAAACGTTTTGTTCTGTGAATTCAAGGGCTCCTTCCAACGCAGAAACTGGAGCCCGCAGGCCATGTTGTACCTGAAAGGCACACGTATGCATTTCTCTGTCATTACCTGTGTGCGTCATGTGGTGTAATATGACCAGGTTTTTTGTTTTCTGTCTGTCAAGGTCACGCTCATATTCAGTACACACTCTGACGTGGCTACTGTTGATTTCTGCCTTTGTCATCTGTTGAACTGACTACTACACAGTCTGACATTGCTGGACTTTCATTTTTAACTAACAGAGGGACGCAGGTTCATCTCAGAGGACCGGAAAGAAGGCGACATCTATGACACGTTACACTTGGGTACGACACGTTTACTCAACAGTTTCCATCATGGTGATACGAAACTTCCAGAGTCTTTCTGGAGACAGCTTTGATCATTTGTCCATGAAGTGTCACGTGTCATCAAAGTGCGTGTGTGTTCCCTGTCAGAGACACGCAGTCAGGACGCAGAGAAGCTGAGCGTGGACCAGGCGGCCGCGGTCCTGCTCCACTTCCTGCAGCAGGCCAGGGAGGCAGGTGAGAGTTTGGCCCAAATGAATTGTCCTTAATTATGGATTATTTAAATTTAAAAAGCTTTTGAAAATGTCTTTATGAATAAAAATAATATTATTGACACCGACACTGACACGCTGATATTTAAGGCGGGGTGATCTTTTATCGACGTTTATGAAGATGATGAAAGATTCTTTGCTGTGGTTCTGTCTAAAGATTTGCATTTTTATTCCATGTCCATTTTCTCTCTCTCTGTAGCAGATGAAACCCCAGACGAGGTGTATTTCCAGGAGCTGCCGGTGTGGAAGAGAGAATACTTCTGATAACTTTTCCAATGTTTGTAAAACTGCCAGAAAGTGTTCGGCTCAGCTGGGTTTATGTAAATAGGAATTCTGTGTTTGAAATGTGTTGTTTTAATAAAGGGGATTTCAGAGTTGAGCTCTATGCCGTTTGAACACGACCTCCTGATCCGGCACATAAAAGTTTTCATATTTTATCATTTTAAGAACGCTTCCTTCTGTACAGTTAACAAAGAACAGGGGTCAGGGTTGGAACTTGTGGAAGCCATTTTTTATTTGAAGCGGTTTCAAAGGAAAATATAATCTGGGTATTGAACTATAACCAAACTGTTCTGCATAATGACGCTGAGAGGCAACGATTAAACTCAACTTCAATTTTCACAGTTTTTAAAAACTTCCACTGCAATACTTGGATGTAGTTGAGAGTTTTGTGGGGACCTTGCAGCAGAAAAAGTAGAAGTACAGTCTGTACCGGGTACTTTTACTGCAGCAGGGAAGAACATGGATTCAGTGCAGTGAGAGCGTCTCAGTCACTGGTGCCCTTCAGCCAAGGGAGATCTGATGTTCATCCGGTCCCTCTCCGCCTCCTGGTCTTCATCATAGGACTCGTCACCGTCGTCCTCCGCGTCACTGTGGTGGGGGGTGGAGTGGAGGGAGGCTGAGGGAGAGGGGGGCACCGAGAAGGGGCGGGGGTACCGGAAGCCCTCTGTCTGTGGAGGCAGAAACAGACTGTCATTCCTTCCTATTTCTATCATTAGTTCTTATTTCTACCTTTTTCCAACCCCTTTTACCGCTTCCTCTCATGTGCTCACTGTGTAAGGAATCAGAGCAGGAAGGAGCAGGTCTGATTAGAACCAAAGGGTTCGACCTCACCACCGCTGTCATTCAACCAAATGTTGCTCTGTCAGTTAGGGCCTGACAAACGTGGACACCGTGCACCCGGACAGGGAGCGAGGCTGTGCAGCAGCTGTAAAAACATGACGTCAACCTGCTGGTAGGAGCTGTGCACGCTCTCCGTGAGGAGAGGGTGGTTCAGTCCAGTTGGGTTCGTGAGGGTGTCACTAAAGGCTAAAGGCTAATAGCCATGAATGGGTCTGGGTGTCTGCGTCCCTTTGCAAATCTTCTCCACCCTACCTTCAGAGCGGCGCCGGCCTCCATGTTGAACTTCTCTGGGAACGCTCTGCTCAGGGCCATGTGGCGGGCGTGTATGTAGAACTGTCAATCACAGGTCAGCAGAGGTGGGCATCAGTGACGTCGCACGTGAGCTTCATACCCGATAAATGTAAAAAAACAGGCTCACGCGGCCCAGGTATCTCCAGTCCAGCAGATCAGACAGCCGCTCCGTGCGGTTCCGCTGGATGATGCGCTGACGCCGCGACTGCTGGCAGAAACTGAACATGAACTGAGTGAGCTGGTTACAGGAGTCATCTGCCGACCGGAACCGCCGGTCCATAATGTAGACCCCTGTGAGAGAGAGAGACAGCGTCAGCCCCTGTGTGTGTGTGTGTGTGTGTGTGTGAGTGTGTCCGTACCGTAGGCAGAGGGGTCTGACACATGCTCCTCCATGAAACAGCCGAAGCCTGACAGGTTGGTGGTCACGCTGGGGATGCCCATCACTGTGCATTCACCTGCAACACAAGGCCCGGCTGGTAGAGCTGCACGTCACGGCTTTTTCAAGCCATTTTTTTCTCAGTCTTCAAATTTATTCGATGTGTTGGGTTTTTGTTTTTGTAAATCAGTCAGTTAAAAAGAAATTGGCACCTTCATCGATAAGTAAAAATCGAATGTGCTGAATTCCATATGTGACAAATTCTGCCACACCATATCAAATATAACATGATTTTTGAGCCATTATGAGCTGATTTAAATTCTACGTGGGTGTGTGTGTGTAACAGGCTGCCATGTGACACTAAAGGCTACCAGGTGTGTAGCCCCATGGCTCATAGTAGGAGGGGAACACCCCAAGGTGACAGCCACGGACAAAGTCCTCGTAGTCCATGGGCAGCAGGGGACTGGTGGACGACAGGAACTCAGGGTGGAAGATTAACTGAAAGGAAAAGAGACAACAGGGTGGATGGGGTTTTCCCAGAGGATCCATCCCAATGTTCTGTTGACCTTTTGACCGTGTGACGCCCCCCCCCCCCCCCCCCCCCCCCCCCCCCCCCACCCCCTCTCCCCCCCCCCCCCCATCTTCCTCTGCACAGTTTCATTATCACTTTGTTCCAAACATTTCATGACTTGATCGACATTATATTCAGTGAGTTCAAGATTTATTTTAAGATGGACAGAAATCCTTCCTGGTTTATCTGCAGTGACAATTCGATCGTCACTATATTTCACAAGGAGGAACTTAATTAGGTTTATTTTCATTAGTTAGTTCTATTAGTTTTGTTAAAGCAAGCAGCCCTGGTTTACATCTTTTCACAATAAAAGCTCTGCAAATCAAATATTTATGTGAAGCAATGCAGCAACAAAACAAGAAATGTGCTTTTACTTTGAAGAGAAACATTTTTGCGTTTTTCTGTGGCCAGCTCTTCACCAAATGCTTTCCACTCTAAGGCCAATGTGCACGTGTACACATACACACACAGTATGAGCCGCCTACCTTGACACGGTCGTTCCTGGCGTTGAAGAGGCCGATGCGCCGTATGTTGGACAGGATGGGGTCCGTGGAGTCCTCCAGCATGTTGTGTGTGGTGACGGGGGGAAGGGTCTGTCGCTGCAGCAGAGAGCGGGAAAACGGCGGCTGTTACAAACCTGGTGGTGATGTCACCGCATAGGTTAGCCTCTGGGCTAATGATGCTAGTCAATTAATCCATCAGCGCAACGTGTTCCCAGGGCCTGAGGGACGCTGGTGGAGAATCTGCTCGTGCCTGAAGCAGAATGAGTGTTTCACTCACTAGAATTCCAGGTGTCTCAGCGTTATGTGATTTTACTGCCATTTCATTTCAGAGTAAAGTAAAGGTTTGTCCCATTTAATGAGGCAATTCCTTTAAAGAAATTAAAGAGGAACAATTGCTCCTCTCTACTTCATTACCTTCCTTTAATTTTCCACTAAATGGCTAAAAAACCTTGAGATAAATACACCCCATTTACCATCATTATTAGATTATTATTATTTTATAGATTTCAGTGTCTGAACTACATAAGTTGTGACAACGATAGCTTCATCTTACCAGGTTATGATGCGATTATAAGAACTACCTTTGTTTGACCTGTATAAACAATTTCCAAAAAATACAACAACAATATCATGTTTGAAGGAAAAAAGCCTCTGTTTCTAAAATGTGAATCACTGTGAAATGCTGTGATGATTCACAGGAGGACTGGTGGTGTGTGTGTGTGTGTGTGTGGGGGGGCCTCTTATCCATCAACCCCCCGCTCGTCAATACCACTCACGCTTTCCCAACACCGAACTATTGACTTTGGCATGAATTCATTTAATTGAGAAAGACCTTTGTGTACAGGGTGTAACATACATCACGCCGGAGCCCTAAAGCTATCGATGGTCAGCTCATCAACCGGACCCCCTGCCCCTCCCCAAGGGACATGTCTCATCCATTCATAGAAGCCAACCACAAATACGTGTGTGTGTCAAAATACCTAAAGTAAATGTACATTATTCATACTTTAAATCCTAAAATAATAAGAATGATGACGTAACCAAAGCCTTCAGTTTTTTTTCCTAGTTTAGAGGCATTGGCGTTTCCAGTACCTGAGTGGCATAGATGGCTCTCTTCATCATGCTGAAGTCGTCTCGGTCCAGGATGGAGTTCATGTCGGGGATCGCACCTCTGACAACACGTCATCGGGCGTTTTCTTAGTGACATCATACATCATCAACGAAGCTGTGGCTCTGCGCGCAGCGTTCATGTCCTTACTTTAAAAGTGCTTCGTACAGCTTTTTCCCAAACTTCTCTTTCACGGTGTGAGCTGTGTCCCTGCAAGAAACAAAGGGGAAAACTGTGGCCGTGAGGCTTTAGGTGTGAGGTGATCGTGCCTCCCTGGCCTCTGACGTACCACAGCTGTTTGCGGATCGCCTGCCCCTTCAGGGACTCGACGTTGAAGTTGTTGGTTTTGGCTGGCATGATGAAGAAAACCACCACCGTCACGTCGCTTCTGTGGACCTGCAGAGAGTGTGAAGAGAGACAGGACAGGAACGTGTTGGCCACACAGCGCAGTACTGAAAGTACTGAACTGAAGGACCTCACCCGCAGCAGGTAGTTGAGTCTGGACAGGGACTCGAGAAAAATATCAGCGCCCTTGTTGGAGAACTCATAGCGTCCAGCGATGAAGAAGAAGAGGGTTTTGTCCAGATTGAAGTCCAAATGACTGGACAGCATATAGTCCATAAATGTGATGGAATTCTGGTCACAACTACACAAATAACAAAGTAACTCACCCATAAAAGTGGCCTCTGACGAACTCCTGTATGCGGGCTTTGCCGGTGGAGTGCAGGTTTTGAAACTCGTGCATGGCTGAGAATTTCTTCACGTTGAGCCCGTTCGGGGTCACCACATCTGAACCATCAGCACAGGGGGGGGGTGTTAATGACGGGCGCACAGCTCAAACCATTCATTAGTCTGTCCCGAGGGGGGCGGCTAACGGCCCCGCCCACCTGGCCTGCGGTGCAGAATGCTGTTGGCCTCCACCGCCGTGATCTCGGACACTGTGGTGAAGACGTGAGCGCAGTGGACCGCGGCTCTCTCCAGGCAGTAGCGATGGTAGATCTGTCTCTCCCCTGCCTCCCTGTCAATGTTGAACTGCAATGCACACGCACACACGCCTGACCCTAAGTCAACATTTGAACAGTCAGATTTAACACTTCCACAACAACAAGTTGAAGAAACACGTGGAAGAAAAACAGGTCGATAAATAATTCAGTGGCTTTGTTAAATGCGATTGAGCATTGATACGACCCCTGGCTGGACGGATGATTGATGGACAGGCGGCTTGTCCAGGTGTCCATTCAGAGACACGCTGACATTTGGACAGTGAGCAACACGCTGACCCTGTCAGAGTCACTAATGATGCTCTGAGCGGAAAATGTGAAAATGAACCTGCTGTGTGGGGGGGGGGCATAGTTTTCCAGTTTTCATTGAACCAATAGTGGTTGAAACTGTGGTCTTATCTTGGTGCGTTTTCGGTCAGATAACAATCCCGGAGTGTCTCCAGCTTGTCCTCTCTCTTTCGTTGCACATTCTGTTTTGTTTTGCATACCCTGTTTTAGTATTTAACTTGTATTTAACTGTAAATAGGTACGCCTTTTATCCTTACTTGTTTTTTTTTTTTAACTTACTTAAACTGATTCTTCTTTCACTGAGCTGCTGTGAATGTGTGTTTCCCCCATGGGGGGGGATTAAAAACGTTCTATTCTATTCTATTCTATTCTCACCTTGTCCAGGTTGTTATAGAAGTCGGTATTGCCAGCGCACAGGTAGCGGCCCAGCAGCGTGGCGTGCGTCGTGAACACCGTGGCTACGGGAATCTTACGCGAGCGGGACAGAATGAGCCCGGGTCCCGCCTGCCACTCGTGGAAATGGCTGATAACATGTGGACTGTCTCCAAGGTTGTCTGTGAGCTGGAGACAACAGTGGTTAGAGGACACGAGCTCGGGAGCAGGGTGCTGATCACACACACACACACACCAGCTGACCTCTTGGAAGAACCAGGCCACCAGGGAGCCCAGGATGAGCGAGTCATTGGCCTCTCGGTCGTTGTAGGGCAGGCCGATGCGGCAGGTCTGCCACAGGTCCCCCTTCCACCGGTCCAAGTTCCAGGCAGCGGAGCCGATGTCAAACAGGATGACGTAGGGGCTGCCGTCGATCAGCCAGCGGCCGAAGTGAACCTGACGACAGAAGAACTCGTTTCAATTCTCTGTGAGGAGGAAAACTGCAGAACTCAAGTCTGTGTTGCGTTCACTGAAGGAAGCTCAATGAAGGACAAATAATCACTGTTTCAAACGGAACAAAATAAGTCCTGCTTATCCACACCTAGGAGACTTTCTCTTTTTTCCACCCCACGCTTTGTTTTGACTCACACAGACGAAAGTCTTGCTCTTTGTTGGGACTGTTGGGTTTCTCTATCATTATGTAATGCCTTCAGATCAGGAGAAATCAGCGCTGTGCCTGGTGCGTGGCTGCCGCCTAGTGGTTAGTGATGTGTGAGGTCTCTTCAGTGACTTGGTTCAGACGGTAGGAAAGAAACATTGATGCTGAAAACAACGTAAATGGCTAACATTCATACTCCACGTATCAATCAGGATCATTGCAATTATTATTATTATGAATGGTGGCACACCTGTAGTAATTGTTTGTGTTTTTAATTTGTATACACCCACACACCTGGCAGTGGTTCTGGATGAGTGCATCCATGGCCTTCCTGATGGCGGGCCTGGGCGGCTCACAGGCCTCCACCTGGGTCTGGAAGGTTTGCTCGGAGTACGGGCCCATCATGTAGTAGTTCTCCCCCCATTCATCGGCCGTGATCTTCGCCTTGGTCTGGATCACGGTGTAGATTCCTCCGACTGCAGGGCCACACAAATCACACGTCTTCAGATGTTCCATCTCCGTGTACCAGTGAGGGTCAAAGGTCACCAAATGTTAGTACAAAGCATCAGCAATGGCGTCAGACTGTCTTCAAACGTTGACAGAAATGATCAGTGAACGCAATCCTGCCTTGGTCGTTGCTCTCGTTACATTTTCTGTAAACAGGTGGGGTTTGTCTACCCAAACAATTTCTGAAATAATTGTTTGGGCTGTGTCATTTTAAAAAGGTTAAGGGGTCTGAAACAGAAACATTTTTTCTCATTCTATTTCTCCAGTCAGTAAAAAAAAAAAAAAATCAGATTTGATTTTTTTCATGCTCTCACAAATTCCAGATTTTACTGCTACGTCCATCAAGCCAACAACTGGCTTGAACAAACAATTACA
The DNA here is from genome assembly GCA_016785235.1 of Pseudorhombus dupliciocellatus. NCBI lineage: Eukaryota > Metazoa > Chordata > Actinopteri > Pleuronectiformes > Paralichthyidae > Pseudorhombus > Pseudorhombus dupliciocellatus. The sequence continues at coordinate 384,040 of JAFBJW010000182.1, forward strand.
AATGACAGCTTTAGGTGTGTTAACAACAAATATCCACCTGTTTGTTGTCAGTGACTCGTCAGAATCCTTTATCTTGGAACACGTGGAAGTGTTTGGACCAGACTTGGCAACTGCGAGACAAATATTGGTATGAAACAGCAGTGGCTGTTCTGAGCTCACAGTGACGTCTAGACTGCATCAGAGAGTGTGGTTATATAATGACCAGAAGCTCTCAGCTGGTCTGTGAAACATGTCACAGTTGGCGACTGAACAAGAAGGAGGAATTTTGTGTAAATTGTAAAAATGTGGCTGTCCCATAGACTAACAGACAGATCAAAGGTCAGGCTGTGCTTGTGACCTTTCGAGATGTGTAGCTATATCTACCAACGATCAGTTTGGATACGGATTCTAAACATTAGCTTAAAATTAAGCAGAAAAACAGTGATGTAGTTCTGGAGCGTGCGTTCATCAGTTTTCTTCTTGAGCCTTTGATGAGCCAGCGTCAAAGCCTCTTTCATGACTTATCTGCAGCTTAATGTTTAACCCCCCACATGGAGGAGACCGAGTCCACTTTCACAGATTTCAATATTTGCTCTTTGAGGGGCAAAGAGTCACTTTTACACCAAATATTATCGACACACCTTTATCCTGTAGCACAGGTTTTGCTTTCAGTGAATGAATCCTGCATATTCATGTTTTCTTTCTTCAACAAAATCAAGGCCCCACTTGGAGGATTTGAAATTTGAAGCAGGCTGTGAAATAAACATCAGGACATGAGGAAGAGTCACAGGCGTCCGGTCAGACTCACTTTTGTTGGTGACCTCCCAGGACACCTCGAAGAGCAGCAGCTCCTCCACAGGCAGCTCCTCGTCTTCCCAGGACGGCAGCACCCCGCTCAGGGACGTCATGGACAACGAGCGAGACAGTGGCATCATTGGACTCAAGGAGGAATGACAGCAGCGTGGCAGCAAGTGACGGTCCTGAGCTCGGCAGGGATGGTCCACCAGGTCACAGCAGCACGCCTCCTGACGCTCACACACACACACACACACACACGGGGGGGGAACTGAAAGGGATTGGGAAACCCAGTCTCCTATTTACTGGGACTGAGCTACTGTGAAGTAAATTGTTGCCATGTATCCATCTTGTACCTAAGCAGCACTTATGCAGTACTTGGTACTTCAGTCATTTTATAGTTTCCTTTTCCATGGACTAGTGCAAAATAAGTATAGTAACTTTGTATTATTTAATTGTCATAAAAAGTAACTGTAACAGTTGAGTTTAAAAATCAGTCAATAAGATGGGAATCAAACCCAATAAGAAAAACAAATACCACTTAGTTGAGGTTAAAAGGAAAATGATCATGAAGGACCCCTGACCACAGGGGGCGTGTTCTCGAGTGGACTGATAACGGCCGATGACGCGATTAAGATTATCGGCCATTTCATTGTATCTGACCTGTGTCTGACCACAGAGGCCACTCCTCCGAGACCCCTCTCTGACTCCTCCCCCTGCACCCAGAGAAACCACAACAGAAACTACTGCACTGTGCACATGACATTTTATTTTTGCTTCATCTAGGAAATCTACAGTTGAATGACCAGCGTGACATCAATTAACTGTGGAAACTGCAGAGGCTTCAGTTTTCGAAGACGCTTCAGACGCTTCTTCCATTTTCTTTCCAAACACAGTTTCCATGATACAGGCATTAAACTGACGAAGGAGAGAACAGAGCAGGAGAAGTGAAACCACACAGTAATATAAAGGGTCAGGGTCAGGGGTCAGGGGTCAGACCTCACCTGCTTGTTCATGAAGGCGTAGATCAGCGGGTTGTAGACACAAGAGCTCTTGGAGAAAAAGGCCGGGATGGTGACGAAGCGATAGTCTTTGTCTGTGTCTGGAGAGTGAGCGAAGTAAAGAGCGGCGAGGGCGTAAGGACCGTAACAGGCGACAAAGGACCCGACCATGACCACGATCATCCTCGATACTTCCCTCTCTGCCTTCTGAGTCGAGGCCGACTCGGTCTGCTGAGCTGCCACCTGTACACGATAAGAGGCAGCGTCGGTTCACCCTCGAATTGACGGCTGGGGTTGAACGCCCTGCTTCATCTGCAGAGGTCGGTCGGTTAGCTGGTTAGTTGGCTGGACTCACCGCTCTCAGGGAGCTCAGTAACTGAGAGTAGGAGAAGATGATGATGCTGAGTGGGAGGATGAAGCACGTCACCATCAGGAAGTAGGTGTAGCTGCTGCAGTGGAACTCCTGGTTGTGTGTGTACCAGTCAGGGCCACAGGAGCAGCCCAGACCTTCAGGGATGTACCTGAGCTCACACACACACACACACACACTCAGGGCTTCATGTTATACACAGCACTTCAGACGACACCTCCCTGTCGTACCTGCTCCACCCAAAGAAAGGGGGGGCGGCACAGCTGATCCCCACGAACCAGGTGAAGGCCACAGCGGCTGCTGCGTGACGACTGGCGAATTTAAAGGCTCCGAAGGGTTTGCAGATGACCAGGTACCTTTCAAAGGACAGAACCGCCAAAGACCACGCCGTGACCAGACCTGCAGAGGAAACACCACGTGAACACCAGTCCAGAGCACGTGACCGTGACGTTGCACCTGTACCTGCTGTGGAGCCCATGGCGGCTTCCATCGCACACAGAGTGGCGCCCAGGAAGTAGTAGCCCTTCACGGTGGCCGCAAACACCTGGCTCACGGAGAAGACCAGGAAGATGAGTCCTGCCAAGCAGATGTTGACGAGGATGTAGTTGAGAGGCACTCGGAGCTTCTTGTACTTGAGCGTCACGAGAAGAACAATGGAATTTAGCGGCGTGCCGGCAAACAGCACGGAGCCCATGAAGATGGTCTGCAGGTGAAAGGCCCATGGAGGAGCCAGGTGATGCTGCGGCCCGTCGAAGGGACTCACGCTGGACACGTTCTCGTACAGGTGGAAGTGTTTCCCCATCGTGACCCGGGCTCTGGAGCTGGGACCGGCCCGGCCTCCTTATAAACCCTCAGAACTTGATCTGCAGGTGCAGCTGCAGGGTTCCCATACATCTCACCTCGAGGTTAATCTGATTGGAAGCCGAGGAGCCGCTGTCCAAACACGCAGGGATCAGCCAGAGCGACCACGATCAAGCCAGCACACGGTGGACCATTAAGCCCATTAACAAACCCGCTGTCTGAACCCGTTCCACCATTTCACCCACAACGTTTATTCAAAAAAAAACAAACGTTTGAGATCATTTACCTCAGTTTGTAACATTTGAAAACATTTCAATCTCAAAAAGAAGTCGTTGTGTACGAAGCAGCAGCAGATCATGATCAGATGCTAACCATGCTAATCATGCTAACCCCGGAGGAACAGATTGGAAGCTTCCGTCACGTTTAATCCGGATGTTGCAGATTTAATCCGGATGTGAACGTCAGATTTACCTGAGCAGGTTTTATTCTAAATGGGACTGAACAGACTTTCTTTGTCCGTCTTCCGTAATCCTTCAGAAACATCAGATAAGACTGAGATTAAATCCAGTAACCTGCAGATTATTAACTTTAACCCTTTAACCTCGTCTAATCTGGGCTTTGACCTGGTCTGCAACAAACTCCGTTAAACTGAGCCAGGTAAACACACCTCCTTTAAAAGGCTCCTGCACTCCTCTTCTCCTCTGCTCCTCTGCTCCTGCACTCCTCTACTTCTCTGCTCCTCTGCTCCTGCACTCCTCTACTCTTCTACTCTCTGCTCCTGCACTCCTCTACTCCTCTGCTCCTCTGCTCCTGCACTCCTCTACTCCTGCACTCCTCTGTTCCTGCACTCCTCTACTCTTCTGCTCCTGCACTCCTCTACTCTTCTACTCCTCTGCCCCTGCACTCCTCTACTCCTGCACTCCTCTGCTCCTACCCTCCTCTGCTCCTCCACACCTCCGCTCCTGCACTCCTCTGCTCCTCCACACCTCTGCTCCTGCACTACTCCGCTCCTCTACTCCTCTGCTCCTGCACTACTCCGCTCCTCTACTCCTCTGCTCCTGCACTACTCCGCTCCTCCGCTCCTCTACTCCTCTGCTCCTCCACTCCTCTGCTCCTGCACTCTAGGTATCAGGTGATCATTTAGTTGAGGCAACTGGACTTCATTCATTCATAACCCTTTAACCTCGTCTAATCTGGGCTTTGACCTGGTCTGCAACAAACTCCGTTAAACTGAGCCAGGTAAACACACCTCCTTTAAAAGGCTCCTGCACTCCTCTTCTCCTCTGCTCCTCTGCTCCTGCACTCCTCTACTTCTCTGCTCCTCTGCTCCTGCACTCCTCAACTCCTCTACTCCTGCACTCCTCTGTTCCTGCACACCTCTACTCTTCTACTCCTCTGCTCCTGCACTCCTCTACTCTTCTACTCCTCTGCCCCTGCACTCCTCTACTCCTCTGCTCCTGCACTCCTCTGCTCCTCCACACCTCCGCTCCTGCACTCCTCTGCTCCTCCACACCTCTGCTCCTGCACTACGCGCTCCTCCGCCCCTCCACTCCTCTGCTCCTGCACTACTCCGCTCCTCTACTCCTCTGCTCCTGCACTACTCCGCTCCTCCACTCCTCTGCTCCTGCACTCTAGGTATCAGGTGATCATTTAGTTGAGGCAACTGGAATTCATTCTTGGTGTTGAACAACACCAAGACCTGGATGGATGAGGATCTCCACAGACGTATGAACCCTCTAGGGATTTGGCTGATGGAGTGAAGGACACATGTTGATGGCATGTCCTCACAGCTGGGGCTGTACCATAACCACGCTGTGACTGCAGGGAGCATGGGTATGGTACGACCTCAGTTTGGGGGGATGTTCTCTCTGAAGAGGTCAGGAGGTCATCCTGGGGACACACTAGGTCTGTTACCGTGGCAATGTTCTGTTCTGACCCTACTCTCAGAGTCTCCAGCACACGAGGACAATGGGACGATGGGAATCGACCTGCTGATGTTCTGTCCTCTGGTGGTTTCGCCCCTTAAGGTTTTTCTTCAGAAGCTGGTTTGTGTTAGACTTTTGTTTATGTGGTATGATATATCGGGTTACTTTAGTTTACAAACTATTCCTACACAGAGTGAGTACTGCACCATCATGTAGATCCTAGTCACGTGAATGATTGTCAAATAAACGTTAAGAACAGAACCGTCTCTGGTTTATTTATTTAACTGTGTGTCTAAAACAGAGTTTAACACGTGCATTCATCCGAACTTCCCGCAGCGATGGAGGTTTTATTAGACCGGACAACTGAGCGAGGTCCTCCCGCGGAACGAACGTTCCCGTCCGTGTTTCCCATCGGGAGCCAGTCGCGGTTGCACGCGGGAAGCCAGTGCGAGATGGCGGTCGATTCTCAGGCCGTGTAGGACTCTCTCAGATCCGCCGTGTAGCTTTAATTTCTGCCTTATCTCATCCCGCCTCTGAGCCGAGATATGGAGGGGGGCAAACCGAACCTGACCCTGGTCTACCAGGCGGTCCAAGCCCTGTACCACGACCCGGACCCCGCCGGGAAGGAGCGAGCCTCGGTGTGGCTCGGGGAGCTCCAAAGATCGGTAAGAAAATGGGAGAGCCCGGGGGACCGGCGGGCGGAGGGCGGATGGGTTCTGGTGTGCCGGGTCCGGACCCGGGTCTGAATGTTGACCCGCTTTGCAAACACCCGGAGAAGTGCGCAGTCTCAGAGGAGCCGCAGCTCCCCGCTAGCATCACAGCTAAGCTAAGCTAGTTAAATGAATGGATGAAAACGCAAAGCTTTAGCTTCGTGTTAGCATGGTTAGCTGTGTGCTGACAGACACAGACACACACACGCACATGCTGTGGCGTGCACGAATTTAATGGCCCAGTTCTCTGCAACTGCTCCGCGTTCCAGGTTCTGTCGGGCCCGGTGAGCTAGCTCCGTTAGCATGTTAGCCTGGCTGCTGCGGTGAAGTTTACTCTCTGACGTCATGTAACCGCTTATATCAAGTCTTGAGCAGAGCGGATGTTGGCCTATCTCCAGTGAAGAGAGTCCAACCTGTCAATCAATTTCACGCAGTCAAGATACAAGTACAATTAGTCATTAATTTATTCATATTATGACAGGAGCTCTGACGTCACACTCTGTTTTAATGACTGAGAGTAAAGTGAGACTTCAGGGCGGAGCTCAGAGTATAAAAAGACCAGTGTGTGTGTGTGTGTGTGTTGATTTCGTGAGTGATGATGATGATGATGATGTCGGCTCATGAATCCGGCTCGTACGCAGAACGATGAAAGCTGTAATGACATCACTTCCTGTCAGATGTACGCGTGGGAGATCTCAGACCAGCTGCTGCAGCTCAAACAGGACGTGGAGTCGTGTTACTTTGCCGCCCAGACGATGAAGATGAAGATCCAGACATCCTTCTATGAGCTTCCTCCTGAGACCCACAATGCCCTGCGAGACTCGCTGCTGACCCACATCCAGAACCTCAAAGATCTGTCGCCCATCATCGTCACACAGGTAACTCCCTGAAGGAAACACGGGCGTTCCACGCGTGTGGGTTAGGAGGCTGATCAATAACAGTGATCTGTTTTCTGTCAGCTGGCCTTGGCCATCGCAGACCTCGCTCTTCAGATGGCGTCTTGGAAAGGATGCGTTCACACGCTCATAGAAAAGTAAGAACTGACATCACTTTAACCTCTTACGAACAGGAAGTGAGGACTGTAGACAGGAAATACCAACAGTTGATGCACTGAGCTGACTGATCTTTGTCCTCAGTGCGGAGCGAAGGACAGTCTGACTCACCTGTCTCTGCCTCCTCTCAGGTACAACAGTGACATCAGCTCCATGCCCTTCCTGGTGGAGATCCTCACTGTGCTTCCAGAGGAGGTTCACAGCCGATCCCTACGAATTGGAGCCAATCGTAGGACAGAGATCATCGAGGATCTAGCTTATTACTCCAGCACCGTGGTCACTCTGCTGGTCTGTGTCACTCTAAACGTTTGTCTCTTGGTTCTTACACATGAGGACAAAGAACATCCATCAGATGACACATACACAGGCTCTGTCACATTTGTATTTATTTTCTTCATCAACCCCTGAAAAAGAATCCTGGGTTTCATCTGCAGTGAAATGATTTGATTCTTCTTCATGGTCACGGTACCTTTTCTTTTGGGTTAGACCATATTTGGAAAATCTAACCTCAGTTCGATGTCAACATTTGAACGACTCATAAATGACATTGGATCCTGTTTGGAACAAGAAGCAGCTCCGTCACTTCAACTAAACTTGGCTGTGGAGCCCTTTGGCGTCACGGCTGACCGATGAAGTCAGTCTTGAGCAATAAAGTGCAGAAATCTGTAGAAAGTAACTCGGCCATTGAGGCTGTCTTTGGTTCTACTGTTACCTGATGTTACACTGCACTTCTGTTGGTCCTGGGGTCAGGGTGTGGTGCCCTCTGAGGGTTGTGCATGATTGTTTGCTTAAAGGTTGGCCGTAGTTTCTCCAGACTGTTGCCGAGGGTCAGTAGCAGAGGAGGTGACATCTTGTTAAAGCCTCTGAGACAGGTTGTGGTTTGAGAAAATGGGGACAGGACGTTTTTGTGTTTGACGCTCTTTGTATTTTCAGACGTCGTGTGTGGAGAAGACGGGCGACAATGAGAAGATGCTGATCAAAGTGTTCCGTTGCCTCGGCAGCTGGTTCAACCTGGGCGTCCTGGACAGTAACTTCATGGCTAACAACCAGCTGCTCATGGTTCTCTTCCAAGTCCTGGTGAGATTCCCTCATTATCGCTTCGTATCAAATGTGACAGAGAGCGGTTGCCGTGACAGCTGTGATGTTTCCACAGCAGAGGGATGAAACCTCCACGAACCTCCACGAGGCGGCGTCCGACTGCGTCTGCTCGGCTCTCTACGCCATAGAAAATGTGGACACTAACATGGCGCTGGCTCTGCAGCTCTTCCAGGGCGTCCTGACCCTGGAGACGGCCTATCACATGGCTGTGGCTCGAGAGGACCTTGACAAGTGAGGCGGTGGAGGAAAAGGCTGGGGATTGTAATTGGTTGCGCTGTCGGCTCCACTTGTTGATTCTTTTGTGTGTGTGTGGACAGAGTGCTGAACTACTGCAGGATCTTCACCGAGCTCTGCGAGACGTTTCTAGAGACGACTGTCAGGAGTCCAGGTCAGGGTATGGGCGACCTGAGGACGCTGGAACTGCTGCTGATCTGTGCAGGACACCCGCAGTACGAGGTACAAGCATGGATTCTGTCCTCAGCGTCTCAAGCGTCCGCAGTAGTTTGACTCTGTTAGCTGTTGATCATTCCGTTCTTCATCGCAGGTGGTGGAGATCTCCTTTAACTTCTGGTACCGTCTGGGAGAACATCTGTACAAAATTAATGACGCAGCGCTTCACACCATCTTCAGACCATACATCCAGAGACTTCTGCACTGCTTGGCTCGACACTGTCAGCTGGATCCAGACCACGTACGAGCACCGTTTCCACTGTGGTCTCACTGGTTTCCTGTGTCAAACCTTGTCTTTGTGATGTGGTGTTGTGTCAACAGGAGGGGATCCCCGAGGACACCGATGATTTTGGAGAGTTCCGGATGAGAGTGTCTGACCTCGTTAAAGACGTCATCTTTCTCGTCGGATCCATGGAGTGTTTTTCTCAGGTAACTTCAGATTCTGGCAAAGTGCACCTCCCCTCACTGCTCCCACCTCGATGCTTAAAATGCGCTCTGAGGTTGTCTGTTTCTGAGTAGTGAGCAGCTCTGGGGAAGCATGGCCCATCGTACGGTCACTGCTGACAACACAGACCCGAGAAAAGCTTTGTAGGCTTCTGAAGCCACGCAGGCAACAGGGCCTCAATGTGTCATTGCAACTAATGTGGAAGGTGAAAGAGTTTGTACTCGTCCTCAGTTATATTCCACGTTAAAAGAGGGGAACCCCCCCTGGGAGGTGACGGAAGCTGTTCTCTTCATCATGGCTGCCATTGCAAAGAGCGTCGATCCGTGAGTATCTGCCCAAAGATTCCCAACGTGGAGCAGGTGTTTGTCACACACAAGCTGAAATCTGTGGTGAACCCTCAGAGAAAACAACCCCACACTGTCGGAGGTGCTGCAGCAGGTGGTTCTGCTTCCGGAAAGCGTCCACGTGGCGGTTCGATACACGAGCATCGAGCTGGTGGGAGAGATGAGCGAGGTCGTAGACAGAAACCCGAGATTCCTGGGTAGGAAGATGAAATGTGAACACCTGTGTCAGGCGTTTGCTACCTTGCGTTTGCTGACCTTCATACGTCCTGTCAGACCCCGTGCTGAGTTACCTGATGAAAGGCCTCAGAGAGAAACCTCTGGCGTCGGCAGCGGCGAAGGCGATCCACAACATCTGCTCGGTGTGCCGAGATCACATGGCTCAGCACTTCCAGGGTCTGCTCGACATCGCTCGCTCCCTTGACTCCTTCGCTCTCTCCACGGAGGCCGCCGTTGGACTGCTCAAAGGTACGTGGCTCCGCCTGTGCAGACGTCATTGGTCAGGGGGCACGTGCACTCACCTGTCTGGTTCACCTGCACAGGTACAGCTCTGGTCCTGGCTCGTCTTCCTCTGGAGAAGATTGCAGAGTGTCTGAGTGACCTCTGCGCTGTTCAGGTCATGGCTCTGAAGAAGGTCTGCGTGTTTTGATGTTGCCGTTTGTCCCAGAATCAAAGCTCTTCCCTAACTTCACTGATCTATGTTCAGCTCTTAGCAGAGGAATCTACAAATGGTAAATCAGCTGATCCCACTGTTTGGCTTGACAGACTGGCTGTTATCTTCAGGTGAGTCCACCTGCCCTCGCTTGATTTGGGATCACAGATCCTGACAACGATAGTTTGTTTTTGTCGTGTCTCCGCAGACACACAAACCCCATCGTAGAGAACGGACAGACTCACCCGTGTCAGAAAGTCATCCAGGAGGTAAACGCCTTAATAGTGTGACTCGGCCGGAGACGACGCGTGTCATGTGACTGAGCTGGCAATGACGCGTGTCATGTGACTCCCCTGCAGATCTGGCCTGTGCTGTCGGACACTCTGAACACGCACCAGGCCGATAACCGAATCGTGGAGCGATGTTGTCGCTGTCTCAGGTTTGCAGTCAGATGTGTTGGGAAAGGCTCCGCCTCCCTGCTGCAGCCTCTCGTCACTCAGGTGAGAGACATCTGTCCTGAGGACTTCTTAGACTTCATGGACGCTGATTTGTGATGGGTGGATTTTCCTCTTTTCTGATTGGCTGTGGTCAGATGGTGAGCGTGTACCAGGTGTATCCACACTCGTGCTTCCTGTACCTGGGCAGCATCCTGGTGGACGAGTACGGCATGGAGGAGGGCTGCCGGCAGGGACTGCTTGACATGCTGCAGGTAAGGATGCACCTGAGCCGCAGCTGAACTGGCCGGCGCCTAGTCTGACTCATGGTGACCAACGCCCCTCCTCCAGGCTCTGTGCATGCCGACCTTCCAGCTGCTGGAGCAGCACAACGGTCTGAGGAATCATCCCGACACCGTGGACGACCTGTTCAGGCTGGCCACCCGGTGAGTGCAGGTCACCTGATGGCTTCCGGTCTGCACGAGGAACGTTGACCCTTCTGACTCGTGTGCGTGTGTGCGCAGATTTGTTCAGCGGAGCCCCGTCACGTTACTCAGCAGCAGCATCATCGTTCACATCATCCAGTGTGCCATTGCTGCCACCTCACTGGACCATCGAGATGCCAACTGCAGCGTCATGAAGTTTGTCCGAGACCTGATTCACACGGGAGTCGCCAACGACGTGAGTCAGCAAAGTGACGTTTCATCCAACTTGCGCTTGACATTGGCAGTGGCATCACACCAAGAGTGTTCTTGTCAACATTTGCAGCACGAGGAAGACTTTGAGGTGAGGAAGCAGCTGATCGCTCAGGCCATGGAGCAACACGGGCAGCAGCTCGTCACGCAGCTCATGCATTCGTGCTGCTTCTGTCTGCCGCCGTACACGCTCCCTGATGTGGCCGAGGTTCTGTGGGAGGTCATGGCGTTTGACAGACCTGTGAGTAAACGGCTGAGCGTGTGCACCTGTGCGACGGCACGTGTGGACCCTGACCTCTGTGGCTCCTGTTGTTTCAGACGTTCTGCCGCTGGTTAGAAAACGCTCTGAAGGGTTTACCAAAGGAGACGTCAGGAGGCGCCGTGACCGTCACGCACAAACAGCTGACTGACTTCCACAAACAGGTCACCAGGTGAGACGTGCAACTTCAACATCAATGACATCAATGACAACAGAAGCCTGAGGCTTGGGTTCGGACCTGAGGACAGAAGCAGCAGAGTTGAAGCTTCTTATTGGCTGGCGGAAAAAACGCGTTACAGTGGCTTGTGTCTTTGTAGTGATGTTTTAATTTCCTTTCCTGTGGATTCACACAGTGCTGAGTTGGTTATCCCAGCATGCATCAGTGTCAGTGTCTTAAGTTTGTGACAGCAACATGCTGAAGATCGGCTGCTGATGTTTCTGTAGTTCGTCTCTCAGTGACTTCAAACTGACTGAGGTTCATCCTCTGGGGGAAACACGCTGCCACAGTCAGTTCATCCCGCGATAAGAAGTCATTCATTAGAGAATGTGTCATTGCATTTTAGAATTTATAACGTGTCCTCTGACGGTGCATGAGACTGACCCTGTGTGTGTGTGTGTTCGTGTGTTCGTGTTCAGTGCTGAGGAGTGTAAACACGTGTGTTGGGCCATCAGAGAGTTCACCCGACTGTTCCGATAGCTGCAGCCTTCACACCTGACCAGGTACCAGCTTCCGCCTGCACCACCCGCTCAAACCATGTGGCCAAGTTACCGACTCACGCTGTTGCTCTGTCCTCAGGTTAAATGTTTTGTTGACCAACGTTCAGAGGTGACGGCAAAAATCTGCGACTGCAGACTCGGACTCGGAGGAAGAGGAGGAAGGTTACATGAGAGACGGGATGAATTTCTCTGACAGAGTGAGGACTGACTGAACAGACTGAGTCCTCCCCCTGACCCCTGACCTCACCTGCAGCAGGTGAAAGAGGGCGGGGCCAGGACTGGGAGGAGTTCACTAAGTGAGCTCATGCTGATCACGCCTGTTGGATCTTGAGGAATTGGAGGACGTGCCTGCTCAACAGTTTTTAAGAGATTTATTTTTGGACTTTGGTCGTGATGTTTTTTTGTCCGTGCCATTGAAAGAGCCAAAAAAAATTCCCATGATGCTCTTGGCTGAGTGGCTGCCTGAGGGGGCGTGATCGGGTGGATTTGGCGTCACCTTTGACATTTTTAACTTTGGTTGAATTTTAGTTGTTTTTCCACAAAGTGAGAGACAGAGAGAGACTGACACCATGACATCATCGGTGATGTAGCCTTGTTGTAAACAATAAACAACTGAAACAACAACCTTCTGTCAACATTTGACTTGTTTGTGTGAAGGACTGGAGGGTTCAGCTGCAGCAGCGACGTCACTCATGATGCGTGCCCTCTGGTGGCAGCTAGTTTGAATGACCTCTGGGTCCAAGTGGAGCGCCTGACCGGAACATGTGACTGCGGCAGCTGCATTCTAGGTAACGACAGTCCTCACTACTGGTAGGACTTAACTAACCTGAGCTAGAGAATCTGACTTCCTTGAGTCATTTTCTGATGATGCTACTGGGTTGAAGTTTCCCCTGAAATCTAATGGTTCATCTTCTGAGGACAATGCATATCAGTGGTAAATGTTTTTCACATTTCAGTTCACAGATGCTTTCTTTCTCGTTGACTTGTAAATGTGACAAATGAATGGAAAAAAAGCTTTATTTATCCATTTATTTCTTTTTTAAGCCAGGAACTGTCATGTCATGTCATTTTCCAACCGCTTATCCGTTACCGGGTCGCGGGGGTAGCACGACTGCACCCAAATCACATTGCACCAGTAAACTGAGACCTCCTGCGGCTGGTGAGCCTACTGGAGGTGGTTCGTTAATCGAAATGTGCGAAATGTTCAATCAAGTAAAAACATGTTTGTGGTCACTGAAGGGGTCAGAGGTCACGTCACTGACCCTGGAGGCGGTGCTCAGGGCCCATTGGGGGTCCAGGGGCCCTGGATGTGCTGACTCTGCAGTAGCTTCTGCAGTTCTTTGAACTGCACCACTGTCTGGTCCTTCACGTCAGGGTTCGAGATCTGGAGTCGGATGCTGTCGGTCGACCAGCTGAGTTCTCCGGAGAACATCTCCGTCAGGATGCGAGCCACAACAGGAACCACCTGAAGACACCAAGTGAAGCGGAACCACGTCAGAGTGTGTGTAACCCCGCATCATGGTTGTTAGGGTGAAGTTCTTCCTCCTCTGACCTGAACAATGATGAGTTTTTTCTCTTTGGGTTTCTTGTCAGGCCAGTCCTCCCCGAAGCAGAAGTAGATGTCGAAGGGTGGAGGGTTGGATGCTTCACCTTTCTGGAACAGGATCAGAGCTGAGAGCAGAACAGTGGTTTTTAGGAAGGAGGCTGGAGGTGAGTCAGTGTCTGACAAGTTGAGACTGGTCACCTTGAAGGAAGTTGTTCAGACTGAAGACCTTGATCTTTTTCTCCCGCTCCAGGGGGTTTGGTGTACTAAGTTCTGCGGTTCCCGGTCCAGACCAGAACACCTTACACTGACACAGGCGGATGGCGTAAATGTCCTGTTCCCAGATCTCCAGGATCAGGCCTCGGTCCATCACGTCCAGCAGGGCCTCGGTGTAGAACCGCTGCTTCTGGTTCTGGATCGCCGACGTCCCGGGGAACAGGACCTGCTGGAGAGTGACAGGTCCAAACAGGTCAACCTGATCCGGGCTTGGCTCCAGATGCCCAGAGTACAGCCGGCAGCCCTGAGGGTTGCTCACGGTCAGGGAGCCCATGATCCGACCCCGGTACTGGAACTTCAGGTCCAGATCTGTTACTGTGGCAAGACAATAGAGTGAACGAGTTACTTTGTGGACCCAAACGGAGGAACCGCTTATGGTTCTGCCACGTGCGGTTCCTCGTGTCCATCTGACAGCTGTTAGATCCTGGTTCTAGACCGGAGGGTTTCAGGGTTAGATCCCGCAGTGCCAACAACATCCACTGCTCTGCCAGACCCAGACTATATAAACCAGACAGGACTGAGGCAGGACCAGGCACAACATCTGGACAGAGACTCCGGACTTGCTGATTGACAGGGTCAGGGTCATCATGGGGAGGTCAAGGACTCACGTGGGACGCTGCTGAGCAGATCGTACTTGCACGGTTGCTGGTTCTGGACCTCTCCGATGCTGCTGGCCTCCATCAGGTCTGACCCAGGGTCACCAGAGGCAGCAGGGGGCTGCAAAGAGTCGTGGAGTGTGGTCGAGGGTCCAGAGGCAAAGTTCTGAGCCGGGGCCTGGAGGTCAGTGGTTACAGGGAGGAGGGGCACCGGGATCACATGACGAGGTCCAAATACCTCATTGGCAGATAGAGTTAATGGATTGAAGGGGGAGGGGTCACTGCCCGTGGGATCTGTGGAGACATGACATCATGCTTTCCCAGCATCACATGGCATCAGAGACCCTGTGGTCTCCATGGAGATGGCGTACTCACTGATGCTGAGCTCCATCAGGTTTGGCATCTGGGAACGAAACGAGTTAATGAACACACAAGCTGACATTTCTAAAATGTGCACACACTGCGTTCTTCACCTCTTCATCGTCGTCGTCATCTAAGCCACCTGCAAAGAGCGACAGATGCACGTCAAGACGCGGAAGAAGTAATGGCGTTGAGGGTTCGGCCACGCCTCTCCTGTGACATCACCTGCACTCGCCGGCTGCTCGCACACCTCGTAGATCTTGTACGGGCGAACCGGCGTCTCTTTGGTTCCGTCGTATTTCAGCTGAAACTCTCGACTCTTGTTCAGGGCACAGCGCAGGTTGGCCTTCCACTTGGCCGGGTCGGGCTCGTCCACGCCTTCCTGGTATTTCCCTGTCTCCAGAGCCCACGCCTGCAAGTCACAGATCAGGGCATGCGCTCAGGTTAACTTGAGTCAGAAAAGAGGAAGTGACATCATCTGTCATGTAACGAGCTTCCTGTTTGTCAAACATGCACACCTTGAAGACCGTGTTTTCGTCCTCAGACGTCGGTGTGTGGCGTGTGGCGTGTTTCCAGGGGATCTGGAAGAGGCGATCTGCGTGTATCCACTGGAGACCAGGAAACCTGCCGCCGTTCACCTGCGCCAGGAGCCAGGGCTTCAGGCGGATCCTCCGAGACTGGACGCTCATGTTGCGGCCTGCAACAAGTATGACGGCTGTTCACTGAGTAACCATGGTAACAGCAACATGCAACCCCCCCCCCCTTGATCGATAAAGTTTAATGCTGTCGGAAGTCATGTGATCGGTCATGTGATCGGTCCACACCACCTCTAGTCTCGGATCCAGCTCAGAGCCCGAGACCGTCGCCAGTGAGCGGAAGTCAATGAGTGTGTGTGTTGGTTCTAATCCAATGAAAAAGTTTTTCTTTCCCCTGGAGCGTAACAAACCTTACAGTGACGTTACACGCAGATCGACAGAATGTAGCTGAGTCTCGAAACAAAACCAACGAAGAGAAGAAGCAAGGGAAGAAGAAACGAGAAGTCCTCGACTGAGACCGAGACCGGACTCACATCCACTTCTTCTTCCTCCGTGAGTCCTTCAAAATAAAAGCCCCGATTGTCACAGGAAACAACAGGAATCATGAACGAGCTGAACTAGTTTTAACAAAAGTTTAAATAAACACGAACTTTAGCTCAAACGCTTTATTGTGAC
The DNA here is from genome assembly GCA_016785235.1 of Pseudorhombus dupliciocellatus. NCBI lineage: Eukaryota > Metazoa > Chordata > Actinopteri > Pleuronectiformes > Paralichthyidae > Pseudorhombus > Pseudorhombus dupliciocellatus. Next base: position 399,750 of record JAFBJW010000182.1, read on the forward strand.
ACTTCTGAGTGACATCATGAGAAAAGTGATGACACATTGTGATAGAATTATTTCTGGTCTGCTAATTGGTCGGCTGTGGCAAGAGGAGGAGCTCCTGCTCCCTCGATAACAGAGCATAAGTGAGTGTGAAATGATGATGACGACAGATGTTGAAGAGCAGAGACTCTGCGAGTGTAAACCCCACGAAAACCCTCTGATGACGAATCACCATGACGACCGAAAGAGGAGGCGTCGTCCACAGCCGGCACCTGACGGGGGAGGGGCTTGATCAAAGTTAGTGTCCACTAGAGTGAGCACGCTCAGACACGCGCGCGCACACACACACACACACACACACACACACACACACATTACCACGTGTGGATGTCTTTCCAGAGAGACTGCCGTGTGGCCTTCAGGGCCGCTCTGTAAACGGCCGCTCTTGACTGATCGAAGCAGCAGAAACAGCAGAGCCGACAACAGCATCACTGCGAGCAGTGCAGCAATTCCTCCGGCCAAGCGAGTGTCCAGCTCTCCGAACATCTGCTGTTCAGTGAAGGCACCATGAGGGACTACAGGCAAGAGTTTGTGTCAGTGAACGCACCACATGCAGTGCATGTCTACTAAACATCAGTGTTCAGACAGTCATGGCGTGGATCTCATGTTGTTGTTGATGTTGATGTCGTTCACCTGCTTGTCCTCTCTGCAGAACTTCCACATCAACTGATGCTGAAGCTTCTTCACCTGACTCTTCATCTCTGGCCAGGACCTGATCCATGAAACATGTCAAACATGGGAACTACTTCACATATGAACCAGGTGACGTGATCAACTTTCAGTTGAAGCTTTGAAGGAACCATTAATGAATGAATAGACAGCGTGTTCCTACCACTGAAGACATACGTGCACACAGCTAACACACATCTTACATGGAAGCATGTGTGTGAAAGGTCGTAACCCAGGGATGCTCACCTGGAGGATGTGACGATCGAAGGCGTGCAGCTGGTCCGTCCTGGCGATCAGTATCCCCATCTGAGTGACATGGTACAGGCTGGACAGTGGATGAAGGGAGTAGCGGATGTTTGGATTCCGGCCCTGTGATTGGACGACAAAGCGTTAGTAATCAGATGTAGTTCGGCTCGTGGGGGGCAGAGGGTGGGGCTTAATACTGAGGCAGGTGAAGCTCCGGGTTTAAACCCTAACCTGTCCACAGGCAGAGTATCACGTGATCTTACGTCAGAGAAGTCGCGGTCGGCCACTTGGAGCTGCAACACCTGGTTCCCGTAGGTTGACATGATGGAGGTGGGGCTCGACGTCAGTACAATGAAACCTTTAAAAGTGGTTCTGTTAAAAACTGGAGGGAATGAGTTTTCATTCAACACTCTGACCACAGCTGACGCCACGCTGAACTTCCGCCTGTCGTCCACTTGACACACCTGAATGGGGGGGGGGGTGTGTGTGAGGGAAGCGTTCTCTTTTCTCTCGTTAGGAGCGATGCTGAACACAGGAAGGATCATTATTACCATGACCTGGAGTGTGAAGTGCTGCATTACTCGTCGTTGGTCCACAGCTCGAGTTAATCTGAGCTCACCTGTCGTGTTGCTGATCTCAAACCTGCCCTGATCGTCACCTGTGGGGTCAAAGGTCAGGCCACTGAGACTATCAGCATTGTTTACAGAAGTCCTGTTGTAACCCAGTCGCCATGTTTTCATGTCAACGACCTGAGAGGATGCTGTAGGTCAGAGACGTGTTGATTCCTCTGTCTCCGTCCTCTGCTCTGATTGGACCAGGAGAAAAGTCCAGAACGACGTCCTGAACCGACACAACCATCCTTAGAGTCAGGTCAGAATACACTGCTCTATATGCTGTGCTGCGTTTACCTGTGTTCTGTGGGTGATATTGGTGGTGTAGGAGGGGCTAATGCAGACAGGAACACCCGGGGCGACAGGCAAGCAGGGCAGGAAGTGAGGATACTGGTCGTCTCCATCCTCGATGTTCACGGATAAACGAGCAGACGTGTTGAATTTCTCATCAGTGTTTGATTCCTGGTCAGAAAAAACACAGACACAGTCACTGAGTGTCCCCTGACCCTGACCCTCACCCCTGGCTCATGTGACGCTGCCCTGAGCCACGCCCACAGAGTATTGAGTGTTCATAGGTTGGTTGGTTCTTGGGCGTGGTCTCGTTATACCTGGGCCCATATCGTGAACTCCAGGTGACGGCTTGTCTCAAAATCCAGATGTTTGTCCAGCACAATGTTGCCACTGTTTGGTAGATCGATCCTAAAGTGGGCGGCGTCAGGCTGCAGGCGATAGGTGCGTTCAGTCATGTGACTATGGCAGATTGAACGAGGATGGATTCATGTGGACAACTCACAGACGATTGGTCGATGATGTAATGGATCATGTCTTTGTCCGCATCAACTGCTTTCACAGTGAAGATCACAGAGTCCACAGCCGTCAGCTGTGATGCAATCACATGTTATTTTAAGATGCTAGTGATGTCATTCGATCAGACCTTTACTCTGCGTTCAGAGGCAGGGACTCTGGATTGGTCAGAAAGTGGCATGCTGTGTGTTTACCTCGCTGACGCTGAAAGGACCTGTCGTCTCCTGCAGGAACTTTGGTCTGTTGTCGTTTTCATTCACGATCTTCACCAGGATCGTGAAGTGACTCTGACAACACAGGTGTCACAGGTAACTCAGGTGAACCCATCAGGCCCACTCATGCGTCGGCCCGTTGTTTTACCTGCATGACATCATCTTCGTAGCAGGTGAGCTTTGCTAGCAGCACTGACCCCTGAACCTGAGGACCAGAGGTGCGTCAGTGATGTCTGTGCCAGGTGTTAGTCCCAGCCCGTCACGTGTCCGTTACCTCCCTGTCCAGAACCCTGGAAAGCGAAGTGTTGAGTCGGATGGTTCGACCCTCTAAGTAGAACCAGTGGGCGTGGTCTCCACTCAGACAAAGTCTGACGGCGTTGACGTGACGATCTCCGCCGATGGTGACGTTAGCGATGAACTGACCGAGCGGACTGTTCTCCCTGACCGATGCCGAGATGTCTGACCCGCCTATACAAGGACCGGCTGAGGACAGAGAGACAGACAAGTCAGCAATGGCGATGAATAGAGGGACTGTCCCAGGAATGTCGTGTCCTCACCTCTCACCACATGACACGATACCCAGAGCTGCCACAGCAGCAGCCTGCCGCGTCCCAGCATCGTCCTCATCCTCCTGAACACTCACAGTGTCCACCTGTCAACTGTTTACAAACAACAAGCTGAGCACATACCTCTCCCCCTCCGCCCCCCGGTCCTCCCTGTGTCTGTTCAGGCGGAGATCCTTTTTTTTATGTTTTTACATATTCCATGTGTCAGCAGCCGACACTGTGTCATTATTCATAGAGAACAGAGCGCAGCCTGTTGCTGTGTGTGTGTGTGTGTGTGTGTGTGTGTGAGAGAGAGAGAGAGAGAGACCAAAGAGCTTATGGAGTATTAATGAGCTTGATAAGTAGGTCAACATTGTAACACAACAGGACCTGCTGCTACTGCAGTGACTGCAGTACTGTAATGATTCCAATACTGCAGTCACTCTGACATGTGTTATAGGACTGCCAACTTTGAGTTAAATCCTGCCTCACAGTCTGATATTTTAATGTTTGCGTAACGACATATTTGTTTGTGTGTTGTATCTGTGTCATCAGCATATTATTGAAACCATTGAAAATCAGCAGAACTCTGTTTTCTGTTGAGATGAAGTTTATTTATTCACACTTATGAATACTGTCTCATAAGTGCCGTGCGCCAGCGACCACCGCTCTTGGTCATTTCTTCCCGATCCCCCACGGGTCGTTGACGATGTCGCCTGCTCTCTGGTCTCCAGTCTGCATGGAGGAGATGAGGTTGGCCGTGCCACAAGTGGAGAGGGTACAGCGAACCCTGTGGATGAATGTGAGGATGATGATCCAACACACATTCTTCAGTCCCTCAGCCAGTCACACCATTTCCCTGAAGCCGGAGGTCAAAGGTCAGAAACTTACCCCATCCTGTGAAACGTAGAAGAGATGACATTTAAGTATTCATTCATTCAGAGACACTGGACTAAATGTGAGAAAATATTCTGGACTGACCTCCAATCGCCTCCAGTTAAGGAGGTCAAAGGTCAGAAACTTACCCCATAGCTGGAAACCTGTGAAACGTAGAAGAGATGACATTTAAGTATTCATTCATTCAGAGACACTGGACTAAATGTGAGAAAATATTCTGGACTGACCTCCAATCGCCTCCAGTTAAGGAGGTCAAAGGTCAGAAACTCTTACCTTTTGTTTGTAGGGATCGTGCGGTGAAACGTAGAAGAGAGATAAATTTTATTACTTTATTCAGAGAGTTAATGTGATAAAGACGTTGAGTGAACTGACTTCAAACGGGCCATCGTGTCATTGAGACTCTCTGGAGACTCCATGCTGTCAAACGTAGAAACGTAGTCCATCGTGTCATTGAGGAGGAAGTCAAATCTGCAAACATGTTTCAAACAAAGTAATGATGTCACACAGCAGGTGGTCACTCACTGATTTAGTTCAGTTACCTGCTGATGTTGGGTGAAGGAGGAAGAGGAGCAGCAGCAGACATCATCATCATCATCGTTGTCAACACAAGCGTCTCCATCGTCAGATGAGCAGCTCCTTGTTCAGAATGAAGGGACTTGTTCAGAGAAAAGGAATTTATAACAAACCTGTTGACACACCACTCAGGGTCAGCTGATCTTCAGCTGGCCTTCTCTGTCATCATGACTGATGAGGAGTTGATGACATCATCAGATAATGGCAGCGACCCTGACCTCTGATCAGTTTAGAGTCATCACCAAGGACACTGCTTCAGCCCAAGTCAGATAAGATCATATTTATTTTGTTTTGAGCACAGAATTGCACACAGTGATGTTATCTATATCTATATATATTTATATTTATAAGGTTAGTCCAAACACTGACACAAAATGATGATTATTATACAGCAGCCTTTAATCTTTACGTTGTAAACGAGAAAAGTTAAAAACATAAGTTCACAGGTAGCATCTATTTTCTACGTTAAGCAGGAGTGACGTGGCTCTGAAACATCATCCACTTCCTGGAAACCAAAAAAAAAAGGACAAGAAAACAGCACCAAGGTCACAGAGACAACACATCAGGAACATTTCCATTAATCACACGTTTATTTATCGGAAGTCTTCGGCAGAGAACATGCCCTTGGCACGGCGCAGGATGGAATCCTTGGACGCGTCGTACGGATGCTCCTTGGATGGGATCTCCAACACGGCGGGAATGGACTGCATGTGGGCGTCGATGGCGTGACGGATCATCTCGGCAATGAACTGGTTGATCAGGATGATGCCGATGTCGTTCCGGACCAGGAAGCTTCTGCAGAGACAGTTTAATAATAATAATGTGGCAGATTTCATTCCGAATCAAACAACATTCATAGTCAGAGTTTGAAGAAATCAGCTGATCTGTGAACAGCTGTTTATTTACAGCTGACACCACCGATTCTTACTTGAACGTCTCCTCGATCTCGGTGATGCTCGTGTCCTTCTCCACCACCAGAAAATTCGGTTTCCGGTTTTTGTTTAGTTCGCCGACGCCACCGAGCAGGAAGCCCGTGCACGTGTCCTCGTCCCCGATGACTGCGATCAGTTTTCCGCGAACCGCCATGACGGTGACAGATTTACTGTTGAACGTTTCGCCAAGAACCGGAAAAAATGACTTCCGCTTCTTCACGGAGCCAGTGGGTCATGTGACAAGTCATCTGCCTGCAAGTTCCGCTGAGGTCACACAAAACTCCGCCCCTGCAGGCGTCGTAACTGAGAGCATGACACCCCCCCCCCCCCCACACCATTAAAATTTTAAAAAGCATGACCCCCCCCCCCCCCCCCACACACACACACCAACTCTCGTGAAGAAGAAGAAGAAGAAAGCGGATGTGCCCATCAGTCACGTGAGAGGATCACGCGGAATACGGAAGTGAAGCGTGAGAAGATGGTGGGTGTTTTTCTGTTCTTCATCTTTCTGATTCCCGTGAGCATTCAGCCCGTTAGCACGTAGCTTCTGTCCCGCAGACCACCGCAGCTCTGACCGCGGGTCTGGACCGGATCCCGGATCAACTGGGCTACCTGGTGATCAGCGAGGACGGAGTCCTGGCCGTGAGTAACCAAACCTACTGACCCCTAGCCTCTCTCCTGCCTTACACGCACCTCACACTAGATCAAGTTTGTCACTGTTGGTGATGTCACGTCAAACATGATAGTACTACTGCAGTTTACTGTAGTACTGTGAGTTTTCATGGCTTTCAGATTTCTGGGCCAGATGCAGTGTTGTACTAAAACTAAAATACCTGTGGTGAAAACTAATGCTAAGACAGCTAGCTGTGCTGTCAATGCAGCTTTAACCTCTGACCTCTGATCCCTGACCCCTGGTGCCAGTCTGCAGGTGAGCTGGAGAATGACGAACACACGGCGTGTGTGGTGATGGAGATGGTTCGTACGGCGAGTCGCTTCAGGTTACCTGGATCAGCTGATCCACCCTTCAAACGCATGTCAGGTACTGGAAGTGTCATGTGGTGTGGGGGCGGTCACATGACGTGCTCAGCTTTAACCTGTGACGTCACCTTTTGTTTTCTGTTCTCAAGTGATTCTGGACGACTACGTGCACACGGTGACGGTTTCAGGACAGAAAGTGTTTGTGGTGAAACGACAAAACAACCAACAGGAACCAATCAGCATCTGACGCTATGAGGTCACGGAAATTAGGGTGTTGGTGGAACGTGAGGTCAGAGGTCACTGTGACCCGATCAGTCCACATTCGATGATCTTTGTTGTATGAAAACAATGTGTGAATAAAAAGATTGTAGATGTTTTAGGCATATGTCATGTCATTATGTTTGTTCTGTCCATGTACACATGAAGTCAGCCTTTAGATTTATTTATGTAATATTTAAAGTTAAAAGTTTAATTTGTTTTAAGTGTAGATATTGTCCAAGCGGTCACTGCTCTCAGATGAACGTGATTTGATGATAAGTTGTGTACGTCCTTTGCGAATTCAGAGTTCAAGTCATGACTCAGCAATTGAAAGTTATACTGAATCAGAAGATTTTCATAGTAATACACATATTTGTGTTTTTTCAATTACGTGTCCTTCGCCAATTAAAAATCAAACATTAGGAATTAAAATGTAAAACAAACTTTAAGGATACATGTAACACAGGTTAGTAAATAATTATTTTTTATATATATTAATTAATATTCTGATATGACCATATTGTGGCGATGAGTTATTTCTATAACATAAATCAATGTGATACTGAAACTCTCAATGTTTGTATTTACCGAAACAATTCGTTAGCTACCCAGCATGCATTGTATTAGGACCAGCATGCATCACGTCTATTCGGCGGCACAGGAGACAGCAGAGCCCCGCCTCCACCCGGAAGGAAGACATGGCGCTCCCTCTCTTCCTGCACCTGTGCAGGTGAACGTTTGCGGACCGCGCCCCGAGCCTCAGGCCTTGTTGGGCCGTTTCGGACACTTGGACCAGATCGATGAAGAATCGGATTCGCCCGAACTCAGGTTAGTTATCGATGTAAATGTGGCGGGAACTTCGGCGAAGGGAATTCGCGCAGGCGAACGTTTGATTAAATGAAAGTGCGTCACAGTTTTTAGCAGTTGTTAAGTTAAAATATCAGAGAAATATCATCTCAAAGTATGAGACCAAACTTTAAACTGTGGCCGCGTTGTCGGTCGTCTCTACGCCCGCACCCGCTTTCACAAGGCCCTATTCGAAAGTCGACATTTTATTCTTTTCTCTGTTGGACGAAAGAAATAGTCTCTCCGACGCGTTGGAAGACACTTGAAAACATTGTTGTAGTTTGTCTTATAATTCGGCTTTAAAATAATTAATTGGGAAAACATTTTCCACATCTCCGAACATGTCACAGCCTCAGTTTTGCAGAGTTAAATTAATACAGATTTGTCATGGAGTTTGGTTGAAGTAATACATGAATTACCCTAATGAACCTTCTTCCAACAGACAAATGTGTCACGATCGACCACCAGGAATACTTCTATGCTCCATGTTCTGTAAATACGGAGTCTTAGTATATTTAAAATATCTAAAATGTTAAATCTTTACTCAGTAACCAATCTCTCAATTATTGGGACACAATAATAATAATAATAATAATAATAGTACTGTGTTAATTACTTTAACTTTACATAAAAACTGTTGATATTCATCCAGAATGTTGTGAAATTAGAGGCTGGTCAACTCACAGAGGAGAACAACTGCTTTCAGGATGAATGATCACATGAAGACTCAGCTGGTGAGCGCCATCCACCTGCAGGAGGTGGAACTGCAGGAGAAGGCTCCAGAGGAGCAACGGGGAGCAACGGGCTGCAGCCATGGTCAGTGACAGGAGGTCAGGGGTCATCACTACATGTGATCAAACTCTATTCAGACATGAAACAACATGTGTGTGGCAGAAGATCAGACGTTCACTGTTGAAGACGCTGTTGAAACCATTGGCTTTGGTCGTTTCCACATCGTCCTCTTCCTCATCATGGGCAGCTCAAATGTGAGACAGTCATCCATCGTCAGGGGTCAGAGGGCAGGTATCAGGAGCTTAACTGCAGGTGCTTAACTCTCTCTCTCTCTCTCTCTCTCTCTCTCTCTCTCTCTCTCTCTCTCTCTCTCTCTCT